>OY856186.1:140992043-141145441 GCA_963693315.1 Diogma glabrata | reverse complement strand
TATGGTCAGCAAGGGCAGTAAGAATAGTGACAATATATTCGATGAAGGTATAGAAGAAGTGATGCAAAAAAGGAATAGAAGAAGTGATGCAAAAAAAATCAAAATTATTTGGATGTTTTTGTATTAGAATTCATAGGATGTGAATTCATAGGGTGAGAAATATTTCTATTTAGTCAACATCCTAAGTCATTTTAAAGTCATTATTGATTGTTGCAAATCAATGCGAAACTAATATCTTACACACGTTCAATATATTGGCATATATGTTCCATATGCGTTCCATATGCGTCTCCTGCAGGAGGGATCGATTTTGATCGATTATGATCAATGTTGATCTACGGGTCTGACTACCCTGCGTACTCCAGTCCCTGCCATTGACATATGAGTTAGCGTGAGATATCACATACCACTGGCAATGGCAGGAGATGTCATTAGCCAAGATGATATCTTTGGGTGCTGGCGGACGAACTTTAATTAGTCAACGGCAGCACTTCCAGTCTTAGCTGGGCAGCGTTCCGTAGCGGTACCGCTCATTAGCTCTTCCGAGGAATCGAACCAACACGTAGTTATGTGTGGGCTTTGTGCCTCGGTTGAGGTGGTGGGCGGTGCGTCTGGGGTGCGCTGTATCAGCTGGATTATTGGCATTTAGTTTTGTTTTGTTTTCTGCAAATTTCTCACAATTTGTTTTTCACTTATTGTTTTGTTATTATTTCTTCATCTTATCATGAAATATTGGCATATGTCATATTTTGTAGTATGATAGGATTTTTTACTTAGTTATGCATTTTAAAATAAAACACAAAAAAATAAAAATAAACATTTTGATATATATATGGCAGTACAACCGAAAAAAAATAAGTCTGCAAGTGGTAAAGCAAATTTGCGCAATCCACCCGCCCATAAAGCGGCATGTCCACGGAATTTGCAGGGACAAAACATATATGAATCAATAAAAAATTTTAAAATACATGTTCAAAACATCTGCGGATTGAACGCCAACCATGACCACGTGCAACATCATCTTGAGCACGACAAACCGAACATTCTATTCCTTACAGAAACACAAGTTTCTGAAAATTTTCTCTTTATAGAATCGCTTAATTCCAAATATAGGCTCGAATCAGCTTTCAAACTCCATCAGGGCGTATGCGCATTCATTTATGAGAGTGTTGCGTACACGCGCTTTCCAAATTTTGAACTACACGGTGACGGCTTCAATACAATAGTTTTAAAGATTTGTCTTCCAGAAATGACTTTTTTTACAATAGCTTATACCGGTCCCCCAACAAACGTAACCCAAACTTTTTTAATATACTGACAAAAATTATGGACGAGATTAGAGCAAAGTCCCCTAATTGTGAAGTTATTGTTACCGGTGACTTCAACGTCCACAACAAATCATGGTTGGAATTCTCCAAATCGACCGACGATGTTGACAATAGTGGAAAACTGGCAGAAATTTTTGCCGCGTCTCAGGGCCTATTCCAAATTGTTAAAAGCCCGACTTTCACTCCCCGTAATGGCGGTGATAATAGTTTTCTACTAGATCTCTATCTTACCACAATGCCAGATATTACGAGTGTCGATGTTGCGAAAGGTAGTATTGGAAATTCTGATCATTATTTAATCTCATCAGTTATCAAAACTGATTTACTTAAAACTACAGCTCCCAAACCCCGTAAAATATTTCACTACTCAAAAATGGATAAGAGTGGTCTTCAAATTTTTTCCATGGTTTCCCTTTCGACCGTCATTGTTTTTACACTGACAATGTAAATGTTTCTGCTCAAAACTTTACAGAAACCATCCAATTTGCTATCAATAAATTTGTCCCTTTCTCCATAGTAAAACCCAAACAAAAATACTTGTATTCGAAAGCTGCCAAAACGGCACTTAGAAACAAACGTAGATCATTTAATATTTGGATTCATAACAAAACTCCCACTAATCGATCCCAGATATCTAAAGGCCAACAAAATATCTAATCAGATTATCTCAAACGAAAAGTCCGAAATTGACAGAGCGAAAGCCTCAAAACTTACGTCTATGTCTGTTTCTGACAAGAGTTTCTACAGTGCCATTAATTCTTTAAATTCTGGTACAAAATTTTCTATTCCCCCTATTATTGATGGTGATTTAATCGTCAATGATCCCGCAAGCAAAGCTAACTTGTTCGCTGAACGCTTTGCTCTGAACTCCACTGTTTTGGAAACCCCTAAAGAAATACCCCAAATCCAGTCTTCAGGAGTTAATATGAATGAACTTCACTTCAAACCCAAAATAGTCGCTAAACTCTTAAAGGGTTAAACATCAACATAGCATCAGGAATGGACAATATTCCACCCATTATTTTAAAAACCTTTTCCAAAGAACTTGCACGAACTTTAACTAAAATATTCTACCAATCCTACAAATCTGGTATATTTCCCTCGTGCTGGAAGTTGGCAAATGTCCAGCCCGTCCCCAAAAAGGGACCAAAATCCGATATCTCAAATTATAGGCCAATAGCTTTACTATCGGTCCTATCCAAAGTCTATGAGCATTATATTAATACACATATTTCAAAATTTCTGGAAGAAAATCATTTAATATCCGACAGCCAATACGGTTTTCGAAACAAAAGATCAACTACCGATCTATTAAACTATGTAGCGCATTGTTGGAACAGCATACTTGATAAAGGTGGTGAAACATACGTTATCGCTTTAGACATCTCCAAGGCATTCGATCGAGTCTGGCATGCCAACTTAATCAACAAGCTCGTTGCGTACGGTTTTCATCCCAATGTTGTGAAGCTGATTCAAAATTTTCTATCCGACCGATACATTTCGGTAACCTTAGACGGATATTCTTCTGAGTCTAAACTAATTAACGCTGGTGTACCCCAAGGCTCAGTATTGTCCCCAACCCTATTTTTGATTTATATCAACGAATTGTTGAAAATCACCAGCAACCCAATAAATAGTTTTGCAGATGATAGTACTCTGCACAAGTCGTTCGAGCCCCTTCCTTCAAAAGGTAAAATGCACGAACGAATTAATCCTGCCCGGAGAGACGCTGCCATAAACTTGAACAAAGACCTGAATAAAGTCGCCGACTGGGGTGACCAAAACCTTGTCAATTTCAACTCCACCAAAACACAGCTGTTGATTGTTTCCAGATTAAAGACCGAGCTCCCCAAAGATATTTTATTTAGTATGTGTGATGAACCAATAGGTGAATGTAAAAACATTCGTTTATTGGGTGTCGCAGTTTCAAATGACCTACTCTGGAACGATCATGTAATGGCGATGGCAAAAAGCGCGTCTAAAAAACTCGGCCTCCTAAATAGATGCAAAAAATTTTTCACTCCATACCAATTGCTCCATGTTTATAAGTCCTATATTCGTCCCTGTATGGAGTACTGCTGTCAAGTTTGAGGTGCTGCCTCTGTTTCCATCTTGGCCCTCTTGGACTCTGTTCAAAAGCGAGCTATACGAATTGTAGGTGATCGAACTTTGACATCAAAACTTGATTCCCTACAACATCGTCGCACTGTTGCTGACCTCGTTGTTTTTTACAAATATCGTCATCAGCAGTGCTCAGATGAAATCAGCGGCATCATGCCTCAAACTTATTCTTACCCCCGTTCCACTCGGCAATCGGCTGCCGCAACCAGTGAAACGGTAAAGATCCCGCGCTGTCATACTGGCAGATCGCAGAGAGACTTCTTTGTCCGAACTGCGTACAAATGGAATAGTTTGCCGGAACACTTAGTCTCAGGTGGCTTCAACCCACAGATGTTTAAAAAAAGCGTTAATCTACACCTCAGAACGCCAGTTGTTGTGGGACCCAGGTCTAGACCTAGGTCTTAAAAAGGTATTTATGTGTTGTTGTGACACATATTCTAAACCCTATTACACAACACATTTTATTAAAAAAAAAAAAATATATAGACAACATTAATGGAATATTAATTTTTGGGGGATTTTGTGAGCAAGTATTGCTCAAAGTAATTATTGAAAGTATTATTCCCGATAATAAGTAATTATTGTCGGGATTGAACTCACACTCATCAGAGACATCATAGTTCAAACTTCAAAGCCATCATACAGACGCAGCCACAGTAGATGAAACAACAATAAAACATATTTTAATTTTCATGTTCAGATAATTTCTAAATTGAAACTTCATTATCTCATATTTATTTAAATTGAATTCTTCATCTGTGATTATACTATTGTAAATTGTATTTGTTCCCGACACGGAACACACAAAAACTGTTTAAAGAAGTTTTTCTGAGCGAAAATAAAAAATGCTTTAAAATTGCAAAATTCATGTGAATTAAAATAATTACTTTAAGCTTAATCAGTCTAAAAATCTCTCAAAACTTTATTTATTTTACACCAAATAGTGTAAAACTTTTGTTGAAATAACATTATACCTGTCGCATATTGTCGGTATCTCATAAGAAAGGAAATTCAAGAAAACTCGTTCTGATAACAGCCGTGTTCGATTTGACTGAAGCATTTGAAACAACGAAAAATTTAATACAATTGTTGTTGTTTTTTCAATTGTTTTAGTCACACTAAACGTACCAAACATCCAATTTACATTGTATCATTTTTATTGCAACAATTATTTATTTTAATAAGGAAACAATTTCAAAATGTCGTTTTAATTCTATTTCTTTGCTCGTGCTTGTGGGCACACATTATATTTTGCGTTTTTCCGTCTAGATGTGTACACGAACAAATCAGAAGGTATTCCGACGTTAGCTGACCACCACATACAGTTGTCCAGATGTGAGAAGTACGGATTCTCCAAATCTACCACATCCTTGCAGCAATTTTCCTTGTTCTTTGTTGACAGTCATTGCAAAAGCGAGTCGCACTGGAAACTAAACGTTTGAATTCAAATGCCATATCTGTTGGGATCATTGAAATGCGTAGCAACAGTACATCTCCCTCTTTTAATTTTCCATTCAAAATTGATTGGCATGACTTTGTTCATCATCTTTTTCACCAAAAATTTTTAAAAACATTTGTGCTATTTCAAAATATTTGAAATATTTTTTTAATAAAATTTGTTGTGTAGTTGGAATTACAATATGTCTCACAACAACACATAAAATCCTTTAAGACCTAGGTTCCACACCATCATGTTTTTTAAGATGATGGACGCAAATTGCTAGTGCTAGAAGCATATACCAAGATCATGTAAACATGGTTTTGCTGAAGGATTAAACCCGGCACATTTAATAGTTATATGGAAGCTCATTTCTCCAAGTAAATGAAAAAGTTCATTTTTTTAAAAAAATATATAAAAATAAAATAAATAATAAAATAAATAGCGTGTCATCATCAAAGAATATTCTATAACTAAGACTAAGGGTGCTATCGTTGATTGAAAAAAGTTCATCCGCCAACATCCCTAAGATATCACTTTGGCTAGTGATATCTCACTACTATTGCCAGTGGTTTCGATAACTCAAGCTAACTCATATACAAATAGCAGGAATCTAAGTACGCTGGGTTGTCACTCCCATAGATCAAAAATTTAAATTTTTACAAATCTTCGTTTTGGAGTATATATTTATTCGTTATTGAATTCTTTAATTATAACTATAAAAACATTGATCAAAGCAAACTACGCTCATAAACCGATATTTAAACAAAAAACCAAATAAAATATTTATCACCAATCACCAATAAAAAAAATAATACACGACAATTTGAAAAAGCAAATCGTAGTGTATTTGCACAAACTTCGACGTTAAAAACAACGTTCTAAATACAAATACAACACCATCTATTGGATAACCCAAATTTATGAGGCGTATATCACACTATCAAATATATTGCTCAATAAAAAAAATATGACATTAAATTGGAGAGTGCAAACGTTGTAAAAAAATAGACTTCGCTACCTAGTTTTTCATCCAGTTTTGATGACAATTTTTTTTACCTCTAATCGTTATATTTTAATTAGCAATACAAATAAGAGTATTATTCAATTTGATATTGATTTTTGTAAATTAACATAGAAGATCAATGAAAAATTTAAAATAATAAATAAATAAATTTAAATTATTGTTTTCTTTAATTTTTACTCTTATATTTATTCCAACTTTATAAAAACCAATACCACAAATTTTTTACAGGTTCCGAATTCCGATACTTTTTCACACTTCTATATTTAATATATAACCTCCACAGTAGTTATTTAAGTATTAAGGGCAGTAAGATCTCTAAATTCTAATATATCCGAAATCGGTAATACTGTTAATGCTCAAAATGCTTATTACATTTTTTGCACGATTAATAAAAATTCAATTAAAACTATTTAAATAATAAAATTCATTCACAAAATTCAAGTTTGAATGTTTTAAAGAAAATTTCTTAAAATGTCATTTCAAAATAGTAAGCTTTGCGTTTCATCATAATACTATAGGTTTTTTTGTTGCAAAACTAAATTCCATCGAATATATTTTCAAAATTAATTGCTTTTTTTTAATCTTTTAACTGCAATATTTTTAAATGAATGTTATTTAAATTTGAAGCTAGTGAATAAAAGTACACAATTATTTAACTAATAATCGTTTTTATTCACACCCTGAGGTCTCCTTTCCTGGTAAGTAAATACTTACCGGCTGCATGATCGGTAAGTAATTACTTACCGACCAGTGATTTGTAAACGAAACTTACTATGTTGATTTACGAATCAGCGAACATGCAAAATCGCCTGATCGTGCAAAAAATTATCAATAACCTTTGGTAACGTATTTGACTTAGCATAATAGTAGGGGAGCCCGGGATGCTAAATTTGCAGTTACTAGAGCGTCATAGGGACTTATTGGATTGTGAAGTTTACGTTCTAAAATGAAAAAAGTTTATGTCAAGTTTTCCATTTTAGTGGGGGGGAGAGCGCGTAAGAATTTTTAGAAATGTAAAAAAAAACAGTCACATAAAAATACTCGAGCGCGTCAGATATTCATAGAGTATATGCGCTTTGTCTTTCTGATAACCGATACATATAAATCTGACGATTAACTAAAGGGAGGTGGGCGTATAGAGAGGTGGAAAAACAAAAAAAAAAAAAAGTTATACGAGCGTGTCAGATATTCAAGGTTTATGTAAAGTGAACTCAAAAAAGTGTCCTATTTAAATGACTGACGATTTAAACGTGACCAAAAGTCATGGCTGAATTTGAAAAATGTAAAAATAAAATGTGACCTTGAGATACTCGAGCGCGTCAGATTTTTATGCAGGGGGATCAACTTGATGCCTTCGTCCTCCAGGATGATAATCTGACAATTATATGGAGGGGTACTGTTCATCTGACAATTTTAAAGTGACAATTATTTGTCGTTTCTATTTCTATGTAATTTTTTTCAAAAACAGTATTTTTAATCTACAACTGTAGTAAATTTAATAGTTAAAAAGCATAATTTACCATTTTGTTTTATGTTACTAGGATTATCTCAGTTATATTAATGCTTTTGGATTGAAAATTACGATTACTACAATTAATGTAATATGAAATATTTGACAATTGATTTTTCCTGCAACTAAGCGAGCAAACATTTACTAGATTTTGGAGTGTTTTTAATTTTTTTTTAAACAGTGCATAAAATTCACAAAATAACTTAAATAAAACATACAAATCAATAAATACAACAAACAAATCAAAGCGTCTAGCAGCCACCAAAAACGTGTACACTAGACATGACCTAACTTATGAAGTTGTTATTTTCATCCCTTCCACCGACTAATTATGTTCCTTTTGACTCGAAAATGAAGTGTATGCAGTTTTACTGAAATCGGAAAATAATTACCCACCGCGCAGTGGCGTCGAAGATAAGAAAATTAGCAGAATAATAGGATTTTTTATGTTTATCAGATATAATCATCTTAAAATATAATATATCTCATAATTTCGATTTTTTATTAAAAGCTAATTACTTTACGATTCCAACCAGCCTAAGTATGTAGAAATTGATCTTAGGAAAGCGTTTTTATCGAATTTCTTCTTCTTAAATCCAAAAAAAAAAATTTCAGCGAAAATTCAGAAAAAAAATTTTTATGTTAGATTTAGACTTTGTTTGAGTAACACAAATTTTTATTTTTGGATACATTGCTAGCAGAATTAACTGGACATGGTAAAGTAGATCGTTTGCCAACCATAGTAACATTTGGTAATATTGAGAAGTTATTAACGGTTCCATAATGCAAAGAACAGAGCGGCTTATCGATTGCGAATGCGATATATGAATTCCTTGAAGAATGGGATCTTACTGATAAAGTCGAAGCCATGTGGTACGACACGAAATCAAGTAACGCTGGACCAGAAAAAGGTGGAAAAAAGATTGGCCACAACTTGATTCGATTCCCATGTCGTCATCACATACAGGAGATTAAACTACGGGCTGTTTATGATCTCAAATTTGGAAAGACCACAGCACCCGATGTTTATCTGTTCAACAAATTTCAGAAGGCATGGGACGATGGTAAAATTAATCCAACAATGTTCAAAAATGGAATATCGGACAAAAAACTGGGAAACAAAATTCCAAAACACTCGTGAGAAACTCTATTAATTTTTTGTTATGAAGAGTTGAAAAAATCCCACCCACGCAGCGAATATAAAGAATTTTTGGAAGTTACACTGATTTTTCTGGGCGAAACCATTGAGAATTACAAATTCAAACGCCCAGGTCCGACAAGTCACTCCGTTTGCATTTTTTCGAGACGTTTGCATTTTTCTGATTATGTTGTATGTAAAAATTTGGTTCAAACGCATAGATGGAACAGCAGCCGCATATCAGGATTTGGATTTCATCAAAATTGACCAAAGAGTTTCAGAAGAAATGTTGAGCAAAATTTGTTATCATCTTCACTATTTAACGGAAGCAAATATTGGCTTGGCTTTTTTCGACCCAGAGATTTCGTTTGATGAAAAACGCAAAATGGTTCAAAACCTTGAGGTTCCCATCGCACCCCAAACTCGCATAAAAGATTTTGACGCAGTCAAACATATGCAACTTTTTGCTAATAAGAACATTAGTGATTTTGTCACAGAAAAAAGTCAGAGTTTTTTTAATCGATTTAGAATTTGTATTGATTTTTTGCTACATGACCCATCGGAATGAGGATTTCGTCAAAGCCACGTTGTTTTGCCAAAGTTTGCATGTTGTTAATGATACCGCCGAACTCGGTGTTAAGTTGATGACACGGAATACAACAGCATTCTACCTAAAGACGAGGAAGGTACACAGTACACCATTCAGGTGGTCGAAAACTACAGATGCAAATACCCATCATACAATAAATCTAATTTAATTTATTGATTTCTTTTGGAAAAATGTTGCTTTGAATGAAAAATTATTATAAATTTAACCATAAAAATTAATATTTTTCTTTGAAAAAAGATTATTATGAATTAGTGAATTTTCGTATATGTAAGAAGAAAAATTAAGATAAATCGCTTTTCTAAGATCGGTTTCTACATACTTAGGCTCGTTAGAATCGTTAATTAATTAGCTTTTAATAAAAAAAATCAAAATTATGAGATATATTATGTTTTAAGATAATTATATCTGATAAAAATAAAAAATCCTATTATTCTGCTAATTTTCTTATCTTCGACGCCACTGCGCGGTGGGTAATTATTTTCCGATTTCAATAAAACTTGATATAGTTCATATTCGAGTCAAATGGAACATAATTAGTCGGTGGGGGGGGGGGAAGAAAAAGATGGTTTGAAAATTGTTCATACATATCTGGTCATGCCTAGTGTACACTATGGTGATCAGCTGAGATGGCGTCATGCCAACAGACGCTCTAGCGGAGTCGGTGCGAGAGAGTAAGAGATAAAGAAAGAGTGAGAGAGAAGTGAGGCGCGGAGTGGGGAATACACAGCTCTCAGCATCTGTACGCTCCATCTTTTATTGACGATTTTACCTGAATCGCCCCATGAAAACTGTCAGAATATATGTTTTCCGTAATCCTGATAGGATTACCTTCAAAATTAAAAAAAAGTTTATCGCGCTCGAGTATTTCAAGGTGTCGTTTTTTTTTTACACCTTTGTGACTCGCCTATTTCCTTATGTCACGGTCAAATTGTCAGATTATTGAAATTTACACTTTTCTGGATGTATTTAACTTACCTTCTCTTAATCTGACGCGCTTGAGTTTTTCTGACGATTGATTTTTTTTTACTAATCTGACGGGTTGCCCTCGACGCACCCCACTACATTAAGGGTTCATATTTGGTAGGAGTACATTACAGGGTGCAAGTTTTCTCCCCATATGATTTTCTGACGCGCTCGAGTAACTCGCAAAATCCCCGCTTGGGCTCCCCTACTATAATATGCTTTTCGTTTATTATCAAATAAAACAAAACTTTCTTTACTAAAACATATTTGATAGTCTAATAATGGCCTTACATGAAGTTCAAGTTTACTATCAATTGAATAAATTGATTTACGCTGCCATCTGAAAGTTTCCATATAAACCATTCATATTTAACATTTAATTCGCAATTAAAAAATATCTAGGGATTTAATCAAGATAATAACTATCCTATCTCTCAAGTTGGACCATCATACACACATTGTACAAAATTTCATTAAGATTGGTTACATTGTTGCGGAGTACATCGCGGACAAACATCGTGACACGTGATTTTTATATATATAAGATAAGATATATATATATATATATATATATATATATATATATATATATATATATATATATATATATATATATATATATATATATATATATATATATATATATATATATATATATATATATATATATATATATATATATATATATATATATATATATATATATATATATATATATATATATATATATATATATATATATATATATATATATATATATATATATATAAATATATATATATATATATATATATATATATATATATATATATATATATATATATATATATATACACATACACCTATCCCCCGCTTTACACGGCACTCACTTAACACGTTTTCGACTTTACACGGTTTTTGAAATCAAAATTTCCAAAAAAAAAAAAATTAAAAAAAAAGCAAATTTTGGTATTACACGCACTTATATCTACTTTATTTTAATTAAACCTTCAGTATACCACTTATGATCATATACATACAGGTTTTAATTGAAACAAGAAAACAAGAAACTTGTAACAAAAAACGCCTGCGAGTGTTCAAAACAAAATTTTGAAATAACATGTTGATGTATATCAGCAAAGGGATATAAGAGATTCTCTATGCAAATCAGTTGATTTTAAGCAATATATCGTTATTAGCTAGATACAAAATGCGTAGGTGTATCAATGATCATAGTTAATTTGTAAGTAAATAATTCTATCTGTTGACATACGAGCAGTGGTGTAGCTAGCATGGGTGGCACCCGGGGCGGATATTGTGGTGTCACCCCAAAAATAAAAACTGTCAATAATAATAAAAAGCCGATAAACGTAATTTATAATTTTTTTTAATTAATACAAATGAGCATTATTATTATAAGCCCGCAAGTAATTTTTAACTAATTTTAATTTGCTGAAACTCCTCTCACACGAAGCCACTAATACGCAAATAGTCATAAATAACTTTAGTGCGACCGTAAGATTCGGAAGAAATTCTAAAAAATTCCATTCTACGATGAATTTCAAAAAGTCTAGGTACACCCAGTTAGAAACTGTAACATGGGCCGCTTTTAAATGCCTCCTCACCCTTTGTATCTCTATGAGGAGTTCTGTTGCCAATACCGCATCATAAAAACCAGTAAATTTTGATACCGATAATTTTAACTCTTCACTGTTCGCCAAAAGCTAAGTGTTTGTCTGCACAACCTCGAACAATGAAGCTAAATCTTGAACTGACTTCAGTCTAGTTCGGAGTTCAACACTGAATCGGTCAAGACATTCCAACATGTCCTTTTCAAGTTGAGCTCTCAGTGTCAGTCCAACATCAGGTGCAAACTCACCACCCATTCATTTTTTGCGTTTTTATGACGAATTCGGCTTTCCATTGGAATGTCATAGTCCTCCGATTTTTTCGCAGCAAGATCTATTGCCTCTTCTACAATGAGACTTCGTTATGAATTGACTCTATTTTTGTAGCTAATTGATCAATATTCAAGCCCGTGCTTTGCAATCCAATCTGAGCACAGATATTATTTCTCTTAGAATATCATTCCAAAACAAAAGATAGCAAAGAAACGAAAAATCACATGCTGCATTGTTAAGGTTCTGTGCAGCGCCTCTAGTGTCTACATTTTCTTGTTGATCACTTAACTTCTCAATTTCAGCCACAATCCCATCAAAGTTTTCGGCCAATACTTTTACTGCAGCATAATGAGCACTCCAATGCGCTGTTAAGAGTATTTTAACAGTTGCTTTGTTGTGTTTAGCAAGTACTTCCCAGCGGCTAGTCGAAGCAGAAAAACATGTAAAAATGGCTTCCACTGACGAGTGTTGGCCGTATAAATTAATTGAATGATCTTTGCAGCCCACAAAAATTGCTTTGTTATTTTTTGCTTTAATAATAGCTTGCACTTCTCCATGTATACTACTCATAACAGCTGCATTATCATAACCTTTGGGAGCGACAATTCATAACATCTATACCATCATTTTCAAGATTTTTACACTGAAAAAACCATATCCTATTTCCAATCGAAATGCAGTTGTCTCAACCTCACCGTGCGGGCAGATATGGCGAATCGAAATACGAGATTGATTCAACAACCGTACAATGATAAGCCGATGCAGTTGAGACAATCAGATGAAATATTTATGTGGAAATAAAATATAGTTCAATTAATCTCAAATACTTAAATTTTAAAATGAAAAATTCATGATATAAGGCCATAGAAAAATGTTTTCATGGAAATAGTTATTAACTTTATTCAACTACTGTTATAGTGGATAGCACTTTATATTTTAATTACACCTCATTCTGTTATCAGGAAAATGCTACTGAGTACTGAGTAGTTGTCCCAATCACGGTGAAATTGTTTGTAAATATCTTTTCTTTGCATGAATAATAAACTGCCATCTTCGAGATGAGGTTATCATTACTTCAATTTTTTTTTCAGTGTAAGAATTTCATCGCTTAAATCAGCGGCTTTTTTCCACGTAAAGGAAAAAATCCAAGGAATACTTCCTTGATTTCCACTTTACTACCATCAATTTTCACATAACGAATCACTTCTGACATTTGATCAATATGTGAAATGTCAGGTGTGCTATCAAACATAATTCCAAAATATTTAACCGATTTAATTTCGTTGACAAGCTTAAACTTTACGTGGATCGCTAAAACATTTATGAACTCATTTTGTATATCTGGTGACAAATATGATACTTTTGGTGATTTACCATGCTCCAAATCATGTCCATGAAATGCTGGGTTTTGTTTAGATAAAAACAAAGTTATATCCAATAATCTTGATAAAAGATGTTTCCACTTCTGTTTTTTATTGTATATTAATTGCAAGGCTGCGTCTCGTATCGTTTTATGAATTTTTAACCTCATTTCCAAAGTTTTCCACTTTTCAAAATTCTCCAGATGTTCATTTGAAGTTTCATGCTCGATCACTTTGGGATTTAGTTTCCACCGCTTCTGATATCCAGTAGTAAATGTTGATTTTGTATTATTTTTATTGGTGACAGCAAATACACGACAACAGAAGCAATACAGGACGCAAGTTATTATTTACAGGAGAATAAACAATCCATGGCCGTAGAATTTTTTCACCATTATTCATCATTTTATAAAACCATTCTTTAGAAAGATGGCGAACATCACCTTTTATGTCTAACCCGTGTCTAGATACAGTAACAAACGACCCTTCTCTATTTTGAAAATGTTCACTTTCTTTTTTTATGATTTCAATGCGAACATTACCAGAGACGAGTATATTCCAATGTGATACATCTCTTAAGTCCTGAAGTGATTCACCCATGCAAATACTGTCTTCGATAGTAGAAGCATTAGCGGCATTATCACTGTCATTTTCATTATTCCTTTCTAATTCGTCATCATAGGTTATCATTATTAATTCTGTATTGTTGCTGTTACTTTCCGAAGATGAGCCAATATTCTCTGAAACATTCGTTGCATCAACGTGATAATCAGTTTCTTTTGATGAACCTTGGATATCATCGGGTTTTGTAACATATTTATAGATTTGGTCTTTCTCTGCTGGAACCAATTTTTTCTTTAAAAATTATGAACTCCTCGTGGCATATTTATTTTTTGGGATATTTGCTAAATGAAATCTAAAAAAATATTTTTAATTATAGTATAGGTATCAGCAAAGCATTAATTCTAAATATATTTGTAGGATACATAATAGGTACATAGTTCATAATAAGTACACTGTGTTAACGACTAAATACACCGCCAAGAAAATTAATTTATTTAAATTTCCTTGTAACAACTTATATTAAATAATATTTGATAAAATGGAATATACAAATCATAACCTAATATTATAAGGAACTATTTAAAAAAATATAAGTATGAAATCCTAAAAGATATTTTATATAAAGAATTGAAACCAAAATTAAATATCCAATTAGAATCATGCTCAATAATTTACAAAATTGAATGTGATTTTTGTGAAAAATTTTACATCGGGAAAACCGGAAAATGTTTTAAAGACTGATTTAAGGAATACCTGCCTAAGAAGAAAAATAAACAAAATTTAAAGTTTATTTTTGCAAACCATTTACATAGTTAATAACAATAGCTACACCACTTTTAAAAAAAAATTGAAGGCTTTACATTTATGTAGCCAAGGATCTTTTAAAGATATTTTAGAAATAATTTTGGAATAGAGACATTGTAACTCAAGGGTGCCACCCTATCGACAAAGGGTGCCACATTATCGACGTAAACCACTTTTCCTATACATTTTTCAGCATATGTGTTTTCAGACCTGGTCATTAAATAATCATGCTTGCATACTAAATAATATATCGTAAAAAACGGTCCATATGGTATCTATAGGAATATTCAAAGCTATTGAGTAATTGTGGTGATGGGATTCAATGCTCAACATGTTGATTCGATTAATATTGTTAAAATTTTATTTCACGTAATAACTCAAAAATTTTAAAAAGTAGAATAGATTCTTTTTGAACCAATAACACATTTATAGGACACATTTATAAGTTATCACAATTTACAAATTAAAATTATATGGATAACCTGGTTAAAATGGTTTCTAAGTGATTTATCGTTGAAAACATGTGATGGTTTGTTTAAGTTTTTTACGTTCGGGTGTCACCCCAAAACGGTTTCGAAGTGATTTATCGTTGAAAACATTGTGATGGTTTGTTTAAGTTGTTTACGTTCGGGTGTCACCCCAAAACGGTTTCGAAGTGATTTATCGTTGAAAACATGTGATGGTTTGTTTAAGTTTTTTACATTCGGGTGTCACCCCAAAACGGTTTCGAAGTGATTTATCGTTGAAAACATTGTGATGGTTTGTTTAAGTTGTTTACGTTCGGGTGTCACCCCAAAACGGTTTCGAAGTGATTTATCGTTGAAAACATTGTGATGGTTTGTTTAAGTTTTTTACGTTCGGGTGTCACCCCAAAACGGTTTCGAAGTGATTTATGATTGAAAACATTGTGATAGTTTGTTTAAGTTGTTTACGTTCGGGTGTCACCCCAAAACGGTTTCGAAGTGATTTATCGTTGAAAACATTGTGATGGTTTGTTTATGTTTTTTACGTTCGAGTGTCACCCCAAAACGGTTTCGAAGTGATTTATCATTGAAAACATTGTGATAGTTTGTTTAAGTTGTTTACGTTCGGGTGTCACCCCAAAACGGTTTCGAAGTGATTTATCGTTGAAAACATTGTGATGGTTTGTTTATGTTTTTTACGTTCGAGTGTCACCCCAAAACGGTTTCGAAGTGATTTATCATTGAAAACATTGTGATGGTTTGTTTAAGTTGTTTACGTTCGGGTGTCACCCCAAAACGGTTTCGAAGTGATTTATCGTTGAAAACATTGTGATGGTTTGTTTAAGTTCTTTACGTTCGGGTGTCACCCCAAAACGGTTTCGAAGTGATTTATCGTTGAAAACATTGTGATGGTTTGTTTATGTTTTTTACGTTCGGGTGTCACCCCAAAACGGTTTCGAAGTGATTTATCATTGAAAACATTGTGATGGTTTGTTTAAGTTGTTTACGTTCGGGTGTCACCCCAAAACGGTTTCGAAGTGATCTGTCGTTGAAAACATTGTGATAGTTTATTTAAGTTTTTTACGTTCGGGTGTCACCCCAAAACGGGTGACACCCGGGGCGGACCGCCCCCCGCCCCCCCCCCCCCCCCCTAGCTACGCCTCTGCATACGAGTTAACGTGAGATATTATACAAATTATACAACACTGGCAATAGCAGTGAGATCTTATTCTATCCTATAATGAAATATTGGGTCTGTCATATTTTATTAAATGATTGGATTTATTGTTTAGTTATCAACTCAAAAAAATTTTCAAAAGAACACAAACAATAAAAATTAGCGTCCATCAACATCGTTGAACGCATGTTGTTGCGGTGACCGTGATGTTAAAAGTTTTTATTTGTTGTTTTGACGCATATTGTAATTCCTACTACACAACACATTTTATTTAAAAAAAATAAAAACAATGGAAAATAAATTAATGATATGGCTTTGCAGTTTTATTGCAAGTCATGGTTGGTTCGAAATATTTAAACACGGGCATTTTTTGCAAAAATTTAAAATTGAAAAGCGCATCTACTGATTTCGATACAGCACAACAGTATGTACCCACTAAAATTGACTGAAATTAATTGGTACATCTTACTGTCCTGCAGCCAAATTTTGTAACTGTGAAGCGGTGAAGCGTTAAAAATTCCATCGTTTCTGTTCATTCAAAAACTTATCACTTCACCGCTTCACAATTACAGAATTTGGCTGCTGATCAAGTTTTCAATACTAAAGAGCGATTAGGCTTAGGTGGCAAAGCGTTCAAGTAAAAAGGAATAAACAACTCTTATCATTTATTGGAATGCCAATACAAAAGCTTGGGTTAAAGCCACATTGTTCATTGATTTGTCTCATAACTCTTGCGTACCACAAGTAAAATAGTATTTAATCAAAATAATATTTAAGGTTCTTCTTTTACTGGACAATGCTCCATGTCACCCTCAAAATTTGCAGCTTACAAATGGATAAATTGTATTTCTACCCAAAATTAAAACTTCTTTATTGCAACCATTATACCAGAAGATAATAAATAATGCAACTACTTTCAACAACATGATCCGAATATTGAACTAGCTCTCCAATTTCTGCGAACTGTCAACGAATTTTTAAGTCAATATGAAGATGTTTGCAAGATTTAGCTAAAAAGAAAGCACAATTATTAATTACAGATTTAACTTCCAATTCGCACCGAACTGAATCAAGTTAAGTTAGGTTTGATTTTGGTCAAAATGCTACCTAGTATGTGCATGCATAATTACTTTTTATTTTTCTGTAAATTACTTCGGTCTGAAAGACCTAAGTATTACATTCATGAGCTCAAAGTGAAATTCTTACCCCCACTTTTTTTGACATTTCTCGACGTTTTAGGACCTCCTGATTCTAAAAAAGAAAGAAAAAAAAAATGTATGTCTGTCTGCCGGCCGGTCGTCATTACCTACGCTGCAGGGAAAACCGCTGGAGGGATTTCAAAAATTTTTTTTTCTAAAAATAGGTATACTTAAGGGACAGGTCCGAAAGGACGCTGTGTTCGATAACTGTACCGGAAGTGTGTCTGTCAAAAAAATCATTATGTGTGTCAAAAATAGCAAATTTTCATATTTTTGGCTTAAAAAACGTTCATTTTAAGTGATTACGAGTAGGAACATTAAATTTGGAGAAATCTTGATGGTCGGGATTGGTATGTGAGATCAAAAACTAGATTATTGCATTATAAGTTTGTCAAAAAAAAGTTGACAAGTGTGTCAAAAGAAAGATTTTTATTTATTTTTTTACACAATTTTTTGGAAAAAAAGTAAAAATAAAATTAATTGTTTGTTTGAAATGAAGTTTTATTATTATTATTGAGAATTATGGCATTATAAGTTTGTCAAAAAAGTGTTGTCAAGTGTGTCAAAAGAAAGATTTTTATTTATTTTTTACCCAATTTTTTGGAAAAAATAAAATTGTTTGTTTGAAATGAAATTTAATTATTATTATTGAGAATTATGGCATTATAAGTTTGTCACAAAAATGTTGTCAAGTGTGTCAAAAGATTTTTAGTTAGTTTTTTACCTAATTTTTTGCAAAAAAAAATAAAAGTGTTTGAAATGAAATTTTATTATTATTATATAGAATTATGGCATTATAAGTTTGTCAAAAAATGTTGTCAAGTGTGTCAAAAGAAAGGTTTTTATTTATTTTTTACCCAATTGTTTTAGAAAAAAATAAAATTAATAGTTCGTATGACATGATATTTTATTATTATTATAGAGAATTATGGCATTATAAGTTTGTCAAAAAATAATGTCAACTGTGTCAAAAAATGATTTCATTTAATTTTTTAGCCAATTTTTTGGAGAAAAAAATGTAGCTGTTTTTATGACGTAAATGTAATTTAAAATGAAATTGGACATGGAAATTTTTGAATTTGTTATAGTTTTTGAAATATTTTTGGAATTTTGAAAAAGTTTGTATTTTTGATTTGGTAATAATTTTTGCAATATTTTTAGGATTTCGGCAAAAGTTTTAATTTTTGATTTTGTAAGAATTTTTGAAATATTTTTAGAATTTTGAAAAATTTTTAATTTTTGATATTATTATAATTTTTGGAATTTTGAAAAATGTTTCAATTTTTGATTTTGTAATAGTTTTTGAAATATTTTTAGAATTTTGGAAAAAGTTTGAATTTTTAAGAATTTTTGAAATATTATTGGTATTTAGAAAATATTTAAATATTTGATTTTATTCTAATTTTTGGAATATTTTTAGAATTTTGAAAAAGTTTGATTTTATTTAATTTAACAATATTTTTGGAATTTTGATTATAATTTTCCGGCAACGTATTGATGTTTCGTGTTAGCTTTGTAATAAATTTTTAAACAGAGATAAAAAATACTTGTACTTTAACAAAGAGTTATGTTTGATGTACATCGCTGCCCAAAACTAAAAACCATGTCCTCATAAAAGTTTTTTGCCGAAAACTATATCAAAATCCTTAACCCAGACCGAAGTCTTGATATCTCAGAGCTGTGAGATTTCAGCCCCTCCATATTTTCTTATTGGTTATGGTACATGTTTCGTTTTGAAAATGAATTTAACTATTATGTCGATATCTTATGTGATTAAACTGGTACTTTTATGTTTTACCGAATCTGTTTGTTGCAAGAAATGACCAAAAACCCACGTTTTTCGTTTAACACGGTTTTCCATACAAAATTTATATTTTCGATTAACACGTTTTTATAAGGAACGTATCTACCGTGTAAAACGGGGGATATTTGGAATTTTGAAAAAAGTTTCATTTTTTGATTTTTAAGAATTTTGGGAATATTTTTAGAATTTCGAAAAATTTTATGTTTTTGATTTTATTATAATTTTCGGAATTTTGAAAAAAGTTTCAATTTTTGATTTTGTAATAATTTTTGCAATATTTTTAGAATTTTGGAAAAGTTTGACTTTTTAAGAATTTTTGGAATATTATCGGAATTTAAAAAAAGTTTAAATATTTGATTTTATTCTAATTTTTGGAATATTTTTGGAATTTTGAAAAAAGTTTGATTTTATTTAATTTAACAATATTTTTGGAATTTCGATTATAATTTTCGGGCAACGTATTGATGTTTCGTGTTGGCTTTGTAATAAATTTTTAAACAGAGATAAATAATACTTGAATATTTTTAGAATTTTGAAAAAGTTTGATTTTATTTAATTTAACAATATTTTTGGAATTTTGATTATAATTTTCCGGCAACGTATTGATGTTTCGTGTTAGCTTTGTAATAAATTTTTAAACAGAGATAAATAATACTTGTACTTTAACAAAGAGTTATGTTTGATGTACATCGCTGCCCAAAACTAAAAACCATGTCCTCATAAATTGGTCATAGCTCCATGAAATCATGGAGCTATGACCAATTATTATTTATTTTACTAAAAAATAACAATTTATCGAAACACGCTGTCATTGGTTTTGTTATAGAGAAAAAAGAGAACAGTCCCTGGGCCTTCACCTACATAATTTTGTGATTACCACATATTTTATAATTCGTGATGCGCCTGTCCTTGACGAGCCTGAAAACATTTGTTCTATGATTTTTCTCAAATCGGCCGCTTTTGCGTTCGGCAAGCTCCGAAAAATGCCGATTGCCCGCGATCTTGTAAACTTGCTACCACATTTATTTTTGTTGACTGGAGGTTGGAATTTTGTTTTAGAATACGAGGGTAAGCTTGTCCGACCAAAATGTGTTTGCTATTGTCGAGTCCGACAACTGACATTTTGGATGTTTGGGTTGTCGGACTAGACAATAGCAGACAAATTTTTATCGGACAAGGTTACCCTTGTGTTCTAAATCAAATTTCAAACCCCTATAGTTAAAAAAAACAAACATTTACAAGATCCCGGGCAATCGGCATTTTTCGGAGCTTGCCGAAAGCAAAAGCGGCCGATTTGAAAAAAATCGCAGAACAAATGTTTTCGGGCTCGTAAAGGACAGGCGCATCACGAAATATAAAATATGTGGTAATCACAAAATTATGTAGGTGAAGGCCCAGGGACTAGAATTGAATTGAGTCAAAGCTTAAAAAGAATATTTAAGATTTTCAAATATGTAACCCTTTTCATGGCCTATTAATGGCCTAGATTGTACATACTCTAGACGTTATGCATATCAAACGACGCCTCTTATAGTTTTTCGAGAAATATTAAAAGTCTTATAGAATGAAATCAAATGTTTTAAGTATTACAATTGTAAAAAACTGAACTGACCTGGGAAGCAGCCCAGTTCTTTATGAAACATGTCAAAAAATCTAATCAGTTCATCTAACCTATCGCAAATTGTTTGATGTAAGAATTTTCTAAATCGAATACTGACTAATACACAATGTTGTTTGTCATTTGTACCCTAGTCGAGAAAAGTAGAAAAAACTTGGGATCCGAAAAATTTTTTGTTTGCTTAAAAATTGGGTCCTACGGAATACAGGAACATATAGGTCACACGGAAGTCTCCATTATAAAACAATGCAAAGCTTGCTTTAAAGTTAAATATAATGCTATTTACATTAGCAAGTTGTTTTCAAACATCTAGCATATCAAGTTATATTCAAACTTCAACCATTTCTATAAATAGTAAATTTTGATATTAGAGTTGTACTAAAATTTGTAGTTTTGCATTAAAATTAGTTTTAATGCAACATTTTCCTTGCAATTTAATAAAAACTTGCTTTAATTGACTCATATAGCAAAGCTTGTATTAAAAATTGCAGTTACTTTTTTAACTGTGCGGGCCGAAATAACCAGATTCCTAAAATATATAAGTTTATATTATCCTTATCCTGAAAAAAATAGTGGAATAAAACGGAAAAAACACTTTAAAAAGTAAAAAAAACAGAGCTTGAGACCGCACGGCAAAAGTGAAAACTTCATTGGCACTCGCAATCAATTGATATCGTATTAGTAGTATTTGGATCGGATTAGTAGAATAAATGAGAAACAAGTCAGAACGATAAACCGCTAACTACATCACACTAGCCTCACAATGTAAACCAAATAATTGTCAAAATAGGACTTATATGCCAATAGCAGGGACTAAAGTTCGCGTGGTTGTCACACCCATAGATCAACAAGTTTAAATTTTACAAATCTTTCTGCGGAAAGCTAAGCAAATTCATTGGTATTAATGCGCATTGTTGCCGTTTGAAAATCACTATCGGCTAAGTGCCACTATTTTTAATTATTTTATTTATCATGATTGCCATCCATGTTTAATCATACATAAGCTATGCTTCTTTGTATAGAATTTATGCGATTTCCGTCTCGTAATTTTGTGAGCTTTAAATCGATATAATCGATTTTATCAAGTATCAAGTTACAAGTATTAAGTCTTCACTTAATTTTAGAAACATGTATTACATACAATTCTAAACCGACAACATATTTAGTGAAGATGATAAAATTCCAATACATATAGACTACGAGCTCACGACGGCCAGACCTTCGTTATTTTATAAAAGCTGAAAGTTTCTCTGCGCATACCCTCTACTCAGGTAGGAACGATAAGCGACATATGAAGTTTGGATCATGGTGGCTTTGGCAGGGAGCAGGTAACAAAGGGGCCTCCAAAGTTTCGTGAAAGTATAAAAGGCAATTTTTTTATATATTCTTCGGTATAGTATTAGAAGTCACATCACCCATTGCCAGACACTTACTATCGCGGCAACCCCCTGCCACAATCACACACCCTTAAACTTTATCAATTTGTTAAAGTTTAAGGGTGTTTGGCAGGTGGTTACCACGAAAGTAAGTGTCTGGCAATGGGTGACGTGACTTCTAATACTATCCCGAAGAATATATAAAAAAATTACCTTTCATACTTTCATGAAACTTTGGAGACCCCTTTGTTACCTGCTCCCTGCCAAAGCCACCATGATACAAACTTCATATGTCGCTAATTGTTCGTACCTGAGTAGGGGGTATGCGCAGAGAAACTTTCAGCTTTTATAAAATAACGAAGGTCTGGCCGTCGCGGGCTCTTAGTCCAATATAATTTTGATATACAAATGTAATTGTTTCAGCCTTCAAGTTATACGATCTATCTTACGTTATTTTATTTTTTTTATGTTCAACAAAAAACATTGATCAAAGCAAACTACCGTTTAAAACGATAGTTAAATAAAAAGCAAAAATTAAACGTATACAACAACTTCATAATTGTCATGAGGATTAATGTATTAATGCATAAAGGATAAACAGCCATACATACTTTCAATTTTATATACATATATTCAATATTTATTTAGCATGATGACTCAAATGCAAATTGCAAAAGACAGTAGCAATATAACTTTAAAAAACTTACTGAACTGAAGATAAGTAAAGATTAATAAATTCGGTTGTGAACCAATTGATTTCAATTATTTGTGAAGAAATGAAATGAATAGTTAAATACATTTTTTGTCGTTTATTCATATATTATTTTTTTTTTTCATTGATATTTATATTTAATATGTTTCTTAAATTAATTATTTTTCAATACATACTAAGTTGATTTTTTCTTAACGAAGTTTTGTTGGTTTAAACAAATGTTCTGTTTTTGACTATTTTGATCAAAAGATTTGTTTTGATTAAATCAATTTTTAATTAAAAAACAAGCTGCTTATATGTTTTCTGGATAATATTATGGTCGTGCAAATTTTTGCTTTTTTTAAGTATTATTATAAAACAATTTAATAAAATATAACAAATAATAATAATATTATTCTATTATGGTGGGATTGAAGAATGAGATTGATGAATAAAAAATTAGTAACATCATTATCACTCATAATCGCATTATCAACATTATGTCATTATCATTACCACTCAGCCAACTACCCCCATCACAACTTGCTGCACCAACAACAGCACTACTAGTCGGAAGGAAGGACCTGTACACTTTCAAACCATCTTTAGAAGGACCATTAAAGGTCACCAACGTTAGTAGCTATCTTATACCTTGTAATTGCTGTATTTTCAGTGTGTAAAAATTTGAATATATGTATCTACTAATTGGTTAGCACATCCAAAGGTTAATAAATATTAAATCCTAGTGACGCTAAGGATTATCGTGTTTATAAAAAGCTAGTAATCAAAGCGTCTTTGTGTAGCTGAACAAACCGTAAAACAAATTTTTGTATATGTAATTAAAATTTTCATAGATCTCACCTGAAATTCTTCGTTTAAACAATTCACGATCATTGAACATCATTTTCATTACGAAAGCAAAGTCTTCAGGAATATATTTTAAATTCATGCAGGCTTTGCTATTTATATATGATAATATCATTCCAGTACAGCATGAACATAATCCATTCGTGCATGAACATGGAATACGATCGACAATCATTGTTAGTGGATTCGTTGGCATTTGTTTGTATGTTGGGTATTCTAATTCCATAATTTTTTCTCTTAACTTTTCTGGTAATATAATTTCTATTGGATCTATTAAATCCCAATCGGGAGTTCCTGATTCATAATCTGCATATAAATCATTATCATAGGCAATTGTTGTTAATCTTGTTTGAACTTTGTCTTCAGTTAAAATATTAGATATCATTTGATCGTTTGTTGAATTTTTAATGAGTGACAATAATGATAATAGTGGAGAAGAGGTCGTTAGCATATATTTTTTTGGTGTTGATAATGTTGGCGGAACCATTAATGGAATTGGTGTTATTAAAGTTTGCCTTATTTCGCTGTTTTCTTTAAATAAATACGTATATACATTTATTTTATTTACAGTTATACCATATACTAAAATTAATTTGATTTAGTAATAAAACTACCAACCTGGTAAAGTAACATTGTTTTCTTTCTCAAAACCATCACAATAATTAGTTATTAAAATATTCACAAAAATCAAAATTACTTTAAAACTTATATTATTCATATTTAATTGCTTAATTTTTATTTATTTGTTTTGCAATTTCTGCTTTAAAAGTTCATACTACATACGTTCGTATGCTTGTTGAACTTGAACTGGTTTAAATTAAAACTTTTTTATTTACTAAAAAATAAAAGAAAGCAATTCTTCTTTCTTCGTTGAATGTCTTTTAAACAAGAAATAAAAAAACCACGAACTTAACAAAATAAACACAACAACAAACACATTGGATATGAATGTTTTTTACAGTGGAAAAAGTGTCAACACTAAGGTGATCAGATTTTAAGATCTGTAAAGCGAGACTCCATTGATCAGAGTGGGAAGGGAGTGAAGACGGGGTGCCATGATTTAAAATTTAGTTTATAATAATATATATAAAGCAACGAAAATTTTCATGAAACCCAAATTACTTTTATAATTATTAATTATCTGTTTTATCTGAGTCTAACTGAATATCAAAAAAATATTTTTGTATAAAGACCCATACTCTATACGATTCTGTGGCATAATTTAAATTAAAAGCAAAATGGATTTTAAATGCAGCGGTTAAACAGTCTAAAACATTCTGAAATTTATAAAATACTTCATCGTAGCAGGTAGTATATTCATTATTATTTAAAACAACCATAAATGGTTGAAGAGTTATCCCATATTGTGAATAAACCTGCTTTCTTTTACTTATGATTTTGTGCAAGTGGGGGATCCCTCGCATGGAGGGATCAGTTTTTATTGTTTTTTTTTTTTTTTTTATTTTTGATCTGCGGGTGTGACAACCCCGCGTACTCCAGTCCCTGCTATTGACATACGAGTTAACGTGAGATATCACATACCACTGGCAATAGCAGTGAGATATCACTAGCCAAGGTGACATCTTAGGGGTGGTGGCGGATGAACTGTATTCAGTCAACTGTAGCACCCTCAATCTTAGCTGTGAAATAATCCTTGATGATGAGACGCTATTGCTTCCTTGAAGAAACGAGCCTTCATATGATTATGTGTGGCTTTAATCTTTAAGAAAGACAGTGCGTCACAGCATCAAGGAATATGCAACCGGCTGGATTATTGGCAACTACATTTTTGTTTTGTTTCAGCAAATTTTTGTAAAAATTTGCTATCCACTTTTTAATTTACTTTTATTTTCTCTATTCTATCATAAAATATTGGCCTATGTCATATTTTATCAGTGATAGGATTTTTTGTTTAGTTATCCATTCTTTAACAAAAAATATAAAAAAACAAAAAAAGAAAGATTTACGTCCATCAACACCTTTGAACGTATGTTGTTGTGGGACCTTGGTCTTAAAAGGCTTTTATGTGTTATTGTGACACATATTGTAATTCCTACTACACAACACATTTTATTAAAAAAAAAAAAAAGTTGTTGATTGACTCCACTGATATTAAAAATGAGTCAATTGACTTATGAATTGACATTTTCCAGATTTTTTTGTCACTTTTTCTTAAAATGCGAGCCGTTGGTTTTAATAACAAGTGCAAAGCCTTTAAAATAGTTATTATTTTAGAATCTGTAAATAAGAACATATAACAAAATAAATTATTAGATAAACTGTAAAAATTATTTAAAAAACAGTAAAAAAAAGTAGCAGAGTTGATAACCACGAAAGGTTAAACTAAACTAACTGCAAGGACATTGCAAACGATTGGTGTATCCTATTTTGCTAAAAAAATATTTTTAATTAATAAGAAATATGACCAGGAATAAAATCAGGAAGTGTTTGGAGCTTGTCAATAGGAAATAAAGCATACAAATATGTGATTGGTCAGCACGCTTTTTAAAATCTTTTTTAAAGAAAAATTGTAAGTTATGAATAAAGTGTGTTGCCAAGTGGTTAAAAAGCTGGACTTGAACTTGGAGGACCCGGGTTCGACTTCTATCAATGTTAAAACTTAAATTCCTACCAAGCGAAACATTAACAACCATCAACATATTGGTTTTTCAATTAACCAATAGTCAACCAATATGGTTGATAAATTGGAAAAAACAATGTATAATATTATATATCATATAGATAGAATGTAAAATAGTACATATAAGTAAATTAGTACATATTAGTAAATTAGTACATACAAAAATAATTTAAATATAAATTCACAATTGTTTTTTTTTTGTTTTTAAGATCCATATCCAAAATATTTTAAAATAAATATATGGTTTTTTAAATAAATAAATAATAAACTGAATAAGAAACGAGGGTGTTATAGATAATGCATAAAAAGTATATTAAATATTTAATCTAAAAATGGGTAGCATAATTCAACGAATTCCTACAAATGCTCAAAAATCCAGTAAAATAGATATCGACCGCTGCATTAATCGGTGTTTGGATTAAATGTACACATAAATAATATTCACCTATTGATTTGCTTTCTTCAAAAATTTTTGAGCGCTTAGGCGTTCCAAAATACCCTATTTTATTTAGTTGGGGAATTTGATTTCTGTATTTGTTATATAACTTCCCTGATGGGCGTTGCTTATCGACACGATGAAAATAAAAATTCTGTGAAGCAATTAAACATTATTTTATATTATGCTAATGAATTTCCAAATACTAGAATAAAGTCATACCTTATTTTCACCCACAAATGTTGATTCTATATCGTCTGCAATATTGGAAAAATCTTCATATGTTATTAATAAATTGTTAGTATAATGATACTCCAATATGCCGTCGATCTATATTTTTCTTTCGTAGTCACTTAATTTTGGCGGATTTTGACCGTTTTTAAAATTTTATTGCCGTGATTTATTTTTAAGAATTGTTTTGAATTCTATAATAAGAAAAAATTCTATATTTATCTTAATACAAAAACGTTAATTATAAGTTCACTTAATGCACAACACAATAATGCACAACACATAAAATTTAACATTCAAAAATTAACTATAATTTCAAAAACCTCTTGAAACTCCAATATTTTAAACAAGAATAACAAAATAACTAATTTTTCCATAGGCAAACAATTATGGTTACCGTTATCTTTTGCCAAGAAAAATATTGGATATTGGTATTGTTACTCGATTTAATGCACAATTCCTTGTATTGATGTTTTAAAATTTTAGGATTAAGGAATATACGACATAAATATTTAAAAAAATATTATTGACAGTTATTGATGTTATAAAAGCATTAATTGTAATGAATTTTAAGATTAAATATTAAAGATTAATATTCTTAAAATTAATGAAAGTTCAATTCATATAATTTAATGATAATTTTATTTAATTTCATGTTTATATTGTAATAATCTTCGTCCAGAATGGGTTAATTTAATTTACTCATAAATAACCAATACATTCTGCTTTCCACATTCAGACTATGGCAGGGATGAATTAAAAGTTAACTCCTTTTAACTAATACATTTTGCATAAATTAATTAAATATGAGTTCGCTAATGTTTACATTTATGCAAGTATGAATGAAAATAGGTGTGGCCTATTGTTTCTAGAAAATACACTGGAAACAAAAACTGAGTAGTAGAAGTTTCTGCTTATTTGTTTTTGGATATAAATAAGCGAACAAAATATCAGATAATCAGTTTAATTTTGCAATTAAAAGTGTTTTACAAATATTCGTATAAGGAATAATCGGGTGGTACTTGAGCCTGGGTACTAATAGTTAAAGAATTTGAACCTAGTGGAATAGTAAATACAGATTTTACGATTCCGAATATTATTGATTCAAATTGTGGAAAAGCGGTGGTACATAAATTGGAGACCATAGAATTTATTGTAATTAAAAGCGGAAGTTGCTGTAACTGGTTGATAAATAAAGATTGAGATTTTGTTAACTAAAGATCCGTCTTTTTACTGTCGTATTTGCTCAATGATCGAAAAGAACCAACGAAGAGTCGTTACAATATCTTAAATTCCAGGTTTTTTTAATAAAATTCTTTTTTTTTACATGGTGATATTAGTTCAATTACATGTTCCTTTATTTATTTATTCTCAAAGAAAAATAAGAAAATCTGACTATATTTAATACAATAAAAACATATAAACAATTAGTGATATACAAACAAAAATAAGTAACACATATATAACAAAACCAAGAAAAAAAACAATAAATTATTATACAAATCAATATAAACTAGTCAAAAAATGATTCAACTATGTATATTCTTAAAATATTCTCTCACATTGTATTTGAACTTGACAAAGGTTTCGGATTTCTTGATGTCATCGGGGATTGAATTGTAAACAAACGGACCCATGAATGTTACTGCCTTCCTTCCAAATTCAGTTCGAATATGATGATATTTAATCATATTATAATTTCTTGTGACATAGCCATGATCCATACAAGTAAATTTCAGATTCGACAACGTCGACGATATATTAAGGTTTTTATACATATATAAAGTTAACTGTAATTTGTGCAAAGCATTAACTGGTAGAATTGAATGATCTACAAAAGTATATAATGACTTAGTAGAGAATAAGTGTGGTAACCTAAATATAGCCTTCAAACCTTTGTTTTGTAATGTTTGTACTTTTTTCATCCTAGTTCCTGTAGCAGTGCCATAAACAATAAGACCATAACTAATTCGTGAGTGAACAAATGCATAATAAATGTTAAGCAAACGAACGAAAAAAGATAATTTTCTGATTAAGCCTACAATCGGTGCAATATTTTTACTGACAACGGTAATATGCTCCTGCCACAACATATGTTCATCAAAAGTTACGCCTAAGTATTTAAAAGAGCTTACTCTTTCAATCACAATGTCAGCAACTTTAAAAGTTGGTAAGAAAATGATGGTCTTACAGGGAGAGTGAAACACCATAAATTTAGTTTTAGATACGTTAAGGGAAATGTAGAGCCTGCCAGTTTGTGCAATATATTGTTTCTCGTTTTAAGTTTTTTTGACGTATTTTCTAGGTGGAGTTTAAAAGAAAGAGTTCTATCGAGAGGAATGCCCAGGTACTTTGGCTGTTGATTGTATTTAATGACAGTGCCGTTAAATAACACTGATGGCTCGTGTTTTGCCAGTTTGTTGTTTAAGTGGAAACAGGAGCTCCCGGTTTAACTTAGATTGGGAAACAAGCTCCACGTTCGAAAATAGTCATTCATTATCGCTAGGTCAGCTGAGAGCAAATCCTCCAAAACACCCATGTCTTTGTTTTGAGTGGCCAGTGGCCAATCATCAGCGTAACCAAATTTCTTTGATGTTGTGTCAGGAATGTTATGAATGTGCAGATTAAAAAGTAATGGCGCCAGGACGGAACCCTGTGGTAAACCATTTTTAAGCATTTTAGACCTACTTATTATTATGAATTATTTAGATGAACTTTGAATACACGATTACTCAGCATGTTGTTAATTAAACGCGAGATGGTGCTACAAGGTATTGCATTGAACAGCTTATATATAATCCCAATTCGCCAGACCGTGTTATATGCTGTAGTAAGATCGATGAATACTGCGCCTGTTTTTAGCTGTTTTTGATACCCAGCTTCGATATAGGATGTTATAGCGAGCAGTTGGTCAGTGCAACTGCGATTGGGACGAAAACCAGCTTGTTCGATTGTATATGAGCCGTTCTAGCAATTTATAGCAGGTGTTCAGAAGGGCAATCGGGCGATAGCTTCCTGGTTCATTGGATGGTTTACCTGGCTTAAGTATCGCTATCACTTTCGTAGTCTTTAAATGTTTTGGTAGATTGTCGGTTTCTAGGACATTCGAGAAAAATTTAGTTAGCCACTGTTTTACATGTTTTCCAGCATTTTTAAGAAATTCTGGAAAAATGCCATCGTAGCCAGCTGCTTTTCCGTTTTTTGTTTGGAACAGAGCTGATTCTAGTTCTTCGCTACTAAAAGAGTTCGCATACTTCGATAGAAACGAGCAATTGCACTTCATTTCTCTTAATTTACGTTTAATTGTTCTCTTATGAAGGCGATTAATAGAAGAACGAGACATGTTTACTATGTGATTTGCAATGTCCTCTGGATTTATTTCATTGTTAGCACGAGTAATTGAGTTTGAGTCACCCAGTTTCCGAAGGAGACTCCATGCTTCCCTGCTTGAATGGGAAAAATCAATGTTTTCAACGGCGTTAATCTACTTTTGTTTTCTCGCGGCGTCCAGTGAGTATATTAAGTCATCAACCACGTCTGCCTCACCACTACTAAGGAACTCCTCATATAATATATCGCTCACTTTACTCCAGCCAGGAATGTATTCTTCACGAAAACCTCTTGGGATGGATTTCTTTGCAGTTGAGATGATGGCTCCAACAAATCTATCGTAATTTTTAGGAATGGGTTGGATCCAGCGAATCACTGCATCCAACTTCAACCTATATTTAGCCCAATCAGCTTTGTTAAAATTCCATCTAGGTTGAGGAGTAGAGTTAACGAGTGGAATTTGGATTCCTACCTCAAGAATTACTGGTCGATGTTGAGAGCGTGGAAAACCTTGTAAGACAGCCCTAGATATTGGAATATGGTTACGTTGTTCGTTTTTTGTGGTAAAACAGAGGTCGGGATTGTAATCGCTTCGCCATCTTGCAGATCTAAAGGTTTTCAAGTCTTTCGCATCATATACCAGGAACATGTTGTTGTCATCCGCCCAGTTGGTCAGTTGCACGCCATTGGTATTATTATTTGAGTAGGACCACTGAGTGTGATGGCTATTGAAGTCACCAGCATATATTGCTGGGTGATGAAAAAATGGTAGAGTAGCAGCTGGCCATCCTGTATTTGGAGGCTTGTATACGTTTACAATTTTCGTGTCCTATCCTTTCGTGACACAAGGTATTCTTGACTTTACTTGAATACTTTTAATTGTAGTAAACTTTTCGACTAATTCATGGTATTTATTAACAATTAACTCTATTGTTTGATCAGGATCACACATATCAAACTGATTAGATAATAGAGGGTTATTGAATTGTTCATCAACACGATCAGAATCAACAATTTTTTTTTACTTTTTTTTTTATTGGTATGTTGATATCACCAAGTATAATATTATCTGATTTAGCGCTTCCAGATAGAGAGCTATCTAAAAAGTTGTGAAAACAGTCAATGTCCGAGTCTGGCGGACGATAAATGCCGTAGACTTTAGTACCAAAAAACCGATGAAGTTCTATTTGTATAAAATGAAAAGGATATTGACCATTATCTTTATTCAATATATTATAACCAACATCGTTTCTAACATCTAACGCAAGACCACCTCCAATCCTATCATCTCTACATGAAAAAATACTACTGTAATTATTAATCGTGAACTTAAATACATTTTGACTTTGAATGAAAGTTTCCAAGATTACCAGGATATGGACATCTGACTGTAAACTCTCCATGAATTCAAGAACAGAATCAAATTTGTTTTGTTCATTTAATCCCCTTGCATTGATTTGTAAAACTTTCAATTGCTGTGCGTTTTGATTCACAAACTGGTAATTAGAGTTCAATCTATAATCATCAACATTCAGAAAATAATCATTGAAGCAGTTACTTGTTAGGTTATTATTAAAACTATTAGCCATTATTTAAGATAAACATAAATAAAGAAAAACAAATATCACTGCACCATAATAAAATCAAAACAAAATGCGAAAAGGTATGATAATAGCCAGGGTTGTGCCGTAGACAAAATAGATTACTTTACATGTATAGATTACGCATAGATTACGTGTAAATTACGCGAGATATTTTATTGTAATCTATATTTTTTTCAAGATCGCAAGACGCTTGTTTTTGACAATATTATTGACATATTAGAGTTAGACAATATTATAATTTTATAATAATTGAAAATTTCCTAATTACGGTTATCGTTAGCGGTGACTTCAACGTCATTATGTAAGGGCTCAGATCTGGACTAGATACGGATTTCCCTAGTACTGATAAGGACCCAGACATACTGAACAGGTCCTGATCAGTAATGTAACGCCTCAAACTATCCAAACCGGATCAGGCAGCTCTACTAGAAACGGACCAGGTCCGGATTATTTGAAATAGAGAATTTTCTTTAACATACATTAGAGATATTAGAAAATTTACTACTACATACATTAGAAAAAATGTTTATAAAAATATTCTAACTTTATATACTTACCTATATGTATTCATAACGCAGAGAAGCGATAAATAAAGTATATGTGAAATTTCGCAAACTATGTATATCTAAAATGGATAATACTCTAGTGAATTTTAACCAAATGAAATTTATTAAAATGAAATAGGGCTCAGATCAAGACAAATAGGGCATACCTTAATTGGAAAATCAGATATGATTCTGATCCGGCCCTGGTCCGGCAATTACTACTAGGGATGAGATAGGTCTTCGAAATCCGGGCCGGATCAGGACAAATACGGCACGCCCTGGTAGTGAAATCAAGTATGATTTCTGATAGGGGCCGGATGAAAATGCAGTATTGGGATTTATTTTATTACACCCTGATCCGGATAGTCGGGAGAATCTGACGCAAATTGTAAAAAGCCCAACTTTCACTCCTCGTTTATGGTGATAAAAAAAGTTTTCTTCTCGATCTCTATCTAACATCTATGCCAAATATTACTAGTGTCAATGTCGATAAGGGTAGTATTGGAAATTCTGACCGATATCTAATCACATCAGTTATCAAAATTGATTTACTAAAACCTATAGTTTCAAGACCACAAAAACTGTTCCAGTTTTCAAAAATGAACACTAATGGTCTCCGAAATTTTTTTCAAAGTTTTCCGTTTGATAATCATTGTTTTCATACTGACGATGTAAGTGTTTCTGCCCAAAAATTTACTGAAACCATGCAATTCGGCATCAATAAATTCGTTCCCTTCTCAATAACAAACTCCCAACAAAAATATTTGTTTTCCAAGGCAGCCTTTTATAGAAACAAAAGTTGATCATTTAATATTTGGATCTATAACAAAAATCCCTTCAATCGTTCCCAATATCTAAAGGCCAATAAAATATCAAACCGGATAATCGAAAACGAAAAAGCAGAAATTGACAAAGCGAAAGTAGCAAAACTTTCAACTATGTCAAATTCTGCCAAAAGTTTTTACAGTGCCATTGATTCCTTCAAATCTGGTACCGAATCTTCTATTCCTCCTATTATTGACGGAGATTTGATCGTCACTGCCCCGTAAGAAAAGCCTTTTATATTTTTGTTAATCTTTTTTCTTTAGTATATATTTTTCAAGCTCTTGATAATGGTGTAACAACCGAAATTAATCGAGCAAATATATATTATATACATATACATTTTGTTTAAATAAAAATAAAAATAAAACAATAATTATAATTTGTATTTATTGCGAAACTTATAACAAGTAAAATAAAATATTTAAAATAATATTAAAATGTTTCGCCAAGTGCCTACAGCGTCTTCAATTATGTATATTAATTCCTATCCATAATTCATTTCCCAATTATTACTTTTATTTATTCATGAGTGATGTATATCCAAATCGTAACTGTAACCGAAACGTAACGATAACGTAATGGAAAACGTAACCAAATTAATTGGTCAAAACAATAACTGAAACGAAAACCGTTATTTTAATTTTAGAATAACGAAAACTGAAACGCAATTAAATTTGAATCGTTTGACAACACTAACTAGTCCGTAGCATGAAATCGGTTGAGAAATACTGGTGTAGAGTAGAGAAGCTGAAGTAGAATAGTGTGGGATAGTACTTTTCTATTAAGTTTTAACGTAGCGTTAGTTATTGTACTATTAAAGAAGAAAATTTAAATAAATATGAACAAAAGAAAAAATCAAATTTAGTGCTTTTGTTACACAGCATGCACAATGAAAAAATTTTTGCTTATGAGTTCCAAGTTTTTATGAAAATTATTTTGAGTATAAAAAAATTTATTTTTGAAATATATTTTTCTCAATGAAAAAGCTAAAAATTTATTAACTTTTCCCTCAAGATTAATAGAGAATGGAGCTAGCTACATTTTAAAGCATTGTGCTACTATTAAAAAATAATAATAAAAAGTTGCTTAAATCTCGTGAGTAAGAAACTCATACATTGTGCGTGCACCCTTAATAAAAACTGTTAATCACAATACATATTCTATTAAATTTCCTGACTCGCCTTGTGTGATTTTTTCCAACCATTCATCTCTTATATCTTCTGACCTTATGAGAGGTGTTAATCGGGTTTTATAAAAGTCTCGGCAATGAAGTACGAATCTCTTTTTCTATGAGCACTGATATTAAAGTTTAGTTTAAGTTGTACAAATTTTATGATTATTGTCCACTTAGTAATTAACATATATACATATATGTTAATTTTATATTTAATATTATATTGCTTTCTCTTTTTTGATTTCTTCCTTTTTATTTCATGTAAAATCTAGTTAATTTTATATGGTTATCTTTTTTTTAAAATTTTATAACTCGTATTTTTAACGTTTAAATTATGTATAAAAGTAGAATATTCCTGATTATATTAATCAATACTCCTGATTCCTGAAGATGGTCTAACAAACCCAAATATACATTGAGCTATATAAAAAATAACTATTGGTTTTCTTATTAATTAGTTATTATTCGGTTTTCTTATTAATTGGCTATTAGTTATCCAGGATAGCATAAATGAACAAGTAATGAACAAAATTTTACTTTCAAATTATTTTAACCGTCATACTAGTTTTTATCATACGCTACAATTTGAACCAGAATTAATTTTCATAGCAACATACAAACAAAAAATTATTAATTTATACTCCAAACTACCTATCTTATTTATCACTTGTTATAATTATATACGCGTGATAATATAAATTTATTAAAAAACAATAGATTTAATTTAATTTTCTGCCATTACTTAATTCGTTTTACATATTTTAATTCTCTTATTTCGTCTTTTTAGGACATCCTCAGGAGAATAGAAAAAGTTTAATAGAAAAAGTTTTATATACTAAAACTAAAACTATCTCGATTTTTAATTTATACATATGACTTTATGCATAAAAATTTTTTAAAACAATTACACTTAAATTATAAAGTGGACAAAACAATAACATATAACAATAAAAATGAATACAATTACGAAAACCATAACTTAAAAAAGTAAAAAAATTTATTATTAAAAGTGAAGGATGATGAAAAGTAAATGGGATTAATCTCTCTATCGGAACAATCTGAAAATAAAGACAAAGAGAAAGGGAAGTATCCGAAAAAATAATTAATTAAACGTAAGAACTAAGTAATTATTTTATTATATTTTTAAATAAATTTATATTATCACGCGTATATAATAAGTTTTAAAAAGTGTAAACTATATATGTATTTCAAACTATTTATCGCAACATAGCGCCCTTGGTACATAAATAGCTAAAATGCGCTAAAAATTAAATATATGTTTTGAAATTTTGACAAATACATCATAGAGCAATAATTCTGTCATAAGCAAAAACACCGTAATTTCAAAAATTATAAAAAATGAGTTTACACTACCTTATCAGTCTCGAAGCGTTATTCTATGACCCTGCCATGTAAAAACGTGGTAAAAATAACACCAAACATGAAATTTAAATTCATAAAACCCTGTAAAATTGAAAAATATCTGCCTCTACTAAGCAGAAACACAGTATCTAAAGCGTCATACGTAAAAACACAGTATTTTTACATAAATATCCGTGGTTTTTCCAACAAAATAATTAATAAAATATTAGTATGTTTTTTCTTATGTAGAACATAATTTAATAGTATAAACTTAATTAGCACAAGAAAGAAGTTGTAAGACTACTGTAAAAGGTTGGCATAGACCCTTTCAGTTTTTGTTGTTTTTCTCAGTTCCAACATTTATAAAGTTGGGGTGTTTTTGCTTATGACGGCAGAATTGCTTTATAATATTTGAGAATTATTCTCCAATGGTATTGGAAAGTTGTTCGAATTGCTTAAGCAAGTTAATATTTGTTCAATTTTGTCATTTTCATAAACACTGATTATTTGATATTGTAAATATACACAAATTTAAAAAAAATGATATTTACTTCTTTAAGATTTAAAACTATTTATACTTTAAATCAGCTAAATATTCACAAATTTGGAATTAGCATACAATTGAAAGTTAGCAACGGAAAGAAATAAATCTATAATAAACAAGCATCGAACCCTAACAATCGTAAGCGTATATAAATCAAACTTTCTTTCACTTTCTACTTTGCACTTTCAAAATGATAATTTCTTGTGTCTTTATCAAAACAATAGCATCCTGTTTCTTTGGTTGCCATCGTAACAGAAAGATAAATCGCGCAAACTCTAGTTGCAAAATATTTTTTCCCGTAATATTTTTATATATGTTTTGTAACAACTACAACATCCCATTATGTTCTTGTGTAAAAATCAAATACAACTATGTCATGCAATGTAATGATAATGTTAAAAATTATAATAAAATAGTTTTTTGTAAAATAAAAGTATAATCTATAACAAAACAAACAAACTTCTAAGAAAAATAGCAAATAAAAAGGAAAATGAGAAAATTATTTAAAATGTTTTACTATCTATTAAAAAAATTATAGTAAATGGTTGTTTATACCAAAATATTGTTTCATAATTATTTGGACTGGATATATACATAGAAGAAATTTTGCCATAATCAGAAGAAAATTGTTTTCCATTTTTATTTATAATGAGGTAAGAATTATCGTTTTTTTCTAATGTAATCAAAATCAATTTTTTGTGTCGCATAAAATGTTAAAAAAGCGAACATATAAGAAAATTCATTTTCTTTTCTTTTATCGAAAGATAACTCGCTTTAATATCTTGAAAATGATGCTGGAAAATAATAATATAATAAATTTTTTTATTTCTAATGCTTCCCAAAGTGAGATTGTTTTGTTTTGAGATTGAAATTTGTTAAAGGAAATGGTTTTTATTGTTATTGATAACAATTTTCATTCATAATTTTTGTGATTCATTTTATTGTAATTAAAAAAAAAACAATACACAGTTAGATTTAAAAATGTAAAGAAAAATGTTTATCGAAACTTTATAATTTTATATTTTCTTAAAATTTTTTGGAGAAATTTAAGAGTTAAGACAAATTAAACTAGCAGTGTTTCTCAACTGATCTCATGCTACGGACCGGTAAGTATTTTACGATTCTATACCTTGCGATATATTTCATGTTTGATGGGTGAAAGTGCAAGTTATATCTTACTCACACTTACATACATAATAAGATAAAAAAATATAAAATTCCCAAATACAGAGCTAAAAATAAAAAAGTCGGACAAGTGCGAATAAAATTCGCTCGCCAAGGGTTCCGTGAATGTAAAAGAACACAATATCAAAAATAAATGACATAAAGTTATGTTGTAAAGTCTTTATATCACATAACAGAATAAATGTTTAATCGTAAACGTCAATAGTAAATATCAATCACATCTACATTGATCAAAAATGTTACTTGAGGTTAAATCTTATCCATAGCTGTTTTTGTTAGCTAAAGAAAGATTTAACCAGCATTTCAATGGTCTAAATTGGGAATATTTGTTCTATAAATCAGCGTCGAAATATAGGGTGGTATACATACACTTAAAATAGCACATTTTTTCATCGATAACTAAAAAACTGTGCATCGCAGAATTCTAAAAAATGTTGCAATGTTTCTTAAATTAAGTGTTCTTCCAAATGACACCCCAATAATTATTTGAGAGTTCGCTATATTTTTCGTTCAGAGTTTATCAAACTTCCTGTCTCTTTGAATTTTTTCAAATTTTTCTATTAATTAGGCTCGAAATGCAAGGGGGGGACCAACTTTTTGTGTCACTTTATTGATAATAATTCAAAAACTATGCATTGCAAAATTCTAAAAAAATGGCAATATTTCTAAAATCAAGTGCTCTTTCAAATGACACCCCACATGACCTGATTTTAAATGATGTTTGTACCCCTTAACATTCCCACCCCTTTAATAAGTATAGTTATGAGTGTCTGCCACTTTTCTATATTTTTCATTAAAAACCTACTTAATTTTCTATCATTCCAAATATATTTCAAGATTTTCGATGAAGTAGGGTCGGAGTTAATCGGGGCAATAAAAGATCCCGAAAACGTCATTTTTCAAAATTGTACAAAAAATGGTGAGGTGTAAAATTCCAAAATATATTTTTAAATAATGCTGAAATGAAGCCCTTTCATATGAAGCCCTTTCACTCGTCTCGATAAAAAAATGTATGTTTTCAAAGGCTTTACATCGTACCTCCTTAAAACAAACGAACACAACTTTATTTATTTTTTAACCCGCCATCTTGTGTGGATAGGTTAGTTTTATAAGCACCTCAAATTTTAAGTTCATCGGATTAATGGTTCACGAGATAATCGAAATAATGTGAAAAACACGTTGTACTCTCACCAATAGTGTTCCGTATAAAAAACGGAACCCTAAAAACTATCGTTCTTACTCTTTGAAATAATAGTAATTTATTGTGCAAGTGTGTAATCATATGTTTTATTTTTCGAGAAAAAGATTACAATGCGAGCGAGTCAAAGTACGAGCAAGCATTGCAAATTAGCGAGAGAATAAATTTCATTATAAACGAACCCAATACAGCGTTTATGCTTCCGATAGAGTAATATGTATTAATTCAATGAATTATTTGTGATATGACATCACTCCGATGGAAGTTATTTCATCATGAATAACAAGACTGAATCTATCAAAATACGGTGTGCAATTTATGAAATTATTTTTTTTCAATCCATACAATTGTCGATCGATCTAGTTTCGAACCGATAAGAACTTTTTATTAAACTTTAAAAAAGTATATCATTCTCATCAGGGCTAGTCGACTAGATACACTACCAAAAGAAGTGAACGCTTATAAACCAAAACTGGTCTACTGTTCTAGCGAAGTATAAGAAAACAAAAAACTTTCATAAATATATATTTATTATATTTAGGTTTAGTCAATTTATAATAGTGATCAACTAGAGAAATAAATTGACTAAACCTGAATCTAATAAACATATGTTTATGAAAGTTTTTGTTTTCTTATACTTCGCTAGAACAGTAGACCAATTTTGGTTTATAAGCGTTCACCTTTTTTGGTAGTGTATCTAGTCGGCTAGCCCTGATGAGAATGATATACTTTTTTAAAGTTTAATAAAAAGTTCTTATCGGTTTGAAACTAGATCGATCGACAATTGTATGGATAGCAAAAAAATTTTCATAAATTACACACCATATTTTGTTAGATTCAGTCTTATTATTCATGATGGGATAACTTCCATCGGAGTGATGTCATATCACAAATAATTCATTGAATTAACTGTAGATAATGTGTAGATAGACACAAGTGAAGATGGTCATCTTCTTCTCGCCGATACAAGTTTGTTATCCTTAACCTTAACCAATTTAGAGAGTGTTAAACTTATGTCAAATCAATTTTTTGTTCACGCATTTTCTCTTTTATCTCTTCTCATAGTCGTGCGTAAATTTTTGTTTGCAGGATATAGAAATATATGAGTGAAGTTAGATGATTGTTGAAAAATATTGTTTTTTCATGAAAATTAATAACGTGTTTTGTAAAAATACATGTTTATATGTATATGTATAATAATAAATTCTTAGAGTACATAGAAATGTTATATACATTTTTTTATTATAGATTTAATTATTTGAATAAAATGATCATGATGCCGTAAATCACTCAAAAGATCTTATATAAATATGATAAAAATTTTATATGGATAAAATGTTCCTTATTATTAATTATGTATCGTCATCAATACTTGGTAAGAAAATTAAAATTGTCCAACTGTAGTAAAATAAAAAATTTTATAAATAATTTTTTAAAGTACTTAACTTCTGTTCTATGTAATCTATGTAAAATATCATATAAAATTTTTATGATTTTTCCTTTTATCTCCCATCTATAGCGCTTGTGCCTATGCTGTAGCGCTTGTACCGGTACAAAAAAATCGACCTATATTTATATATATACTATAAGAGTTTATGGGATACGTAAATTGGTAGTTTTGGAAAAATAACGGACCAGTTATGGCACCAAAATAATAATGCGTTCAATAAAACACACATATCAGTAAATATTTATAATACTGTGCTATATTTTTATTAATATGTACAATTTACTTAACCTGCAGTCAAATTCTGTAACTGTGAAGTGATAAGTTTTTTGATGAAATGAATCGAAGAAATTTTTAACACTTCACCGCTTTACAGTTACAGAACTTGGCTGCTGATGTACTTCTTTTTGACGTTTATATCATTACTCAAGAAAAGAAGTCTAGTTTAATTCTAATTTGCTTTGTTCATGTCTTCTATAAAGGGTCAGACTTTTTCGGGCGAGACTTTTCTGTAATCAAATCTAATGATTTGTCATTTGACTTCCGTTTTTGCCTCATGTTTCGCACGAAAAAAATACAACCCGATAATCCACTCCAAAAATATAGAGATAACATAAAATAAAATTTGTATTTGTAAAGAGAATAAGAGAATGACTACAGCATATCTGTCAAAATAATTTTTTGTCGTTTCAATTTAAAAATTATTTTCATAAAATTATAAGTGTAAATTAATACAATTATTAAAATGCCAAGCTTAATAAAATATTTTGTTCATAATTTTGATTTAATCTTTATGAAGAGAGTGAAAATAGTAGTAAAAATAAGTTAAATTTAAAGAAGATTGTGTTTAATATAAGAAGTTGACGTAAAGTTCATATGGATGGATATTAAAACATTGTGAGTTTTTTTGAATCGTATAATAAATAAATGCTTTGTAAAACAATTTTATTACAGTTCAATCAATTTTTAATTTATTTTCGTAAAAACATATTTTTTCTCCGATAGACAGCAAATATAAATTTTGCAGACTTATTTCAGTCAGCAAAGTGGCACTTTTCCTGCCTAGGCAGCAAAGCAAGTACTTTGCTGCCTAGGTAGGCAGCAAAATAATTAGACTTCATAGAAATAAACAGATATTGCGATTGAAAAACAAAATTTTTTTAATCGATTTTTTTTCTCATTTTTAAAATTTTGCTTTATTTTTAAAGTAATAATTATTAAATTACATATCATTGTAATTAATCGGAGAAAAAATTATATGTTCAACTCGGCAGCAAGGTAGATTGACTGCCTTGGCTGAATTCCTAGCCTCGCTCGCTCGGCTATGAACTATCAGCCGCGGCAGTAAATCTACTAATTTGCTGCCTAGTTAAACAAATAACTATTTTCTACTTCAAGCTACGAAAATGTCATTTTAATATATAGTAAAACCTATGTGAAAGGGAAACTTTTTCTAAGTAGTGACTGGAAATGTTTTCAGTCACTAGGACTGAAAGTAAATAAGTTTCGGTGGTCACCTACGGGTGGTTGTTATTTAAAGGATTGAATATTTGATTGAATATTTGAGATTGAATTTGATTTACTGTTTCTGTTGTTGTTTCGGTTGCTGTGTTTATTTCTGTCAATATCTCAGTATTTTGAAGGGATTGAATATTTTGATCGAATCGAATCGAAACTAATCATTATATCAATTGTGTGTAGTTAATTAATTAACCTTCACGTGAACAGTATCTACCCGGGTAGATATCACGGTTTTTGTAATTCAATAACTTTATGAGTTTTTAACCAATCATCATGCCTGCTCAGCTATGTGACTAATTTTTAAATTGAAAAAAATCTGAGAAAAAAATGTTTTGGACTTCCTTTTAACACTTATTTTGGATTTTTGTGGTTTTTTTTTACGCAAGAAAACAATATCTACCCGGGTAGATATTTTTTCCTTGGGTTTTATATGAACATTTTTACTGGTCAATGTGCAAAACAAGTAACTTTATTTTTAAATATATGCTTTTATTGTATGCTTACACAAAAGTAAAATAAATACACAATTACGTTTGTTGATATTATGATATATGTAATATCTACCGGGGTAGATATTGTTCATATCAGTCGCTAAAAATATCCGTTCACGCGAAGGTTAAACTAATAATGAGTGGTTTTTTTTCTATATCGGAGAAATCGGAGCGATAAAATAAAATTTGTATCAGATATATCGTATAATTTATTCCTCCGATAATTAACTGTCAGATATAAAATATATTCTCTGAGTTCTTTCCGCCAAAAAAAAATAAAAAAAAATTTATTGAATAAATAAATAAATTTTATTTAAAAATTTATTTATATTTGTTTTTAATTGAAACTTTACCTACAATTTTTTAAATTTATACTTAAACGATGACTTCCAGTCGGTAAAAAAAAATATCTGTAATAACTGTAAAAGTTTTTAGAGAAAATATATGAACTATTTTCATTATTCATATTGTCAAATTCATCTACTAAAAACTTACAAAACGACATAGCTAAATATGACAGTGTAAAAAATAAACAAGATCGTATTTATATATAGCATTTTTACCAGTGTAAAATAATGTTATTATTGTGTTCGCCTGTTATTATTCCATCTGTAGGCGAACACAATAATAACATTATTTTACACTGGTAAAAATGCTATATATAAATACAATCTTGTTTATTTTTTACACAGTCAAATTTAGATATGTCGTTTTGTAAGTTTTTAGTAGATAAATTTGTATATATTATCATTTATATTTACAAGCGTAGAAAAAATAGCGTTTTCTACGCGTGGTAAAAACGTTTTTGCGTTCCTGAACTTATTCCACTCGACGCTATCATGTCTCGTAGACAAACCGTTCAGTCACGCAAAAAGAGACGTTTTCACCACTTGTATAAAAATCTACTATTTTTTACTTCAAGCTACGAAAATGTCATTTTAATATATAGTAAAACCTATGTGAAAGGGAAACTTTTTCTAAGTAGTGACTGAAAATGTTTCTCTAACTAGTAACTGAAAGTAAATAAGTTTCGGTGGTCGCCTACAGGTGGTGGTTATTTAAAGGATTGAATATTTGAGATTGAATTTGATTTACTGTTTCTGTTGTTGTTTCGGTTGCTGTGTTTTTTTCTGTCAATATCGCAGTATTTTGAAGGGATTGAATATTTTGAATGTTTTGATGTAATCGAATCGAAATTAATCATTATATCAATTGTGTGTAATTAATTAATTGAAAACTAATCATTATATCAATTGTGTGCAATTAATTAATTAAACTAATAATGAGTGTGTTTTTTTTCTATATCGGAGAAATCGGAGCGATAAAATAAAATTTGTATCAGATACCTCGTATATGTAATTTTTTCCTCCGATAATCAACTGTCAGATATATAATATATTCACTGAGTTCTTTACGCCAAAAAAAAATTAAAAAAAATTTATAGATAAATTTAAATTTTATTAAAAAATTTATTTATATTTGTTTTTAATTAAAACTTTACCTACAATTTTTTAAATTTATACTTTAAACGATGACTTCTAGTCGGTAAAAAAAATATCTGTAATATCTGTAAAAGTTTTTAAAGAAAATATATGATCTGAGATATATCCGAGAATGAAAATAAACACGGAACAGATATATATACGGAACAGAATGCAAAAAAACAGATAATTTTTTCACGTTTAAGTGTAAAATTAAATTTATATTTTCGAACTACTATTCGAAATAAATTCGAATTCATTATTCATTTTGTCTTCCATATGTAGGCACATTATTTTACACTGGTAAAAAAGCTATATATAAATACAATGTTATTTCTTTTTACACTGTCAAATTTAACTATGTCGTTTTGTAAGTTTTTAGTAGATGAATTTGTAAATATTATCATTTATATTTACAACCGTAGAAAAAATAGCGTTTTCTACGCGTGGTAAAAACGTTTTTGCGTTCCTGAACTTATTCCACTCGACGCTATCGCGTCTCGTGGACAAACCGTCACGCAAAAAGAGACGTTTTCACTACTTGTATAAAAATCTACTATTTTTTACAAAACATGTTTTTACGAAAATGATAAATGAAAAATTAATTTGACTGTAATGAAACTGTTTTGCAAAGCATTTATTTATTATACGATTCAAGAAAACTCACAATGTTTTAATATCCATCCATGAACTTTACGTGAACTTCTTAAATTAAACACAAACTTCTTTAATCTCAACTTATTTGTATTATTATATTCACTCACTTCATAAAGATTATATCAAAATTATGAACACATTATTTTATTAAGCTTGGCATTTTAATAATTGTATTAATTTTCACTTATGATTTTATGAAAATAATTTGTAAATTAATAACGGAAAAAAATTATTTTGACAGATATACTGTAGTCACTCTCTTATTCTCTTTCCATACACATTTTATTTTATGTTATCTCTATATTTTTATATACTCTAAGGTTAGAGTATAACAACAATTGTGATCAACTAGAGAAATAAATTGACTAAACCTGAATCTAATAAACATATGTTTATGAAAGTTTTTTGTTTTCTTATACTTCGCTAGAGTAGTAGATCAATTTTGGTTTATAAGCGTTAACTTTTTTTGGTAGTGTTTCTTTTCTGCTAGCCCTGATGAGAATGAGACTGAATTTATTATTCATGATGGAATAACTTCTATCGGAGTGATGTTATATCACAAACAATTCATTGAATTAATTGTAGATAATGTGTCGACAAGTGAAGATGGTCATCTTCTTCTCGTCGATACAAGTTTGTTATCCAATTCTAACTTGGCTAGAGTATAACAACAATGGTTATCAACCAGAGAAATAAATTGACTAAACCTGAATCTAATAAATATATGTTTATGAAAGTTTTTTGTTTTCTTATACTTCGCTAGGCTAGAGTAGTAGACCAATTTCGGTTTATAAGCGTTAACTTTTGTTGGTAGTGTATCTAGTCGGCTAGCCCTGATGAGAATGATATACTTTTTTAAAGTTTAATAAAAAGTTCTTATCGGTTCGAAACTAGATCGTTCGACAGTTGTATGGATAGCAAAAAATTTTCATAAATTGCACACCATATTTTGTTAGATTCAGTCTTAACATGTATTAGTTAAAGTTAAATTGTTTTAAAATTCATTGATAAAACATGTAAAACGAATAAAAAAATAGTAAATTTTATTTTAGTTTTTTGTACTATTACAAACAATTAAATAAATTTTTTTCAATTTCGATACCTATTTAATTGCTTGGTATCTTGAAAATGAAATGATCGACAATGAAAGACGTCAATGTTTTAATTACATACTTATACTAATGAGAAATGAGAAACCAAAAAACAATCATAAAAATTACTAATCTTTTTCACAATTGGATTTAATTCAATTTAACCATTTAAGCCTTTGCCTTTTTCAAAATTCGGGAGAGGGACATGCGAAATAGTTTGAATTTATTGCTTTTATATAATCAGAGCGAAAATGTTTTTTTTATTTTTTTATAAAATACAATAAAAAAATTTTTTTTTCAGATTTTAGTACAATCAAATAAATTCTTTTATCCTTCCGACAACTATAAATATTGGTTTATTTTTGATTTTTTAGAACCATAACTGTGTGCGTTATTAATCTTATTAGAATCAAATAAACACCTTTTAATTTTATTCATTTTGCGGGAATGCTGCGAAACAAAATAAAACAATTTATTTATAGATTGTATTAAATTCTGAAATTTTTTGATTGCATTTTATAAATAATTTAAATGTATTTTGTAAAAAATCAAAAACATTTTGGCTCTGATTGTATAATAAATAAAAATAATAAATCCAAATTCATGCGCGTGTCTCTCAAATATCAAAAAAAGGCAAAGGCTACTACGATTAAATTGAATTGAATTTCCGTTATGAAAAAAATTAGATTTTTTCTGATTTCTTGGTTTTTCAATTCTCATTAGTATAAAATTTAAATCCAATGTAGGTCGTTTCATTTTCAAAATACCAAACAATTAAATAAGTATCGAAATTGAATAATATTTATTTAATTGTGTGGAATGAATGGCACAAAAAAATAAAGTAAAATTTATTCTTATTTTTATTCGTTTTACTTGTTTTACCAATAAATTTTAAAATACAGTAAAACTCGCTTATAACGTACTCCGTTTACAACGTACACTTGGCATATTAAGTACGGTTGTTGAGTCCCCAAGCACTTCCACACATGTTTGTACGTATTTTTGATCGGATTTAACGTACCTCGTTTATACGGTTTTAAAGTACGTCGAACGAGTTCGTTGAAAATTTTTTCTATAGAAATAACTTCGGATATAGCGTACGCTACTTTTTTTTATAAAGTTCTTCAAGTCAATTTAAGCTTGTGTTTTTAGTGGTCTTTATCCTTCTTTCTTAATTTCATCCGTTTTATATTTGAAATAGATATGTGTGGAAATACTAATGATATTTTAGCAGCAGTTGCTAAAAATTTTGACACGTCCGCTGAAATTGGAGAGACATTTGGAATATGTAAAAAAAACTATAGTTTCATCAATTGTACAAAATCCAACGAAAATTAAACAGGCAATCTGTTCAAAACCGGAAAAAAATTGTTCTTCAAAACGGGGAAGAAATTAAATCTTTTGAAAAAGTTGAAGAGGCAGTTATAAACGTAAAATACTAGACCTCAATCCTTGTACTGATTGTATGGATCGATTCAAAAATTGACACGAAATGTTATTCAAAAATTTCGTTGAAGAAATAGCGGATGTCCGTGTTGAAATTTGCGAAGATTAGATTACAAATCAGTTACCAATTTATTACTCGGGACTAAGATACTAAAAATATTTTAATCTTGACGAAACGGGACTGTTTTACAACATACTTTCGAATAAACGTTTGGCTTTTAAAAATGAACTATGGGCTGGTGGCAAATTGAGTAAATAATGGGTAACTAACTGTACTTGTTCGAGCAAACGCTGACGGTCCGAAAGGTCGTAATCGGTTATGATTCGCAAGTCAAAATCACCAAGATTTTTTTTAAATTTTACAACGCTGCCTTTTAAACACACGGCAAATTCTAAATCCTTCATTACTTGGATCAACTGATTAGGAAGACTCTGCCTTAGAAATCGATAGAAAATTTTTAAATGCGAAAAGTAATGACCCTTTGACCGTTGATAACTGTCCTTCATATTCAAAGCCATCCATTATACTATACACGCATACGGAACTATGGTAAAGCAAAGAAATACGGATCGTTGTATGTAGGTAAATGGTGATTCGATTTAATAGCTTACTAGATAAGTCACTCTTTATTTCTGATTGCAATTCTTTAGAAAAAGCCACTCCTTGTACCATACACGCGTAAGAGAACTATGCTAAAGTGTAGAGATACGGATCTTTTTATGTAAGTTAAAGATTTTTCGATTAAAGAGCAAAATAAATATGTCACTCTATATTTCTGGTTTGCAACACTTTAGAAAAAGCCACCCCTTGTACCATGCACTCATAGGGGAACTATGTTATAGCATAGGGATACGGATCGTTTTATGTAAGGAAATGATTTTTCGATTTAAGAGCTTACTAAATATGTCACTGTTTATTTCTGGTTTGCAACCCTGTCGAAAAAGTCACCCCTTGTACCATACATTCATCAGGAAGCTATGTTAAAGCAAAGAGATACTGATGGTTTCATGTAGGTAAGTGATTCTTTGATTCAGGAGCTTACTAATTATGTTACTCTATATTTATGATTGCAACCCTTTAGAAAAATCCACCCCTTGTATCATACACACATAAGGGAACTATGTTAAAGCATAGAGATACTGATCGTTTCATGTAGGTTAATCATTTTTTGATTTAGGAGCTTACTAAATATGTCACTCTATATTTCTGATTGCAACCCTTTAGAAAAAGCCACCCCTTGTACCCTACACGCATGAGGGAACTATGTTAAAGCATAGAGATACTGATCGTGTTATGTAGGTAAATGATTTTACGATATAGTAGCTTACTAAATATGTCACTCTATATATCTGATTTGCGACCCTTTAGAAAGTGCTACCCCTAATATCACACACGTATAAGGGAACTACGTTAAAGAATACAGATACGAATCGTTTAATGTTGGAAAATGATTTTTCGATTTAGGATCTTACTAAATATGTTTTAATTTTCACTGACGTTTGTATGACCAATGTGACCAACCTTGAAAAACTAAACTTTGCGTATCGTTATGAGGGCCATTACGATACGCAGTTGGGTATCGAAATGGCTTTATTTTAGACGTAAAATAGAAAAAAAGACTTTAGAAACTAGTTCCGTTACACGGTACTAACGTTTTGCAAATCAGAATTATAAAGTGACTTATTTTAGTAAGCTTCTATATCGTTATATCATTCACCGACATAAAACGACTTTTGAACATAAATCCCTTATGCGTGTATAACCCACAGGGTGGGACTTTCTAAAGGGTTGCAAATCAGATATATAGACTGACATATTTAGTAAGATGCTAAATCGAAAAATCATTTCCCTATATAAAACGATCCGAATCTCAATGCGTTGAATGATAAAAGGTAAAAACTTTCTAAATGGATGCAAATCAGAAATATAGACTGACATATTCAGTAAGCTTCTAAGTCGGAAAATCATTTACCTTCATAAAACGATACATATCTCCTTGCTTTAACATAGTTCTCTTATGCGTGTATAGTTTAAAGGGTGGCTTTTTCTAAAGGGTTGCAATCAGAAATATATAAAGACTTATTTAGACCTAAACCGAAAAATCAATTACCTACATGAAACGATCAGATTCTCATACGCTTGTATGGGACAAGGGGTGGCTTTTTTTAAAAGGTTACAGATCAGAAATATAGAGTTGCATATTTAGTAAGGTAAATTATTTTACCTACAGAAAACGATCCGTATCTCTTTGCTTTAACATAGTTCCCTTACGCGTGTATGGTACAAGGGGTGACTTTTCCTGAAGGGTTGCAATCAGAAACATAGAGTGACATATTTAGTTAGCTCCTAAATCAAAAAATCATTTACCTACATAAAACGATCCGTATCTCTATGCTTTAAAATAGTTCCCTTACGCGTGTATGATACAGAAAACGATCCGTATCTCTTTGCTTGACCATATTTTCTTATACGGTGTAACATGGTGTAACATATTTAATAAGCTCCCAAATCAAAAAATTATTTTCCTAAATAAAACGATCCGTATCTTGGTGCATTACCAGAGTTCCCTTAAGCGTGTATAATACAAGGGGTGGCAATTTCTAAAGGGTTGCATATCAGAAACATATTTAGTAAGCTCCTAAATCGAAAAAACAATTTACCTACAGCAAACGATCCGTATCTCTTTGCTTTACCATAGTTCCCTCACGCGTGTATGGTAAAAGGGAGGCTTTTTCTAAAGGGTTGCAATCAGAAACATAGAGTGACATATTTAGTTAGCTCCTAAATCAAAAAATCATTTACCTCCATAAAACGATCCGTATCTCTATGCTTTAAAATAGTTCCCTTACGCGTGTATGATACATGGGCTGCTACATAAAGGGTTGCAAATCAGAAATATGGAGTGACATATTTAGTAAGCTCCAAAAACGGAAAAATGATTAACCTACAGAAAACGATCCGTATCTCTTTGCTTGACCATATTTTCTTATACGTTTATCGAACAAGGGGTGGTTTTTCAAAAGGGTTGCAATCAAAAAGATAGAGTGACGCATTTAGTAAGCTCATAGATCGAAAAATCATTTACTTACATAAAACGATCCGTATTTTTATGCTTTAACATAGCTCTTTTATGCGGATATAGTACAAGGGGTGGCTTTTTTAAAGGGTTGCAATCAGAAATATATAGTGACATATTTAGTAAGCTCCTAAATCGAAAAATCATTTAACTACATAAAACGATCCGTACCTCTATGCTATAAAATATTTCCCTTACGCGTGTATGGCACAAGGGGTGGTATTTTCAAAAGGGTTGCAATCAGATATATAGTGACATATTTAGTAAGCTCCTAAATTGAAAAATGACCTACCTATATAAAACGAACCGAATCTCTATGCTTTAACACAGTTCCCTTACGCGTGCATGGTATAAGGGGTGGCACTTTCGAAAGGGTTGCAATCTGAAATATAGAGTGACATATTTAGTAAGCTCCTAAATCGAAAAATGGTTTATCTACACAACACGATCAGTATCTCTATGCTTTAACATAGTTCCCTTATGCGTGTATGGTACAAGGGGTGGCTTTTTCTAAAGGGTTGCAATCAGAAATATGGAATGACATATTTAGTAGTCTCCTTAATCAAAAAATTATTTTCCTAAATAAAACGATCCGTATCTCTACGCTTTAACGTAGTATGGTACAAGAGCGTGTATGGTGTGTGCGAGTGTGGTACGAGGGGTGGCTTTTATAAAGGTTTGCAATCAGCAAAATAAAGTGACATATTTAGTAAGCTCCTAAATCAAAAAATGATTAACTTACACAACACGATCAGTATCTCTATGCTTTAACATAGTTCCCTTAAGCGTGTATGGTACAAGGGGTGGCTTTTTCTAAAGAGTTGCAATCCGGAATATAGATTGACATATTTAGTAAGCTCCTAAATCGAAAAATCACTTACCTACATGAAACGATCAGTATCTCTATGCTTTAACATAGCTTCCTTATGCGTGTACAAGTGGTGACTTATTCTAATGGGTTGCAATCGTATATATAGAGTGACATATTTAGTAAGCTTCTAAATCAAAAAATGATTTTCCAACATAACACGATCAGTATCTCTATGCTTTAACATCGTTCCCTTATGCGTGTATGGTACAAGGGGTGGCTTTTTCTAAAGAGTTGCAATCAGAAATATAGATTGACATATTAAGCTCCTAAATCGAAAAATCACTGACCTACATGTAACGATCAGTATCTCTATGCTTTAACATAGCTTCCTTATGCGTGTACAAGTGGTGACTTTTTCTAATGGGTTGCAATCGTATATATAGAGTGACATATTTAGTAAGCTTCTAAATCAAAAAATGATTTTCCAACATAACACGATCAGTATCTCTATGCTTTAACATAGTTCCCTTATGCGTGTATGGTACAAGGGGTGGCTTTTTCTAAAGAGTTGCAATCAGAAATATAGATTGACATATTAAGTAAGCTCCTAAATCGAAAAATCTCTTACCTACATGAAACGATCAGTATCTCTATGCTTTAACATAGCTTCCTTATGCGTGTACAAGTGGTGACTTTTTCTAATGGGTTGCAATCGTATGTATAGAGTGACTTATTTAGTAAGCTTCTAAATCAAAAAATGATTTTTCAACATAACACGACCAGTATGTCTATGCTTTAAGATAGTTCCCTTATGCGTGTATGATACAAGGGGTGACTTATTCTAAAGGGTTGCAATCGGAAACGTTCAAAAACTTATTTAGTAAGCTCCTAAATCGAAAAATCATTTACCTACATAAAAAGATCCGTATCTCTATGCTTTAAAATAGTTTTCTTAAGCGTGCATGGTACAAGGGGTGGTTTTTTGTAAAGGGTTGCAATCAGAAATATAGACTGACAGTAAGCTCCTAAATCAAAAAATTATTTTCCTAAATAAAACGATCCGTATCTCTATGCTTTAACATAGCTTCCTTATGCGTGCATGGTACAAGGGGTGGCTTTTTCTAAAAGGGTGTAATCAAAAATATAGAGTGACATATTTAGTAAGCTCCTAAATCGAAAAATGATTTACCTACATAACACGATCGATCAGTATCCCTATGCTTTAACATAGTTCCCTTATGCGTGTATGGTACAAGGGAAGACTTTTTCTAAAGGGTTGCAATCAGAAGTGACATATAAAGTAAGCTCTTAAATGAAAAAATTATTTACCTTCACAACACGATCAGTATCTCTATGCTCTAACATAGTTCCCTTATGTGTGTATGGTACAAGGTGGTGGCTTTTTCTAAAGGGTCGCAATCAGAAACGTAGAAAGACTTATTTAGGAAGCAGCACCTAAATCAAAAAATCATTTGCCTACATAAAACGATCCGTACCACTATGCTACAAAATAGTTCTCTTACAAGTGTATGGTTGGGGGTTTCACTTTCTAAAGGGTTGCAATCAAAAATGTAGAATGACATATCTAGCAAGCTCCTATATCGTAAAATCATTTACCTACATAACACGATCAGTATCTCTATGCTCTAAAATAGTTCCCATATGCGTGTATAGTACGAGGGGTGGCTTTTTCTAATGGGTTGCAATCGAAAATATAGATTGACATATTTAGTAAGCTCTTTAATCGAAAAATCATTTACCTAAATGAAATGATCAGTATCTCCATGCTTTAACATAGTTCCCTTATGCGTATATGAAACGTGGCGTTTTCTAAAGGGATACAATCATAAACGTAGTAAAACTTATTTAGTAAGTTCCTAAATCGAGAAAATCATTTACCTATGTAGGTAAGAAAATTTTAAACTATAGAGGTACGGATCTTTTTATGTAAAAAGATGTACCTCTATACTTTAAAATAGTTCTCTTACGCGTGTATGGTACAAGGGGTGGCATTTTCTAAAGGGTCGCAATCAGAAACGTAGAATGACTTCTTTAGAAAGCACCTAAATCGAAAAATCATTTACCTACATAAAACGATCCGTACCTTTATGCTACAAAATAGTTCTCTAACGCCTATATGAAAAAAGGGGTTTCACTTTCTAAAGGGTTGCAATTAGAAATGTAGAATGACATATTTAGTAAGCTCCTATATCGTAAAATCATTTACCTATATAACACGATCAGTATCTCTATGCTCTAACATAGTTCCAATATGTGGTTATGGTACGAGTGGTGGCTTTTTCTAGAGGGTTGCAATCAGAAATATAGATTGACATATTTAGTAAGTAAGGGTTGCAATCAGAAATACACAGTGACATATTTAGTATGCTCCTAAATCAAAAAATTATTTTCCTAAATAAAACGATCCGTATCTCTATGCTTAAACGTAGCTTCCTCATGCGAGCATGGTATAAGGGGTGGCTTTTTTTAAAGGGTTGCAATCAGAAATATAGAGTGACATATTTAGTAAGCTCCTAAATCAAATAATTATTTTCCTAAATAAAACGATCCGTATCTCTACGCTCTAACATAGCTCCCTTATGCGAGTATGGTACAAGGGGTGACTTTTTCTAAAGGGTTGCAATCAGAAGTGACAAAGTTAGTATGCTCCTAAATGATAAAATTATTTACCTACACAACACGATCAGTATCTGTACGCTTTAACATAGCTCCCTTATGTGTTTATTGTACAAGGGGGTGGCATTTTTTAAAGGTTCGCAATCAGAAACGTAGAAGGACTTCTTTAGAAAGCACCTAAATCGAAAAATCATTTACCTACATAAAACGATCCGTACCTTTATGCTACAAAATAGTTCTCTAATGCCTATATGAAAAAAGGGGTATCACTTTCTAAAGGGTTGCAATTAGAAATGTAGAATGACATATTTAGGCTCCTATATCGTAAAATCATTTACCTATATAACACGATCAGTATCTCTATGCTCTAACATAGTTCCAATGTGCGTGTATGGTACGAGAGGTGGCTTTTTCTAAAGGGTTGCAATCAGAAATATAGATTGACATATTTAGTAAGCTCCTTAATCGAAAAATCACTTACCTACATGAAACGATCAGTATCTCTATGCTTTAACATAGTTCCCTTAAGCGTGTATGGTAGAAGGGGTGGCTTTTTCTAGAGGGTTGCAATCAGAAATAAAGAGTGACATATTTAGTAAGTTCCTAAATCGAAAAATCATTTACCTATATGAAACAATTAGTATCTCTATGCTTTAACATAGCTTCCTTATGCGTGTATGGTGCAAGGGGTGCTTTTTCAAAGGGTTGCAATCAGAAATATAGAGTGACATATTTAATAAGCTCCTAAATCAAAAAATGATTTTCCAACATAACACGATCAGTATCTCTATGCTTTAACATAGTCCCTTATGCGTGTATGATACAAGGGGTGGATTTTGGGTTGCAATCAGAAACGTAGAAAAACTTATTTACTTAAAACTTATTTAGTTATTTAGTATGCTATAAAATAGTTCCCATAGCGTGTATGGTACGAGGGGTGGCTTTTTCTAATGGGTTGCAATCTAAAATATAGATTGACATATTTAGTAAGCTCTTTAATCGAAAAATCACTTACCTATATGAAACGATCAGTATCTCTATGCTTTAACATAGTTCCCTTATGGCGTGGTATGATACAAGGGGTGGCTTTTTCTAAAGGGATACAATCAGAAACGTAGTAAAACTTATTTAGTAAGTTCCTAAATCAAAAACTCATTTACCTTCATAAAACGATCCGTACCTCTATGCTTTAAAATAGTTGTCTTACGCGTGTATGATACAAGGGGTTGCACTTTTTAAAGGGTAGAAAATCAGAAATATAAAATGACACATTTAGTAAGCTCCTAAATGGGAACTTTATCCGCACCCTTAAATATTTTTGTGTCGAGTATGTTTAACATAGTTCCGTATGCGTTTTTGACCCAAGGGGTGGTTTTTCTTCTAAAGGGTTGCAACTGAGAAATAAACAGTTGCCCTTTCTATTTTATTTTTAATTCAAGAATTACATGTAGTAAAGAAATTTTTAATTTAATGTTATTTTTTGTGTCATCTCCGTTTGCAAACTAGTTTTGGGGTGGTTTAAAGAATAGTGGTGGAGCTCTAAAATCAAAAGTATACAGCCTTAAGAGCTCCTAAATAGCTCCTAGTTCTGAGCCTTTTTACGATCCTCTAGGGTTATTTTTAAGGTGTGGGGGGCTGAGTGAACGTTCACTCAGCCCCCCCACTTTCAATTGAAGATTTCTGCTTATGGGGTTGAGCTCAAAATTTTATTCTTGCGTTTTTTGAAAGCTCCCAAATAGCTCCTAATTCTGAGCTAAAATTTTTTTTATTTTTGCGTGGTGGGGAGGCCAGCGGGTAGTGAAATCCGAAATTCTACGTCCACGCCGTGCTACCTGGGTAATGCTAACAGAATTAGGTTGGTGTAGTTGAGAGGGGCAGAGTAAATATTGCTTATACTCAATGATTCTGCACCATGGCGAGTCATTGGGGCCACAAAACCAATGCAACTCAAGCGTCTGTTCTCCATGTTAGGGGCGGCTTGTCGCAGGCGTCTGTCTTGGATCAAGCGGCTCGCTATATAAACGTGTAGCAAGCGTCTGTTCTCCATGTTAGGGGCGGTTTGTAGCGGGCGTCTGGTTTGGATCAAGCGGCTCGCTATATAAACATGTAAAAAGGTTGTTTCTGGTGACCTTAAGATGCAGAACGAACCCATTCACGAAAATTTGGGTTGGGCGAAGGGCTAACACCCCATTTCCGTAAAAAACTACTTGTCATGAATTCTGTACACAGGCCTCGGATTATCTCGGATTCATTATTAGAACGACCTCGGAAACTGTACCCGGACTACGATTTAAAAATGGGAACCTGGAACGTGCTAAGCCTTAGAAGACCAGGAGATCTACTGAAACTTACAAACCAAATCAATAGCTATACACTGGATATAGTGGCGTTACAAGAACTAAGATGGCCAGGGAGTGGAATCCACGAAACAGTCAAGGGATACACTCTCTACTATTGCGGTCATGAAAACGGAGGAGAATTTGGAGTTGGCTTTCTCACACATCGTCGCGTGAATCAACATGTTATCGACTTTCGTCCAATTAATATGCGGATATGCACAATGAGAATCCGCACGCAAAAATTTAATGTAACGATCATCAATGTTCATGCACCTACTGAAGACAAAGCAGATGACATTAAAGACCTGTTCTTTCTAGAACTCGAAGAAGTCATCAATAACATCCCGCGGCACGATATAAAAATCGTGGTAGGTGACTTCAATGCGCAAATTGGTAGAAGTTGTAGCATTGGCATTACTACAGAATTTATTTTTATCTAAAACACTGCATTATTATAATTTTTTTCTTTTGATTTAATTAATCATGTTTTACATCACGCACTGTATGTTAAGCTTTTAACGATCCATCTATTGTAAAAATGAAAAAGTTAAAGAAAACACAAAACAGAATATTTTATTTTGGATTGGTATCATAAATTCGAATTTTTTTTGTAATTCGAAAATCCTGTAGATATTTGCAATTAGCCGGATGACCTTAATTGTCCATTAACACTTGTGTAGTTAATAGAGATCGGTGCACTTAAAAGTGATTTAATAAGTTTAAAATAAAATATAATTGATACCGCACCGTTCACAAAGTTTTGTTGTGTTTTTTTTAACCTGAACATCAATTTCGGCCAAGGTATGTAATCAATATAGATATTTAGGACTTGTGCCTATCTCTTGTAAATTTTCTTTGTATAGCCTAAATTTTTGTTTCTAATTTTGTTGCTTTAGAAGCACACGCGGTTTGCATCCATCTGAAGGATAGGAAATCCCACTAAATAAGAACAATAATTTGTAAGTGGTAAAATTGATTCTTGTACATATACCCATATCAAACAAGCTATGCAAGCTAATACAACAAATCAAAAAGCCATTAAAAACCGAGTGCTTCTTGGTGAGTTTTTTTGTAAATTATTATTATTTGTGTGTCCCGTCACACTATATTTTGGTCAATAGACCTACGAAAGAAAAGTGATTGAGAAGAATACCATGAAAAATTAGAAGAAATATAAATAACAAATATAAACTTTAAACAAATTCATGTCAGGAAATAAATTAGATGTTCATAAATTTCTTTATAAGTTACTGTAATTAGGTTAGATATTAATTTATTACTTTATATATTCGTCATTTATATTATTTATTGAGATATTTAATTGTTTTTTTTTATTATAAAGTGATTTAACTTTTAAGTTGATAAATAGCTGATCAGCGTTATAATTATAATACGTATATACATTTGCATGCCGTTATATTTTGTGTGTAATAAAATAAATTAAAAATATAGTAAAAAAACAAATATATAATATAAGTATCTTAGAAATCAATTTTATTTCTGATTTGATTCGATTGGTTTCCACAAGTGAAGTGTTAATAGTTATTTGTTTTCAGAATCGTGTTAAAAATAATAGTGCTTCGAATGTTTTGTTTGATATGAGCTTGCTTTTAATCCATTTTAAAAGAAAATGGAAGTGAAATCAAAGATGTGGTAAAAGCCATCATATGTACGTGATTTAGTTCTCTTGCAGCTCCATAGAAATTATGGGATTTCCTTCAAGCAGAAGTGAAATCAATTTAGGTTATGGGTGGGTTGAGTTAGATGATCTTTAACATCTGATCATCTGGATGACTGAATATCAACAATAGGATGACATAAATAGTGTGGTGTTTTTTTCATCAGGGTTTTGGTTACAGGTTAATAGTATGTGTAATAAATTTGATAAAACTTTATCAACATTCTTGGTTTCGAATTAAATTAAAGTTTTACAGTGTAGCTTTTAAAGCTAGTTTTCAGCAGCACTTTCTAGCTCTGCATTGGATGGTGGAAGACCCCGACCCAGAGGCTGTCATCTAGCCGGGAAATGTGCTGCCCACCAATGAATTCAATCGGAGATTCTGAGAAACGCTAATGGCTTAAATGCAGTGTTTAAGACAAGATCACTCTGGCCTTAGATGACCAACACTACTTGTTCAGGTGAAACATGAATGGCCATAGCGTTACAGATGGCGCCCAAATTAAATACTACTCGGTCCTAGCTTGAAAGCTACTTCTTAATTAATAAACCATTTTAGAAAAATTTATTTTTTTGTAATTCGAAATTCAATTTGTATTTTTGTTAGTTTTATCAAGTTGTTTTGGTGTGTATGTTGCTATTTCCATTTTAATGATTAAAATGTTTGGTAGGTGGAATTGCTACCAATAGACTTAGCGATGTTGATTCACCTAGTTTTATTTTGAATTCCAGTAGAGTTTAGTTACTTTGTATTGCTTCACATTAATTTATCACCTACGGTTTTTGAGTATTAATGTTGAAGTTGATACAAGAGTGTTAATTCTGTAAATAGTCCATAAGTACTCCTTTAAGAAAATGACTTCCACTATATAGTGTTGGCGTTTCTTTTCGCTTATTGAGTACATTTTCTTTTTATAGGTGTTCTAAGATTTTTTTTTTCCTTTCATTTAAAAAAAAAAAAAAAGAAAACATATATACTGATGTAACTTCAATCCTTTTATAAAACCACTATATCTTCCTGTTGATGTTCAGTTAATCCTTGAGAACGGAAGCGGAGAGACTTGAATCACGTACTTGAACCACGTACGAAACAAATTATACTTTAGCCATCAGAACATACGTTCTATTTTATCGTTTGATTTACGAAATACAATCCTTAGATTAATTGATTGCAATTTAAAACTTTAAACGCGCAATTTATAAATTTTTGTATACTATTTTTTTTTGTTTCTATATTGATATTGTTACATATTAGTGACCATAACTAAATAATTTTATTTGTTATTGTGTTATCGTTACTTCTTACATATATTCATTCCTATTATTGTTTACAAAGGATTTAATAAAAATTTTGGGATAATCTACCGAGTATTTTTTTTTGCTGGTAAGTTCTTTAGAAAAAAAAGCGTGAAATGGATACACAGTATTTAGACTGTGACGAGCTGTCAGTAGAGTGACAGCTAAGAAACATTGAAGGTACAATACCAAAGAAGATGACATTACTTAAACGAATTTTGGAAGACGAAGCTGAGGGCAGAAGTGAACCACCAAAGGAACCTCATCGCCAAGCAGCACGTAACCCAAAACGTGAAGTAAACTTTTGTTCCGTAAAGTTAAGAAAAATTCGAGCACGGATAGAAGCATTTATGGGAGCAAGTTCTAGTATGGACTTGGATCAAATTAATGAAATTTTGACAACACTCATTCATGTTCAGAAGCGGTTACAAAGGATAAGTTCTTCGAAATCTGCCTCAGCCGCCGCAGAACAAGTATTGGCATCTTGCAACCAATTTATCGATCGCATAAATGAGTTGATAAATAAACAAATCACCATATCCGAAGCTGAAACCTCTTTGAGGGAAATTATTATTCCAATTCAATACGAAGACGATCAAAACCAAACTGCTGGTATCCGCGACGAGCAAGGCTATCTACAGGAAAACGACACTAGTTATCGAACACAGGTTGAAGCTGGCTCTTCCACTGTGTTGCACGAAAATCAAGATCAAAGTCATGAAGTAGATAATATTGTGTACATTAACGACAGTAACTCAGATGGTGAATTAAGTGAACCACGATTCACATCCGCTGGACAATTTAAAACTGGAAATACCAGGTCTGCAGTTAATCAAAAAGGAACCAAACAGGTGAAACTTATAAATCCCAATAAAAACCATGATCAACTTAATGAGGTGGTTGAATTGGTTTTGCAAAAACTAGGTCTATCTACTTTTACGACAAATCCAGAATATATACACCTACACACTCATCTATCAACAACAGAAATGTACCAAGAGGAGGAGTTTCAGTCCCCACATATAATCCGTTTCTACCACCACCACAAGCTCAACAACAAAATTCAAGTCATGGTCTAATTGGAAACCAATATGAGCAGAATATTGAACATTCCAATTCCTGTCATCCTAAGAAGGATCGACTCGAAATTCATAAATGGAACATTGTATTTTCGGGAGAACCAGGTGAAGTTCCGATTGAAAGGTTTATATATAGAGTTGAAAGTATGGCCACCTCAAATAACCTGAGTGCAGAATCTTTGGTAAACAACGTGAACGTTTTGCTTAGAAGTAAAGCTCTAGAGTGGTATTGGATGTACAGAGAACGAAACCGAAATATAGGATGGTTTCAGCTACGCGAAAAAATGATTCATCGTTTTCAAGACAGGCGTACCGATGATGATATAAGACAATCTCTAGAGCGCCGCAAACAAAGAGTTAAAGAGCCTTTTCTGGACTATTATCATGAAATTTTATCGTTAACCCTACCATTGCGAGAACCAATGTCTGACCGCGATATTAAGAATTTGCTAATCCGGAACATGAGACCTGGTCTCCAAGCTGAATTTGCAGGACAAACGTTTATCGATATTGTTACCCTAGTAAATCGCGCAGTAACTGTTGAAGACACCTGGTCTAGAATAGGTTGCATTCCAGAACTGGGTTATCAAACGAGACGTCAAGTTAGTGAAGTTGAAGTAAGGTGTAATGAAAATGATTTTAACCAGGTTCTAAACGATTTTTCAGAACCACCAGCATTTCCCAGTCCTGTATGCGCAATAAGTTGGAATAGGAACTCGCAAACTACTTTCAGTAATAGTTCGACGAGTACTACTATATGTTGGAATTGTGGACGACCGGGCCATTATTTTAAAAATTGTTCAATCCCTATAGGTCATCAATTTTGTTATGGTTGCGGAGAGAAAAACACAATAAAATGGCATTGTAAATCATGCGAGCAACTTAAAACGACGGGAAACTTCCAGAGGGATTTCAGGAATCCTGGGGTTCTGAGATCCCCATCTCATCAACCCATAGTCCCCAAAGTCAATGTAGAGGAAGCAGCATCCAACACCGATCTGGAGTTGAATCGGATTATAAGACGAGAGAAAATTTAGGAAAAGCTAATATACCATCATCCATAAGTCTAGGTCAATCCATTCAACGTCGCCGAAAAGTTTCCCACCTTAACCGTTCTATTAAGTATTTTAAAATGCGAAAGGAGATCAAAAAGGTTATTGCTGAATCATTCCTATCAAGGGATGAAGACTTAAGACCATATGCGACAATCCTGATTAATGGCATCCCATATAAAGGATTATTAGATAGTGGTGCGAGCATATCAGTATTAGGTCATGGGGCTGAACAATTTTTAAAAGACAATCAGATTAGAATGTATAGCTTGCCAACATATTTAATGACTGCAGGTGGTGAAAGGCAAGCAATACTAGGACACGTGATAGTTAGTGTTTCTTATGGTGGAAAAACTATGAGGATGCGGTTCCATGTAGCTCCCAATTTAAAACAAACATTATATCTTGGCATTGATTTTTGGGATTTGTTTGGACTGGTTCCTTCCATGGTAAATGAGCTCGACTTGAAATATATAAAGCCAGAGGTTACAAATGATGAAAAAAAACACGATTTAACAAATGAACAAAATTCCATTTTAACAAATGTTGTAAATAAGTTTCCATCTTGTGAACAATTAGGTCTTGGACGGACTCAGCTTTTGAACCATAAAATAGATGTTGGACAAGCTACCCCAATAAAACAAAGGTATTATCCTGTATCACCAAAAGTTCAAGAAGATATGTATCAAGAGTTGGATCGAATGTTGTCCCTGAACGTTATTGAGGAAAGCAACAGTTCCTGGTCATCTCCAGTAACGTTAGTGAAGAAGGCGAACGGGAAGGTTCGTTTATGTCTCGATGCCAGACAAGTAAATTCCGTAACAGTGAAGGATGCCTATCCTTTGCCGATAATTGAGGGACTACTAGGTCGACTTAACAAAACGCTTTATATAAGCACAATCGACCTCAAAGATGCCTTCTGGCAGATTCCGCTGGAGCATTCTTCAAGGGATAAAACTGCCTTCACGGTTCCTGGACGTCCGCTCTATCAATTTACGGTCATGCCGTTTGGGTTGTGCAGAAACTAGCGTCTGCGTCAGAAACTAGCTCACTTAAATTAGTAAATGGAAGAATTTACGTTCAAACAGGACAGGAGTCAGCAACTGATGTACCATTTTGGAAACTACTAGTTCCTGAGTCATTAACCAAACAACTTATCGAGCAAGCACATAATCCACCATCCGCTGCACATCAAGGTGTTGCAAAGACCACAGAACTCATAAGACGTTATTACTTTTGGCCGTCTATGATTTCTCAAATTAAAGATTACATCAACAACTGTGATATCTGTAAATGTAGTAAGGCTGTAAATTTTTCAACAAGACCAGCAATGGGGAAACAAATTGAAGTTTTTCGGCCATTTCAAAGAATTTTTATCGATTTTCTTGGACCATATCCAAGGACTAAAAATGGATATACACACTTATTTATAGTGCTCGACCAATACAGTCGTTTTCCTCTTCTGTACGCCTTTAGATCTGCGGCTGCTTCAAAAGTTATAGAATGTTTAGAAAATAAAATATTTCATCTCTTCGGAGTACCAGAAGCAATACTTTTCGATAATGGGCCACAATTTACCTCAACCAGCTTTAGGGATTTGTTAGTTAAGTTTGGTGTGAGACACGAATTAACACCAAAGTATTCACCACAAGCAAATGCATCCGAGAGGGTCAATAGATCGGTGTTAGCAGCGATAAGGGCCTATGTTAAGGATGACCATCAATCATGGGATCTACACTTGGATGAAATAGCAGGAGCCTTACGTAATACCGTACATCTATCAACGAGTTTCTCTCCACATTATTTGGTTTTTGGACAGCACAAGATTCTTCATGGTTCAACATATGGGGTATTGAAAGATCTGGAATGTCTTCGTGACAATCAATTATACATTTCTAATAAAGCAGACCGTTTAACCATGGCTCAAGGAATTGTGTTGAATCAGTTAAAACGAGCATACGAACAAAACAAGTCTCAATATAATCTTCGAGCAAGGGTACGGGATTTTATGGTTGGACAGAAGGTGTTTGTTCGTAATTTCGTGCAAAGCAATGCTTCAAAGAATTTCTCTGCAAAACTGGCGATGAAGTTTATACCAGCGACAATAGCTAGGAAAGTTGGTAATGTCTCCTATGAAGTTTTGAATGAGTTTGGAAGACCACTGGGAACTTACCACGCGAAAGATATTCGGTAGAGTATGCATCCATACGTGCTAACATTTAATTACTTAACATCTTTAATGTAGGGTAATTTTTTTTGATTGGTGCCCGGCATTTGAGACCTTTTCTCATGGGGTGGGTCATTCCCACGAGTGTAGCATTGGCATTACTACAGAATTTATTTTTATCTAAAACACTGCATTATTATAATTTTTTTCTTTTGATTTAATTAATCATGTTTTACATCACGCACTGTATGTTAAGCTTTTAACGATCCATCTATTGTAAAAATGAAAAAGTTAAAGAAAACACAAAACAGAATATTTTATTTTGGATTGGTATCATAAATTCGAATTTTTTTTGTAATTCGAAAATCCTGTAGATATTTGCAATTAGCCGGATGACCTTAATTGTCCATTACCACTTGTGTAGTTAATAGAGATCGGTGCACTTAAAAGTGATTTAATAAGTTTAAAATAAAATATAATTGATACCGCACCGTTCACAAAGTTTTGTTGTGTTTTTTTTAACCTGAACATCAATTTCGGCCAAGGTATGTAATCAATATAGATATTTAGGACTTGTGCCTATCTCTTGTGAATTTTCTTTGTATAGCCTAAATTTTTGTTTCTAATTTTGTTGCTTTAGAAGCACACGCGGTTTGCATCCATCTGAAGGATAGGAAATCCCACTAAATAAGAACAATAATTTGTAAGTGGTAAAATTGATTCTTGTACATATATCCATATCAAACAAGCTATGCAAGCTAATACAACAAATCAAAAAGCCATTAAAAACCGAGTGCTTCTTGGTGAGTTTTTTTTGTAAATTATTATTATTTGTGTGTCCCGTCACACTATATTTTGGTCAATAGACCTACGAAAGAAAAGTGATTGAGAAGAATACCATGAAAAATTAGAAGAAATATAAATAACAAATATAAACTTTAAACAAATTCAAGTCAGGAAATAAATTAGATGTTCATAAATTTCTTTATAAGTTACTGTAATTAGGTTAGATATTAATTTATTACTTTATATATTCGTCATTTATATTATTTATTGAGATATTTAATTGTTTTTTTTTATTATAAAGTGATTTAACTTTTAAGTTGATAAATAGCTGATCAGCGTTATAATTATAATACGTATATACATTTGCATGCCGTTATATTTTGTGTGTAATAAAATAAATTAAAAATATAGTAAAAAAACAAATATATAATATAAGTATCTTAGAAATCAATTTTATTTCTGATTTGATTCGATTGGTTTCCACAAGTGAAGTGTTAATAGTTATTTGTTTTCAGAATCGTGTTAAAAATAATAGTAGTTCGAATGTTTTGTTTGATATGAGCTTGCTTTTAATCCATTTTAAAAGAAAATGGAAGTGAAATCAAAGATGTGGTAAAAGCCATCATATGTACGTGATTTAGTTCTCTTGCAGCTCCATAGAAATTATGGGATTTCCTTCAAGCAGAAGTGAAATCAATTTAGGTTATGGGTGGGTTGAGTTAGATGATCTTTAACATCTGATCATCTGGATGACTGAATATCAACAATAGGATGACATAAATAGTGTGGTGTTTTTTTCATCAGGGTTTTGGTTACAGGTTAATAGTATGTGTAATAAATTTGATAAAACTTTATCAACATTCTTGGTTTCGAATTAAATTAAAGTTTTACAGTGTAGCTTTTAAAGCTAGTTTTCAGCAGCACTTTCTAGCTCTGCATTGGATGGTGGAAGACCCCGACCCAGAGGCTGTCATCTAGCCGGGAAATGTGCTGCCCACCAATGAATTCAATCGGAGATTCTGAGAAACGCTAATGGCTTAAATGCAGTGTTTAAGACAAGATCACTCTGGCCTTAGATGACCAACACTACTTGTTCAGGTGAAACATGAATGGCCATAGCGTTACAAAGTGCAGAACTTAAAACACATGTCGGCCCTAACAGCTTGCATCATGCTAGTAACAATAACGGCTTTCGCACAGCTGAACTGGCTATGATGTATGATCTAGTAATTTCTAGCACTTTCTTTCCTCATAAGAGAATCCATAAAACAACGTGGAAATCAAATGATGGAAGAACTGAAAATCAAATCGATCACGTCATGATTTCTAAGAGACACTCTACAAGTGTAACTGACGTTCGATCATACAGAGGTGCTGATATGGACACCGATCATATGCTTGTCATCTTTAAGTATAAGTGCAAATTGTCATCTACATTTAATAGGCAAGCAAAAAAGACCGTGCGCTGGAATGTCGAAGCATTTAAACACCTGGAAACACTGAATAGATATCAGGAAATTGTAACGCAAAACATAGAAGAGCATGACATCCCATCTGAGATGCCATTAAACATACAAGAAGAATGGCAAACGCTTCAATCAACCATCATATCCGCACCACAAACTACAATCGGAAAACGACCACCGAAATAACGTAACGAATGGTTTGATGACGAGTGCCGCGAAAGCATTGAGCACAAACAAAAACTGCGAGAAAAATGGTTAACAAGAAACACCCGAAGCTCCCAAACTGATTATCTATGCGCCAGAAAAGCCTCAGCAAAACTCCTACGGAAAAAGAAACGCGAACACAGCTGTATCGAAAACATCAACCAACATGCGGCTAATGGAAATTCGAAAGAGTGTTTTGCCAATGCGCGGAATCTGACCAAAGATTTCCACCCAAGATCTACAGCCATCAAAAATGGAAACAACGAGCTTACAACAAGTGAACGTGATGTGCTGGAAGTATGGCGATCCCACTTTCAAGACCTACTGAATAGGACGAACGAAGTTCATCCTATTCGAGCAATTGCTCCGTCAAGTGAGGAGATTTTTGTCCCTTACCCAACAATAGAAGAAGTGGAAGCTGCCATCAAAAAATTAAAAAATGGCAAATCACCAGGTATCGATAGAATCCCTGCAGAACTGCTTAAGAATGGAGGAGCAGCTCTGGTCTCACGTATATATGATCTGATTCTTGCAATCTGGGACCAAGAAGAACTACCTGCTGAATGGAAAACAGCTCTCATTGTTCCGCTACATAAAAAAGGTGACCGCCTAAAGTGTGCAAATTATCGTGGAATCGCACTGTTGAACACTGCATATAAAATACTAGCTAATGTCGTACTCGCTCGGCTCATCCCGTTTGCCGAATCTATCATCGGCGACTATCAGTGTGGTTTTCGTCCTAACCGTTCAACCACAGATCAATGTTTTACCTTAAGGATGATTCTGGAAAAATGTTGGGAGTACAACATCAGCATTCACCAGCTCTACGTTGATTTCAAGCAAGCATATGATAGCATCATCCGCGACAACCTCTGGTCTGCACTCATATGCCTTGGTATTCCAGAGAAACTTGTTTCTCTGTGCAAACTCACAACATCGGGATCAAACTGTAGAATAGTAATCGAAGGGTCAGTTTCTGACTCTTTTGATATAACATCAGGTGTTCGACAAGGTGATGCACTCGCACCCGTACTATTTAATTTGGCGCTTGAGTACGCGATAAGAAAAACCCGCATTGAGACACAAAGCTGTATATTTAACAAATCTAGTCAAATTCTTGGCTATGCAGATGATATTGTGCTTCTCGGACGTAGAACAAGCGATATCAAGGATAGTCTCTCTCAGCTTGAAAGAAATGCTAAACGACTTGGATTATGCATTACCACCGGCAAGACTAAACTTTTAACAACATCCAGGAATATACCTCCCTTCAATCTGAATACTGGCGACTATGAAGTGGAACGTGTAGAAAACTTCAAATACCTCGGGTCTGTAATAACATCGTCAAATGACATGCAGGCAGATATTAAAGCTCGTGTCTCAGCCGCATACAGAGTTTTCTACGCATACTCAAAACTTTTGCGATCTAAACATCTTTCGCAGTCGTGCAAACTCACACTTTACAAAGCATTAATTCGACCTGTGCTTACCTTTGGAAGCGAAAGCTGGACACTGTCTTCCTCCGATTGTAGAATTCTATCAACATTCGAGAGGAAAGTCATACGAACAATTTATGGTCCATGTAAAGTTGCTGAAAATCAGTATAGAATCCGAATGAATCATGAAATCAGACAGCTTCTTGGAGGCTGCGATGTAATCGGATTCATTAAATCTAACCGGATTAGATGGTTTGGTCATGTAGAAAGGACACCATTAGATAGAATGATTAAAAAAGCGTCCCAACAACAACCAGCTGGTGTTCGTCGAAGAGGAAGACCTAGACAACGCTGGCGTGATGACATCATTCAAGACCTTCGTGATATAGGATGTCGAAACTGGGGTCAACTGGTCATGGAACGAGACGATTGGAAGCTGATTGCACAGACGGCAAAATCCCTCCATGGGATGTAAACGCCAGAGAGAGAGAGAGAGAGGGGAGGCCAGCTGAACAGAGGTTATTAAAACATAATTGTTTGAATAATTTAATTTAGTTAAATTTTAGTTCTAGTTTTATTTACTTCTGAAAATATATCCATTTGAGCATAATATTTCTAAAAGAAAAATGGTTGTTAGAATCGTTACAATATATTCTTCAACAGGTTTAATCAACATTTAAATTAGACACTAGTCTATACATTGTTTTGGGGTCGACGGTTCGAATCCAGTCAAATCCCATATGGATTTACTGAATAAGAATTACAGAGTCAATTTTAGTTAGTATGTGGTGATGGGTAGTATATAAGGTACTATACTAGCCTTTAAACCATTAGTTAAGTAAAAATTAAAAAAAATATTTTATTAACAGTAAGAATTAGTAAAACTCATTTTGTTAATGTTTACTGTTTTTTAATTTCAGATTTTTAGGAAACATAGTGGACCGAAGCCAGTATTATAATTCAAATAATCAATATGATATAAAAACTCCTGTAAAAAAACTGTCATATAAGTTTTTATTAATTATAATATTTATAATTGGTTTTTTAATTTATTTAATGGAATTTTCAACAATTGGAAATTATATCCAGCACATAGAAATATATAATGGTAATCGTTACTATGATATAAATGATGAAAATCATAATGTAGATGATAATTTAAACGCATATTTTGTAAATACAATCGGTTGTAAAATGCCAAGTTTTCCAACATTAGATAAAACCATAGAACAGTTTATAGAAGAACCTGAGCCGATTTTCTGTAGAATACCATTAACCGCATCAAACAATAAATATTTATGGATACATTTAGGCCTAGACGATATGAATTTATATTACAACATATCAAATGTTGATTTATTAAAATGCTATTATGAGCCTTTTAAACGGTTTACAGATAACAAGAGTAAATACTATGGGCCACATAAAAATTTTAAGTATGGCCAAAAAGTATTAATAAAAGATGAATTTATCAAGGTTGTATGTGATTATGGCAATTATACAGAAATTTATCATGATTACCATGTTTTTGTGCCAAATAAGGAAAAAAAGTTTAATCCTAATATTAACAATGAAAATGAGATGAAATTTAATGTAATGGTTTTAGGGTTAGATAGTTTATCACGTTTAAACTTTCGTCGACAATTATCGAAGAGCTATGATTTGTTAAAAACTAAATTAAAGGCGTTTGAATTTTTTGGTTATAATAAAGTTGATGATAATACATATCCAAATCTTGTTCCAGTTTTAACTGGTTTTGATAAAAAAGAATTATTTGATGCCTGTTTATCAGATAAAGATGATGTACCGTACGATGGTTGTCATTTTATATGGAAATCATTTGCGGAATCAGGCTATTATACAGTTTTTAGCGAGGATATTGGATATTTAGGATTATTTAATTATTTTCGTGCTGGTTTCAAAAAACAACCAACTGACTTCTATACACGTCCATTATTTTTAGAAATGGAAAATAATATAGCATCAAATAAAAAATTAAATGTTTTCCTGTGTCTCGGTGGTAAACGTCCGGTTGATTATATTTTTGAATATATAAATAAATTTGTCGAAACAATGAAAAATCTACCATATTTTTCATTTTTTTGGAGTTCATCGATGACACATGATTATTTAAATACAGCATCACTAATCGATAATGATCTCTATGATTTTTTACTAAACTTATATGAAAGAGAATATTTAAATAATACAATCTTATTTTTAATGAGCGATCACGGTATCCGGTGGGGCTCATTTCGAAACACATATCAAGGAATGATGGAAGAACGACAACCAGCTTTATTTTTGGTATTTCCAGAAAATTTTTACTATAAATTTTCATTAGCGATAAACAACTTGAACCAAAATCAGCGTCGACTTACAACTCATTTTGATTTATATGAAACATTTAAAGATTTGATTAATACAACAATTTTAACAAACGATTTATTAAAATTAAGAGCTAATGAACTAGTACAGTTGGAGCCAAAACCTAAAGGAATAAGTTTATTTTTACCAATACCAAAAACTCGTACGTGCGAAACATCGGGAATCGACACACATTGGTGTACATGTCACGAAAAAGAAACAATATCAACAATTGATACAAAAGTACAAATTTCTGCTCGTTTTATTGTAAAAAATATAAATCAAATGCTCCAAAAATATCCACAATGCCAAACTCTTTACTTAATGTCAATAAAAGAAGCAACACTCGGTCGGACGAATGCAAATATTACAAAAAATATATTAACAAAAAAATTTCACGATATTACCGTTCGTTTGATTACGAAACCTGGATTTGGTGAATTCGAAGGAACAGTACGATTAGATCCAACGAAAATCAATATCAATAGTAAAACTATTATTAATTTTGATGAAACTTCATTAACGGGTACGATAAGCCGAACAAATTTATATGGAAAACAAAGTTATTGTGTAGATGATTATATTATGAAATTATATTGTTATTGCGGCAGATAAATTTAAAATGCATAACAAAAAATTTACTGTAGATAAAATATAAAAACAAAGTTTACATTACAATTTGCATTGTTTAAACTTTTTTATTTTTGCATCAAAACTATTCGAAAACGTGTTTTGATATAATCATATCTGCTATTTCAGTGAAATAATCTTGTGCAACATCGAAGAAGATCTTTTGAAACAAAAACTGTTCAAAATGATCCTGAAGTGTCATTAATTTTATTTATGTTTTTTCAATCAACATAAAATAGTATATTTTTAAACGAGCCCGAAAGATACATATTTTTAAACAAGTAAACAGTTTATAAACCGATGGTTGTAAATGTTAAATAAAAGCAAAACAAAACATTATGATTGTTTCTTTTTTATTTTTCAACGGGGGTTGCGTGCAGGACTTCCAAAACTTTTTCCAATCTCACGCACGGTATTTTCTCTACGCACAGTTAAAAAAAACTTAAATATGTAATGCAAATTGCTACATGTAGGTTCTATAGAAGTCTCCATTATAAAACAATGCAAAGCTTACTTTAAAGTTAAATTTAATACTCTTTGCATTATTATCCAACACAGTACTTGGAATAAAATATGTTGCCGTTTTCATTACAATATAAAGCTTGTTATATTAAAAATGTCTATTATTTGCTTTAAATATCGAGCGAAATTATTTTGTATGACTTTTTAATGCAAAATAAAATAAATTAAATTTTTGGAGTTATTTTAATTATTACGCACCTGTAAAACCAAATATTATTTGCTGCAATTAGTTATCCAAAACAATTTTAACCAATCATTTTAATAAACACTTAATCAACTCAGATGTTATATCACTTTGATATTTCAAAACTTTCTTTCAATCCAAAATGCTTTTACTACAAAAAACCAATTCAAACATTTTGTCAAAAATAATAGACAATATTATATAAAATTGATAATTGTTTCCGTCGAGTCTCTAGTTTAGGGAACCTGAAAAACTTCGCTAAATCTTTTCCACTTCTCATTCCACATTGACATACGCAACAGGTTATTACCATGTTTTCCAGGCACCAAAAACTGTTCCTGTTAACAAAATCGAAAATTATAATTTTCACAATATGTACATATATGCATAATTTTATTAGATTTTACCAATTTTATTTAATTACCAATTTTATATAATATTGTTTCTGAACTTGTTGCTTCACCACAATTTTAAATTGTGTGAAGTAATGCAATCTATCGTGAAAAAAAAATCTTACATACCGAAAATTTTATTTTTTCTTTTGTTTTGGACCATCCTCTATCTAAATAGCGACTAAAAAATTTGGTGTACGTCTGTGTGTGAGTTTTCTGCATAGGATCTTGATGAAACATTGGCAAATGATATAGGTTCACTTGAAAATGGAAGATCTGGATTCATTTCGAATTTGGACAAAATGGCGGGGGTCTCCCGAACACCTCTTGAATAACTTCTGATCCCGGACTATGATCTTATTGAAACTTAGTATATTAGTGTTTTGTTTTGTCGTGTATGATATAGTTTTTTACAACTGTATCATAAAACTGAATGTATTATTTCCAGAGATTATTTAGAATGTATTATTTCCAATCGCGTAGTAGTTTTTATTAAAAACGAGCAAGGAATAGACCCAAGCAATAGACCAAAAATTTCTTTTTTCAATTTTTTATTTTCCAAATATTTCGGGGCTAATATGACCCCTTCATCAGTGAAAACTATTAAAACCTATAACATATGAGTACATGTGAAATATTTTATAAGCTGTCATTTTAAATTCCAAATTACTTACTTACCCCTGGTTAAACATTCCAATTCAAACCTATTAAATCCTATTAAATCCTATTAAATCCAATATAATTTCAATAGGATTAAATTGGATTGAATTGGTTTAATAGGAAGACTTCGTTCTTCCAATTAAAATTCAATCGGAATGAATGGGATTTAACAGGGAGGATCTGTAGGACTCTAAAGGAAATTTCCAATTGAATTTCAATCGGAAATTAAGAGATTCAATAGGAAAAAGGAACTTAGAAAAAAATTAAACAATCTTCTAAATTTAACAGGATTTAATTAGGAAAGATTTAACAGGAATGAATAGGATTAATCGGAATTTTGCAATGGAAATTTCCAATTAATTCCTATTTATATACATTTCCTATAGATTCCGGTTGAAAACTAAAATAGAGATATTTAACAGGAATGAATAGGATTGTATTGGAAATAGATTTTTTGAATAGGAATTAATTGAAAATTCCCAATGCAGAATTCCGATTAATCCAATTAATTTTTTTCAATTGGTTTCAATTGGAATGTTTTACCAGGGACGAATTAGTTACGACGGATAGAATTTTCTGAACAATTACATTTATGATTAAACTTCCTATTTTTAAAACAATCACTTAAACATGAACTAATAAATTATTTTGACAGATTTAAGATTACATTTTAAATTGGAATAAATTAAAATTAAAATTACTATTAATATAAGATTAAAATTATTTGATAAAAATTACAAAACACAATTACATGAAAGTACGGTTGTTAATGATTAAATCTAAATGTCATGAGTTTATTGAAATTGGTAATTAAGTGTACTAAAAACAAATATAAAAAACATTAAAATAATTAAAAAACAATTTTAAGTAAATAAACTGATTAATATTTCTAATTTGCTATAACAAAGTTTTATTCTAAGACTTGAACCATTACTGTACTAAAGTTTGGTGGTGAAATTTTAATGTCGATGTTTTAGGATTTGTGTATAGGTTGGGTTTAGTTTGTCGAGATCCGATCTAAGATTTATTGATTTGTGTCTGTTTTTATAAATTGATATAGATTCTTGTGTTAGTCTTTTTGTCCATGACTCTTCTCTGGTGATTATCTTCGTATATCTTCATAATTAAAGGAATGACCTGTTTGTTTGACGTGGTCAAAAGCGGCAGTGTTGTTGGATCTTTTTACTTTTGCATTAATATCCCCAACATGTTGTTTCACTCTGGATCCAAGTTTCTGGCCAGTCTATCCAATGTATACTCCATCGCATTCAAAAGAATATATCACCCCATGTATTTCCGTAGTTTTTAATTTTTTATATGGCATACCAGTGGATTTTCGAACAGTTGTAAATGGTTTGAATCCAATTCTGGTATTTTCATCATTGGAAACAAAAAGTTTGTTGAGGCTTTCAGATAAATGTTTCGTATATGTTAAACTATTGTATTTTGTTAGTGTGGACGTTCCCGATCGATTGGCATTTATGTTTCGGTTGTTGTAACGTTTAATCAATTGGTTGACTAATTTACGAGGAAATTCATTCATGTGCAGTATTTTATGAATTTTTGTGAGTGTATCATTCTTGTATTCGATTGATGTTATTCCTAGCATTCTTGAGATCAAACCATAGGTCATACCATTCTTCTGGTGTTGTGGATGTTCTGAGAAGTAATGTAATAATCTATTTTTCGCAGTTAGCTTTTAATAGTGGCTGGTTAGTATATGATTACCATAATTCCTATGAATTAGCATATCTAAATATGGAATTGTGAGATTATCCTCAATTTCGTATGTAAATTTGATGGAATGGTGTTCAAAATTTAAAAGTTGGTAGAAACTTTCCATTTCGTCTTTTGGTATGAATGTTAATATATCATCAACATATTTAACCAAAAGTGTTGGAGTAATGCCAGATTTGTTAATGACTGAATCCAATAAGTCACTGATGACAACATCGGCTAATGTGCTTGATACTGATCCCCCGATCGTGAGACCATCAATTTGTTTAAAACACTGTTTACCAAACTTTACATAATTACCATCAACGACACAAAGCGTAATCATTTCTTTGAATATTTTTTCCGGTATGCTTGTTTGCTGTTGTATTAATGGCCATCTATTGTGTATGGATCGATGTACTAATTATTATTATTATTATTACTATTATTATTATTATTATTTATTCATTGTTCTTCTTTACATTATGGTTTACAAGAAAATGAGCAAGCTTACAATTAGATACTAAACCTAGATAGTTACACAACAAAATAAAATAACTTGCAATCATTAATAGAATTTTATAAAAGACTGCTTCAGAGCTAAAAGTTAGCTATTTTGAAGCATATAGAACTTCGTTTCTTTTGAGCATGTAGAAGTTAGATATTTGATAAGGGTGCCGTATAATAGCCTAGTTTGCACAAAAATAAAATAAAAATTTAAGAGAAAAATAAAATGAAAAATAAAATGAAAATTCAAAAATATAACAATCCAAACATATAATTTTTGGGTTACTATAAATTACATAAAAAAAAAACAAATGTGTATATATCCAAGATAAAAACAATATAAACCAACGTATGACATCAATCCATCAGAAGCACAATCAAAGGAACTTCACTGAAGCATGAATTCGGGGAGCAAAGAGAGAAGTAAAATGATGTGCAAAGGAGAATGAGTATACATAGTTTGCGGAATATTCATGTTCATGTAATGACGTTGAAAATTAACTCCTCAACAGTATCAATCTGAGTCATGACCCAATTTTTAACACATCGCAATAATTTGGAAGTAGGGGAAGTTTCGTATATATGGTCAGGTAGTTTGTTTAGCAAGAGAGGGGCGGTATACGTAATGAAGTGTCTGAAAAGTTCTTTGTAAGCTCTAGGAACTAAACACTTCCTTTTCCTCCTAAGACTAAATGGGTTATCTACCCGAAGTTGGAGGTATCCGCTTCTTAAGAAAAATAATTTGATAACTTTGTAAACATATAAGTTTCTCACAGGGAGAATATTTGCTTTCATAAAAACAGGCATAGATTTGGCCATTCTATTTTTCCTGTAGATAATTCTGATTGCATGCTTAGCCACCAGAATAGGCTGCAGAGTATTTTTATATGTACCTCCCCAGCTGGAGAGACAGTATTGAATTTTGGATTCAACTAGAGCATGATATACTAGCTTGCATACACCTTCAGGACAATTTTGACGAAGGAGATAGAGTTTGCTGATTGAATAGTTCAAATTCTTCTTTAAAACCAAGACGTGTTGTTTCCAATCCAATTTACAATCCAGTGTTACACTGTAACGTTCGCTATTTATATCGGCTTATTCTCAATTGCTTACACTGGTTTTGAAAAGAAAAACAGGGAATGAAAATCGAATGATCTCCTTAATTTCAATTACAAACAAAAGTAAACTGTTATTATTCAGTAAAGTAGGTCAATTATGTTGATTTTTAATCGAGCTACACGTTTGTTGCCGTTGCACCGGTTCTGTCGATTGCACTCCTCCGTCTGGCAGTGGATCTAGGTAAATCTAACCGGAAATTAAAGATGTTATTTTCCATAAGTATGTTAAAGATTTCGTAATGTTGTCGGTACACAGTCACCTTGCTCAATGTTGGTTGGACCGCTTAGACTAATGTAATTGTCTAATCATGCTCGCTGTATCGTGTTTGTTTGCTTTCTCAATTCCCAAATCTAAAAGGTGCCTATTTTGTAACAGCCTGGACAATGGACTAACTTCAATTTATTAACGAATAATAACTTTTATTGAATTTAATTGGAAAATGCATTGAGGTTATTATGTGTTTTCAGACAGTCTAATTTGGTTATCAATTAAATGTATGGTAGGATTTTTTTTTCCTTTAATGTACCCCTGCTTGTTTTGTAGTATGGAACACAACTTTATATCTGTCAGAAAACGAATTGGTCCTGGACGCGAACCTATGGGGAATATAAATTGTACTAAATGTTACGCTTAACTAACAAAAGAGGCAGTATAGTTTTATGTGTGGGGGAATTGAAAAATTTAAGGTGTGGTGTTAAAATTTTCTAAAAGGCACGCTCTCTTGCATTTTGGACTACCGTCGCGAACAGTCGCAATTTATTCTTTTGTTCTTTGGCTTTTTTTTTTATTTTAAATAATATTTTTTTTGTGTGTTAATTTATATTAATTTATTTGTATTAATTTATTCTATTATTTTCGTGATTAATTTTATACGATTTCACTGTAAAATTCATTTCGTGAAGACACGCTCTTACTTTGTACCGTCGTGGCGGATAGACGTCTTTTCGTTTTGTTAATTTTTTTTGTTTGTAATAAATTATATTAATTCATTTTTGTTAAACATTTATTTTTTTTGTATTAACTTATATCGATTTGGTTGTGTTAATTTATTATTTTCGTGATTAATTTTATACGGTTGCACTGTCAAATTTATGTTGTGAACACGCCCTCTTACTTTTTGATCGTGATCGCGACTGTATTTTTTTTCTTTGGTCTGAGAGAGCACCTAGCCAGCATGATAAGGCAAACAGCGGTCGTTAGATTGTAAGTAAGTTCTAGAATAAACGCGTGTTGCACACGGATTGTTATTTTTACCATTGAATATACATCAGTTGACGCTGTAAATGTTAACATATTCCAACTCTGAAAGTTTTAATATTGCTTAAATCAATTCTGGTGCCATTCCTATGCACCCGAGTTGTTATTTTCATCATTGAAGATACATCAGTCGACGCTGTAAATGTCAACAGATTACAACTCTAAACGTTTTAATATTGTATAAATCAATTCTGGTGCCATAACTATGCACCCGGATTGTTATTTTCATCATTGAATATACATCAGTAGACGCTGTAATTGTCAATAGATTTCAACCTTAAAAGTTTTAATAATGTATAAATCAATTCTGGTGCCATACTAATGCACCTGGATTGTTATTTCCACCATTGAATATACATCAGAAGACACTGTAAATGTCAACAGATTACCTCATTAAGTTTTAAATATTGTACAATTCAATTCCGGTGCCATGCCATACCAATGCACCTGGATTGTTATTTTCATCATTGAATATATATCAGTCGACGCCGTAAATATCAACAGATTACAACATTAAAAGTTTTATTATTGTATAATTCAATTCCGGTGCCATACCAATGCACCTGGATTGTTATTTTCATCATTGAATACCCATCAGTAGACGCTGCAATTGTCAATAGTTAGCAACTTTAAAAATTTTGTTATTGTATAATTCAATTCCGGTGCCATACCAATGCGCCTGGATTGTTAAGACGTTGTAATTGTCAATAGTTATCAACTTTAAAAATTTTGTTATTGTATAATTCAATTCCGGTGCCATACCAATGCACCTGGATTGTTAATTGCATCATCACATACACATCAGTCGACGCTGTAACTGTCAATAGTTTTCAACGTTAAAAAGATTATTATTGTATAATTCAATTCTGGTGCCATACCAATACACCTGAATTGTTAATTGCATCATTACATACACATCAGTAGACGCTGTAATTGTCAATTGTTATCAACTTTAAAAATTTTGTTATTGTATAATTCAATTCCGGTGCCACACCAATGCACCTGGATTGTTAATTTCATCATTGAATACCCATCAGTAGACGCTGTAATTGTCAATAGTTATCAACTTTAAAAATTTTGTTATTGTATAATTCAATTCCGGTGCCACCCCAATGCACCTGGATTGTTAATTTCATCATTGAATACCCATCAGTAGACGCTGTGATTGTCAATAGTTTTCAACTTTAAAAAAATTTATTATTGTATAATTCAATTCCGGTGCCACATCAATGCACCTGGATTGTTAATTTCATCTCTGAATACCCATCAGTCGACGTTGTAACTGTCAATAGTTTTCAACATTAAAAAGATTATTATTGTATAATTCAATTCCAGTGCCATACCAATGCACCTGGATTGTTAATTGCATCATTACATACACATCAGTAGACGCTGTAATTGTCAATAGTTTTCAACTTCATAAATTTTATTATTTCGACGCTGTATCTGGACATAACTAGTCATTGGAGAGTGCGGCCAGCTTAAATACAGGAGTTAGACCACAGGTACTCACCATCTATTAGGATATATTATTATTTTGTTTTTATAAGTACTTTCCCTTCTGGACACATACATGTCGGGTTTCCTAATTTGATTGTAAGTATAAGTCGAAAAATAAACTCTTGTTTTTTTTGTTAATAGGTAAATATTTATAATTTCATTTGTTATCGCCGTTATGTCGGGTTGAAGGTAATAGTGGAGTTGGAACAGTGAGGTTGTTTCCCAATTAATTACTTCATCGCAGATCTCGCGCTCCAATCATTAGTTTGGCTGTCTTCATTTTGCTTGTTTTTTTTCTATATTTTTTTTTTGGTCCCGAAATATCTGAGCTGGAACTCGCCAACCGACTCGAGTTAACCCGGTGTATGCTCAGAGGGAGAAGACGAAAGTTTTTTACCACAACACCAAGATACTTAAAGTGTGATGCATATTCAATTTTGAAACAATCTCTACAATTTTGCGTACAACTTTGAGCATGATAACGGATACCATGATCAGTCAAAGGTAAGTTACTAGGTTTAAAGGACATCATTTGGGTTTTTGTGCTCAACACTAGATGATGTGAATCGAACCAGCGTCGAACTAGTGTTAGATCCTTTGTCATGTTGCTTAAGTTGGAAGATATTGAATCACATGCATAGGTCATTACTAAGTCATCCGCAAAACTAATCACTGAAGCTATAAATCCAGAAGTAAAGAAAGAGTTGATATAAATCAAGAATAAGAGTGGTCCTAGGACCCTTGTGGAACACCAATATTAATTTCAATTGGGTCACTAAAACCATTTTTAACACGTACTCGTTCGACTCTATTTTGAAGGTACGATGAAAACCACTTGAGAGCAACGCCTCTGAAACCAGCATGATACATTATTAAGAGGAGAATTCCATGGTTTACAGTATCAAACGCTTTGGAAATCTCCAGAAAAAGGCATGTGGCCACTAAATTATTGTTTAAAGAGGAATATATTTTCTCTAAGAAGATATTAAGAGCGTCTTCAGTGCTATAATTAGCGGTAAAACCAAATTGTCGCTTATCTAGAAATTTAGTTTTGATTAAGTAAAGTGATACTCTCCTCTTAACAAGTTTCTCCAGAATTTTTGAGAACGTGCTCAATAATGATATGGGACGATAATTGTTCATATCATTTCTATCTCCTTTTTTGTAGATTGGTACAACAACGGCGGACTTTAGCAAATAAAATACCTTGTTCAAAATAAAATACCTTGCTCAAAACTCAGATTGAAGATGAAAGCTAAAACATCAGCAATTAGTGGAATAATTTTTTTAATTAGAGCCGGCTTCATCCAATCTAATCCAGATGAGTACTTATTTTCAGGGTGTATGCAGTTTTTATGACTTCATCAGCCGATGTTAAACTTTGAAACTTTACAATGGTTTTGTAACATCAGATTATTTGGCTGACGTTTAGCTTGGTTGCAAAGTTTGTTTTTCTTTCGTGTTAAAATACATAAATCTTTCGTGATCCACGGTTTCATTTTGTTTTTGGTTTTAGATTGATATGACGGAGACTCAGACCTACAGCAATCTATGATCACTAGAAGCTCATTTATAAATATTTCGTACGACGTTGATGGATCGACTTGGCTAAACACATTTGACCAATCATATCTATACAAAAGCAGATTCATGGTATCAAAGTCGTACCTGAACGAATCTTTAGGAGTAGTAACATTGGGATTTAATACAGTTAGAAGAACGAAACGAATCAAATCATGATCAGTTATGTTGAGCTTTGAAGTTTCACAAACTGGAGATATATCGGCATATTGAGATCTATAAAATAAATGATCCAGACAGGATTTTTTTCTTGTGGGCCAATTTATTAAGGATGTTAGTCCATAAGAAGACATAGTGAGTAAATAATCATCAACGTTGGGGGAGTTTTCCAGAATATTTATGTTGATGTCAACTAGAAAAACTAAATTTTTGCTTCTAATCTTATTTAGAGCAGCGTCAATTTCTGTTAAAAACAATTTTCCCGGATAAAAATGAAAACGGTACAGGCAAAGAAAGGAGTACTTTAGATTATCAAGCTCCAAATCTATCTGAAAACAATCTGCAGATATTAACAATCTGCAGATATGTTTGAAACTTACTCACATTGATACTGTTGTGAACATAAACCAGTTACATTTACAAAAAATACTGTAACCATCGATTTTATAGTTATTAGTTTCATTATCTCGAGTCCAGGTTTCAGACAAGAAAATTACTCCAGGTAAATCACCAAGAGTTACAAGATTTGCTAATAATAGATTGAACTTCCTTCTGAGGCTTCTGATGTTTTGATGTACCTGGTTAATTTTATCTAGGGATAAATTAAAATTAAAATTAGAATTTGTGGCTACCGGACTTGAATTACTTATATAGTTAGGTAGTATAGTTGTCAATTTGCAGTTGACTTGCCATGTTTAGTTTTATGTTTATTCTATTTTCTTATATAAAGATAAGAAAAAAAATAATTTAATTATTATTTAAGAGTTGCAAGTCATCTAGATTATTGACCACTATACGACCTTCTCCATCACCTTTTCTCAGAAAAAATTTTCCATTACGTGTCCATAAGTATTTAAATTTAGATTTCAGCTTGAAGTCTTTTGCCTGATGTAATAAAGTCCGATTTGTTTTAGTTAGACATTCATTTAGAAATAGCGGTGTATCTTCTTCAGTATTAAAACCCAAAAATGATGCTTTTAATTTCTTTTGATTTTTTCCTTTTGTAATCATAATTAGTTGTTTCAAATGATAATTGACAAATTTAACGAAAATTTTACCGGTTTCAATTTTTTTGTTCTTTAATAGATGTTGTTGTGAAGAAATGCTGGTTTTGTTGTTATGTTTGTTTGGTTTTATTTTGTAGCATTCATCAATGTCATTTTTTGTTACGTTAACATTTAACTTGGAAAATATATTTATGACGACATCATACGGTGACTCTTCACAGTTTAATGGTATCCTATGAATTTCGATACAGTTTCTTAGAGATTTTTGTTCAAGATCATCCAACAGCGATTGTAGCTGAAATGTTTTTGATTTTAGACTCTCATTTTCTTCTTTTAGCGATCTCAGTTGTTTTAGAGCGTCTTCTATTAAATTAAATTTAATTTCTTGTGATTTCGCATTATTTGTTATTTCGCTTTTGTATCAAGGAGTTTCGAGCGGAGATCATTGATTTGTTTAGCAATGGTTTCTAACGAAACCACATTTGATGTTGTTAAGCAAGATGCACTTTTGACAATATTTTTAGTTTTTGAAGCACAGTTTGCACATTGCCAAGATCTACGCTGGTTTTGTAAGAATTCAATATCACTAGGAGTGACATTCACACATTTCAGATGATATAAATCACCACAATCACAGCACACAACCGAAGGTTCACCGTTACGTATAACTTTCACAGAACACAGTTTGACATTTTTTATATAGATCAAGAAATATGTAGAATGTTAAAGATTGTTTTTATTGCTTAATTTAGATAAAGAAAAATGAATTTACACCAATTTATAATAAAGTAATACTGTCACCAATTTGTAATAATATTTCTAAATTTATTAATTAATTTGTTGATAAAAATTTGCGATCCGCACCCAACAAATGACAAATTGTTTATGAATTCAATAGGGATCTGTTCAAACATAGCAACTACATCAAATGACACCATGAGGTCATCATCAATTATTGTTGTATTATTTAATAATTGCTTTAGGTGATAAGAGTTTTTGATGTTGTAATTACTTTCTGTTGTTGTATTCGTCAAGATGGTGTTCAGTTATTTAGCTTGTGATGGAGAGCTTTTTCGTTGAAAATCAACGAAGCGGCATAGCAGGTCGCGTAACTAGTTTAGGTTGTTTATATGCTCTGGGCTAGCGGCAGTATTGAGTTCGAGATGTAGATCCTGCTATTCCAGCACAAATACAGCAATGTACGCGAATTACGTGATGTTACATATTCTATTAATAAAATAAAATAAAATAAAATAAAATAAAAATAAAACAGAAATGGAAAGAAAGCAAGTGGAAAAAGGAGACTCTGGCGACCCCTTTGGCGAAAGAACCGCGATCAGCACGTTCAACCCCGCATTCAATCACATACTCTCACACTCTCACACCTCAAACACGCTCACACCCTCCCACACACACATGCACACATACACCCATCCCTAGTCATACACCCAATACGTAAGAGCATTTTACTATATGCAAGAAAAACAATTATTATACAATTTAAAATAAATAACAATGCAAGTCGGCAATCAATATACGACCCAACTTAATATGAATTGTTTATATAATAAATTACGAAGAACTATATGTTTTATGTCTTGTAAATGAATTATATATATAATATTAAAAAAAAAATGTAGAATGTAAATTTCATTTACAGGTACCCTAAAGGCTGAGAATAAAATAAAACAAATGTCAGAACTTGAGATAAAAAAAAATTTTTGTAACTATAGTATAAAGCTACTACGATGAATAAGGGGGTTAATGTTTTACAATGTATACACGACCAAAAATACAAAAAAATAAAAAATATTAACTCCTGAATTTTAATTGAAGTAAATCTGCCTGTGATGACCCAATTATTCGAGCATTTCCTTCAACGACAGTTAAATTTCTGCTTGCAGATCTTTTTGGTATTCAATGGCTCACTTTCCATCTTTGCACATTATAAGTTTATTGCACATTATAGTTTATTAAAATATTTTTGCAATACCACACGGGTGAAAACCAATGTTGATTAGCAGATGGTATTATTAAAATTGGTATCACGGATTATGTTCAGCAATAAATCATAAAGTCACTAATTAATTCAGCCATTAATTTAATTCAATCTTGTTCATAGATTTTCCAACTGAAACGATATAAAATGCATTTGGTGTGTATTCGGGCGATTCAATTAATAAAAGACATATCATTTCGTTCTACAATTAACACTTCTTGTGCATTTCATTCATCTAGAAGTAGTGCTACACCACAAGATTTCACGATAAATGGATAGTTCAGTTATATTAGTACCCCTAAAAATAAAAACTATTATAAACTATGATTTGAAACATCTTTTACTGCATCAAATGGATGGATAATAAGTAAATATTTAATTACATTTAGATATTCTATGATGTTATGCAGAACTATGATTGAGTGGCTGGACAAACAAGCCAACATTCAATTAACCAACAATTAATTCCTGCTATCAACTAATTGCTATACCAAACAATATCATGAAGATCTAGTTTATCGACAAAATATACGGTGATAAACTTTTTCTTGAATCTCTGTTCTTTACCCTTGGTATCCTTCTCTATCTTGGCACATTATCTTCACATTCCTTCTATGTGTTGCTTTTAACCATGACCATTCACGATTCAACATCAGAAAAATTATCCTATAAATTAGAAAGTAAAACATAAAGGTAGCCAAACAAACTAAACGACGGAATCACATAAAACAATGCTCCACGCAAAATTTAAATACATAAATACAAATCCTGTAAAAGTTGTAGGTTCGATCACCCGCCCATACATATCTCATGCATTCCCACATGCGTACATGCACTCGCGCCCCCTTTCTTACATACACACTCTCGCATACGTAAATCAAATAAAAGAAAATTAAAGAAAACAACACTCACCACATGGTTATATCCTGAGCCCGTTCCCCCCTTGATTAATCGGAGTTGATCAGCCAATCATCATCGGACGGACAGTATACACGTAAGCGTAGTGATACTTCAGTAGTTGGGCCAGAAGGATGCAGTTAAAAGTTGAATTATATAAGCGGTTGTCGACTTCAATTGCCAAAGTCGGTTATAAAAATATGCGCAATGATACGTAGGTTGTTGATCCAAATTAACGTAGTGAAAGTTGAATTATATAAGCAGTTGACGACTTCAATTGACAAAGTCGGTTATAAGAATATGCGTAATGATACGTAGGTTGTGGTTCCAAAAATAACGTAGTTAATAAAAAGTGAAATTATATAAGCAGTTGCTGACTTCAATTGCCAAAGTTGGTTTTAAAAATATACGCAATGATACGTAAGTTGTTGATCCAAAAGAAGGTAGGTAAACGTTGATTTAAGTACGCACTATATATATAGCAGTTGATGAATTCAATTGCGAATGAACATAACAAAAAAGTATGCGTTGAGATATGCATACCGCCAAATATTTGCTTATTTCCCGAATAGAGACCAGACAAATCTCTACTGCCAAAACGCCAACATTTCTCAGGTTGTCAGATCAAAATCACACGATTTCCTCCTTACAGTTATGGAACCTCACCATTTAATCAGTCACCAATTCAAAAAGATTTTATTTTCGTTAACAGTTTTCTGTATTTTATTACAATGCTTAATAATATTGGTTGGCAACTAAACAATTAAACGGTGATACCTTCACCTTGACCACCGTTCCGTTTATTCAATTTGTTTTTTTTTTATTTAATTTAATTAATTTAATTAATTTGTTTTATTTTTGTAGCTAATTAATCTATAACTGTGAATTATTACCATATTATATTTTAACAATTAATTATAAATTTTCTTAACGATTTTATCAATAAGAGTTTGTACATTTTCACTACACAATACAGTGCTGCTAATTTAACTAGAAAATTTGGAGTTTGAATCGTTTTTGCAAATAAAAATTTGGTACATAACACTTCACACACAGTTAGTTTTCTTTTCCAACTCTTGGTAATCAACAATTTTACCACTAATTTGACTATGTCATACGGTAAATAGACTATCCATTAAAAAATTAAGCTGCAAGCTACGATAATGTTCCAACCTGAACCCTCGGTTCATTAATCATTTACTATGTTTTAATATTTAATGTAACTTTTCTTAAGAGTTGTATCAATAAAATTTTGTTCATTTACACTACACGCAAAGCAATTAGTTATATTTTCTCTTCGGATTTTAGTTATTTGAATTTTCTTTAGTAATTTACCTGGATTTTGTTTTAATTTGACCGTTCATCAAGGTCGATGAAAACCACAAACAGCGTAACTGATCTCATCGGAACTTTGGACTTTGTAATTTGTTATACTACTAAATTTGGCTAATTATCACAGACAAGAATATTTTATTTTTTTTTATTTTCAAGCGCTATCACAGACTAATTATCACCGAGAAAAGAACATTTTATTTTCAAGCATTTAAAAAAAACATAAATCACACGTTTCACAATGCCTGACCTGAACTGTAAAAAAAAAAAAAACATAATCCACCACAACAATGAATAGAAATAACAGATGTTACTGTTCACCGCACAGTCACAACACAAAAAGTAAATGTAATAAGAGATCGATTCATGATATTTTTCCTCTATATATAGCAAATAAGAGAATCGATACGGAAGTTTACTTTGTGGGATAGTTTACATTTAAAATTCGTTATTAAGCAATACTGGTTACTGAGTTGTAACAGAAATGTGAAAATACTGCAAAATAGAGACATTATTTACAAAACATTTGGGAGGAAATATTCATATTATTAACATGAGTATAGATTAAGGATCATGAACAACCAAATATATGATAGTTTTACAGTGAGTTATTTAATCGATCCAAGCAATAGGGTGTTTTCGTACATAAAACCATATCGGACAAATAACCAGTTACCAGTAACCAGTTAAGCCGGGCATTCACATAAAACAGAAACAGAAACTGAAAATTTTCAGTTTCTGTTTCTAATTTGGTTGACGGTGGTGAATAATAAAACAGAAACAGAAACCGAATTTTAAGATGGCAGCTGTCATATTATATTATATATGCCAAAATTAAAATATATATATTTAACCCAATCCATATATATTTAACCCAATTAAAATTGAAAAAATTATATTAATATACAAAAAAATTGTAATTCAATAAACTGTGTATTTTATTTTTCATTCATATAAATAAAAAAATAACACAATTTTGTAATGTATAGTGAAGAAGAAATTTATTTTTTTCGTTATCGCACATAATAATATCCATAAAAAAAATCGAGCTAAATTCAACGTAAATTATTTTTGACTAAATATTTATTTCTTAAAATAATGTACAATCCTGTTACATAAATTTAAAATAATATGGTCACGTGACAGTTTCTGGACCAGAAACAATTAAAATTTAATTAGACAAAACAGACGAATTTTCAGTTTCTGTTTCTGTTTCTAAATTAGGTTTCTGTTTCTGTTGCTGTCAAATTTGTATGAAATTCGGTTTCTGTTTCTGTTTTATGTGAATGCACGGCTTTACTGGAATAACCAGTAACCAGTTACTAACTGGTTACTAACCAGTTACTAGGCATTCCATAGTATTACGAGAGTCTGACGGATACGTATTACAACAAATGCAAACTACAATTGATTCACAGTAGGCTCTCGCGAACAAGAACCATATACATATATACATAGAGGAAAAAGAGAATCGATAATAATAACTACATCGGTTTCAGGTTAATTTCTATACCGATTGACTAATATTGTTGTAAAGAGAGCAAAACGAATTGATAAATATACACAGCCATTTGAGGTCTGAATACAATTAGAGCAGTTGGCAGATGGTTTGAGTCCACGGAGCATTTAAATTAGTTTAGTATAACGAAGCTAAGCTGGTGAAAACGCAGTGTGAGCCAAAATCAGTGTATTGTACATAAAAAATATTATTTTTATGAGAAGAATAAATATGTGTAACGGAAACTATATGAATGGATGATTATAAATCAAGCGGGATAAAAAGGATTGTCTCTCAGTCGATTAAAATTCTCCTGAATGACAAAATGAAAAGCTGAATTTTGCATTCATGTTCTCTTTCTTAAATTTAAGTGTAAGTTAAGCAGGACAATTTTAATTAGACTCCATTTAGTATTAGTCAGTTTTATTAGCGCAATTTGTTTTAATAAGGCAATTTTCCTAGCAAAATTGAGTTCACGTTTATATATTTGTGATATATGATGAAGCAGAGAATCTACGAATCGGGGAATTATACAAAACTACACCCAAAAAAATAATCATGGTAGATCCGACAAAATTGCAGGTAAATTCGAATAAAATGACATTGTTTTGGCTCCGACGTTTTATTTAGTTAAATCGATTGCATCGCTACTTTTAACACAAATGCACAAAACTTTAACTGTCAAATGATTAAGCTTAATGTTATTTCGACAGTCAATACTGTTGTTATAAACGTCTAGAATATCAAGCATACTACTCTTTTGGAGAATTAACTGCAGTACTTTTGATATGATTATTAAAGTCAACAAAAATGTATTCAATTCAAGTATTTTATATATTGATTTAAAATTCAAAATCAAAAGAAGCTTTCGAATGCAGCATTTTCTTATTTTTGTTAATTTAAGGGCAATTTCTTCAATTTTATATGCAATTTTTTACTTTGTTAAATCGATGTACCTCTGTCGATTTAAAATATTGAATTTTTTTTTGGGTGTACGACATCGTTCTCCAGTCTACATAACAAGCTACCTTGTATGTTGGGGAATTGCTTGAGTTGATTATGATACGTGTTCCAGGATGGTCATTTTGTTGCGTTTCTCCTTAGTGAGATTTCCAGTTGAATTTCACCGTGAGATACGACGTTTGTCCATGATTGATTAGTTTTTGTTGTGAATGAACTATTCCATTAAATTTTCTCCTGTGAACAAAGGCGCAATATATTTTGTCTTGCTTTCACTCGTTGAAAAAATATTGTTTGTCAATTGTCAATTTTTACATATGACATTTATTTAATTTTAGTTGTTTCATTTTTATTTCATTGTTTAAAAACTATAAAATTACTTTAAAAACATTTAATTTATGTAAAAAAACCAAAAAAAACAAAGAAAAACAATAACATTAGTGAGTGATATGTTTAGTGCTATTTTTTTAGGGGAGTCGGTGCTATCTCTGATCGAAATTGTGCAAGATCGCAGAGTTGAGTCAAAAAAAATTTAAAAATTGAATTCAAAGTCACCAAAGGGGGGACCAAGGTAAAATTGAAAGTTTGATCCTTTATAACTTTTGACCCCCTCATTTCCGCAAATTTTTTTTTTCATAATTAGGATGCAGAGGACCTAATCTTTCTATTTATCTGAAAAAAAACGCAAATCTATTTGGGGGGATAAACTAGGATAATGCCATCTTTTGATTTATTCATGAAAAAAAATTCATAATTATTCATAAAAAAGCTTAAATATTTCAAACAACTATCAATCACGAATAATAATTTGAAATGACATTTGTATTTTTTTTTGACATTTATTACCATTTCTCCTTAAAAATTCATTTTACTTCCGATGAATTCATATAGAGGGAAAATTTAGGTAAGGGTATGTAGACTTTTTTTATTTGTCTACACATGAGAAAAAATGTCTCCAACTGGAAATCCCACTAGTGAGAAACGCTACAAAATGACCATCCAGGTTTGTGAATTTTTGGAATAGCCCGAGGACGTGGTGGTTGAGCCGTAAATGTTAATGTTCATACATTGTTAGTTTTCTAAATTTTTTCGGATTATTGAAGTGGTTGTGGATAATTTCATTATATTCAGACTTGTCCATGGCAATAGTGACATTACCCTTGTCGGCTTCTGTTATAACAATGTTGGGATTATTTTTGAGAAAGGCTTTTGTGTTTTTATTAGCTGAATGTAATATTTTTTGGAGTCTGTTCATATGTGAATTTTTATGAAGATGGTTTGATATGATTGTGATAGCTTTACCACGTAAGGCGTTGATTAATTCCTGAAATTGGAGGAGTATACATTGGATGGAGTATACATTGGACAGACTGGCCAGAAACTTGGATCCAGAGTGAAACAACATGTTGGGGATATTAATGCAAAAGTAAAAAGATCCAACAACACTGCCGCTTTTGACCACGTCAAACAAACAGGTCATTCCTTTAATTATGAAGATATACGAAGATAATCACCAGAGAAGAGTCATGGACAAAAAGACTAACACAAGAATCTATATCAATTTATAAAAACAGACACAAATCAATAAATCTTAGATCGGATCTCGACAAACTAAATCCAACCTATACACAAATCCTAAAACATCGACATTAAAATTTCACCACCAAACTTTAGTACAGTAATGGTTCAAGTCTTAGAATAAAACTTTGTTATAGCAAATTAGAAATATTAATCAGTTTATTTACTTAAAACTGTTTTTTAATTATTTTTATGTTGTTTATATTTGTTCTTAGTACACTTAATTACCAATGTCAATAAACTCATGACATTTAGATTTAATCATTAACAACCGTACTTTCATGTAATTGTGTTTTGTAATTTTTATCAAATAATTTTAATCTTATATTAATAGTAATTTTAATTTTAATTTATTCCAATTTAAAATGTAATGTTAAATCTGTCAAAATAATTTATTAGTTCATGCTTATGTGATTGTTTTAAAAATAGGAAGTTTAATCTTAAATGTAATTGTTCAGAAAATTCTATCCGTCGTAACTAATTCGTAAGTAAGTAATTTGGGATTTAAAATGACAGCTTATAAAATATTTCAAATGCACTCATATGTTATAGGTTTTAATAGTTTTCACTGATGAGGGGGTTATATTAACCCCGAAATATTTGGAAAATAAAAAATTGAAAAACGAAATTTTTGGTCTATTGCTTGGTAGTGGTTTTTAATAAAAACTACTACCCGATTGGAAATAATTAGTATATAAGTTTTTAGTACTGTTTCCAATATTTCTGCATACCAACTTCCGGTTTGTCACTTCCGGTTAAAAAGTTTTTTTACAGGGGCTTATCCCTACTGTAGCCTACAATTATCGATCGATTTTCATGAAACGTTGGTAAAAGCTTTCAAATAACATGAAAGATTTTATCAGCTTTTGGAGTACATTGGATAAAGGGTTTGGGAGTTCACCATACAACAGGCGGTTTTATCCACAATGTTTTTATGTTTGTTGGGAGCATAAAACATTCATTCGTGAATGAATTTTGATGACACTTTGGAAAAAGATGCAAACATGTATGAAAAGGAACTGATTAGTTTTTGAGCGATAGTGAACAAAATGGTGTGGGCAGTGGCGGATTACCATAGAGGCGGAAGAGGCGGCCGCCTCGGGCCCCGCATGCACCTTGGGCCCCCTCACGACAAATAGTAATGATATTTTATAGGTATTCAAATATCAGATGACTGCGTTCATTCAACCAAAGTTTTTAAAGCTAAAGATTTTTTTTATATTATCCCACATTTTAAAGTGTTAGGTTGTCAATTTGTGTTACCTTTTTTCATGTATTTATTTTATTAATTCTGATTTGATAGTTTTATAATTTTTTAATGTATTCGTTTTCCAATTTGTATCCTTTTTTTATTATTATAAGTTAGGCATGTTTAGTGTTAATTATAATAAATTAATTATTAACGTCTCTTAATATCCGACGATACCATGCCAACTAGGGATTGGGATTAAGTTTGAATAAATTAAGTTTCTCTAAGAAATTTATGAACGCTAACTTTAAAATTTTGAGGATTAAAGCTATGAGGAAAAACCCATGAAGGCAACGCATTCCAGATATGAGAGACTCTGTTGAAAAAATCACGCTGAAAGGCAACAGTTCTACACCTTTTTATATGAAAGGATGGGCTACAACATCAGCTCTGGTGTTACGCGATAGGTTTGCTAGTTCTGGTAAAATTGATTTAATCTCTATAGAAGTTCGTTCATCCATAATTTATTTGTAGGAAATTGTCAGATCAGCAACATTTCGTCTGTGCTGTAAAGAATCAAGCTAATTAGTAAGAGTTGAGCTGCCAATCAGTTTAACAGCTTTGCGCTGAACAGAATCAAGACACTTCATATTACTGTAATAAGCTCCACCCCATATGTGAGAACAGTACTCCATACAGGGACGTATAAATGATTTGTAAATTAAAAGAAGCTGTTCACTATTAAAAAACTTACGACATCGTCCCGAAAAGCCCAATTTTTCAACAGTGTTCTTAGCTAGGTTAAAAATATGAGAATTCCATTTCAGATTATTTTCAACTACAACTCCTAGAAGTCTAACAGATTCTTTCTCTACAAGATCTTTAGAGTCGAACTTTAATGGAAACGGTTTAGGTGTGGATAATAAAGAAAAATGACAAGCCTGTGTTTTACTTGTATTGAATTCAACACTATTAGCGAACCCTCAATCCAAAATAGTTTAAAGGTCCTGGTTTAATGAATCTATCAAATTTGATCTACAGTTATTAAGCGCTAACGGTGAATATAATTTAGGGTCTTCATCAGACGCATGAAGCGTGCTATCGTCAGCAAAACTATGGATAGGACTAATTGTTGAATCCAACAAATCGTTAATATAAATAAGAAAGAGAGTTGGTGACAAATCAGAACCCTGAGAAACTCCTGCATTAGTTGAAAAGACATCCGATGAAACACCATCTACATAAATACATAAAACACAAATAAATAAATAAATAAAATAAATAAATAAAACCAATACCTCTTAATTTACAAATAAGATTATTGTGCCAAACTTTATCAAATGCTTTGGATATATTAGCAGCAATACCTAAAGTCTCACCATGATTTTCAAGCGACTTATTCCATATACATGAGTGACAAAGGAAAGCAAATCTCCCGTCGCTCTTCCTTTTCGAAACCCGTATTGTCTTTCATTAAGTAGTTTGGAAGACTCTAAGAAGCTCATAATATTAAAATTAATGTATTTCTCAAAAATTTTAGAAACAACCGATAAAATTGAAATGGGTCTGTAATTTATTGGATCAGTCTTACTACCCTTTTTGGGAACTGGTTGTACGCTTCCTGTTTTCCATATTTCGGGAAAAACTCCTTTCTTATATGATAAATAAAAGATTTTAGTAAATAGTAAGGATTGGTGCTAACTCTTTAGCAAAGGATTTAAGAATAATTGGGGGAATACGATCAGGCCCAGATGCTTTGTTTGTATTAATTTGTAAAAGCATTTGCCGAATGATGCTTTTACGGAAAACTGTGCGCATCATGTTGTGCGAAACTCTAGGAATTGGCTTAGGCAAGAAATTAGGTTCTTTAACTGTAGAATTTTTAGAGAAATGAAAAGAAAAAACATTTTGTTTTGAAAAGTTGCACTGTTACGAATGAATATTAATACTAAAACATTATTTGCAATGGGCTGTTATTATATTAATCGCAAAATTATTGATGAAAACATAATATCCAGATAAGTATTTTTTGGGTATTTGAAGTTTATTTGAGTTTTAAGTTTTCATCAATGATTTTGGATTTCTTTCAAATTTTCTATCAAATTTTCTATAGTTTTATTAAAAAATTTAAAGAATAAAAATGTTTTTTTTGTCAGAAATACATATAAAATTTTTGGTAAAATCTTAAATTTGGCCCCAAAATTTTATTCCGCCTCAGGCCCCTTAAAGGCATAATCCGCCACTGGGTGTGGGGTCCCTGGAGCACCTGTTTTTTTGAAAGCTCTATAACAGCTGTACCTGATAATCGAGTTTGATGAAACTTGGTACATGAGCATTTAGTACGGTTCACAACAGTTCTGCATCCCAACTTCCGGTTTTTCACATCCGGTAAACATTTTTTTTGTAAATTCTCAATTTTTTCAGTGTGTTTATGCACACTACAGCCTACAATAATGAAGTGATTATGATGAAACTTATGGAAAAGGGTCCAGTTAGTGTGAGAAGATAATTATCATCTTTTGGAACACATTAATCAAAGTGGCGGGGGTCTACCATACAACTGCTGACTTTTCACACTTTGTTTTTAAAGTTTGTCGGGAGCATACAGACTTCATTCATTAATCAATTCTAATGACACTTTGGAAAAAGATGGAGACTTGAATGACAAAGAACTGATTAGTTTTTGGATAATATTGAGATAAGTGGTACGGGCCTCCCGAACACCTGTTTACTGTGTCATCATTTTTTCAATGTTTGTTTGGAGCACACAGCATTCGTTCGTGAACGAATTTTGATGACACTTTGGAAAAAGATGCAAACATGTATGGCAAGGAACTGATTAGTTTTTGAGCGATAGTGAACAAAGTGGTGGGGGATGTCCCAAACACCTGTTTTTTTTAAAGGTCAATAACATCTGTACCTGATAATATAACAGAATTACGTACAACAGAATTTATGTTTGTTGGGATACTACTGTTTGCTTTAATATTTTTATTATTAGAACTACGAAGTCTATAATATTGGTTAGCTTTTAATTAAAGTATTTGATGGATATTAGCTCATTATATATCCAGAACACTGTTTCCAGAGCTGTGGTGAATTCAGCCTATGCATCAGCGTCGCAATATTTTTGAAGTGAAAACTTCTTTAGCCGCGTTATGAAATTTTTTATGGAGTAAAATTTGTATATTCGCGTCATCAAGTTTTATATGCATTTTTGAAGAACAAAAATATATTTTTTAAATCATTTCTATCTGTCTATATTTTTTAAATTAAATCTATCTATCATTTCTTAACGTTTCAAATTGCGTTGTGGATATCGTGCTCGACTGATGTTCTGTAGGTAGTGAGTTCAATTCATGGTGTGGTACATATTTTTTTATTGTTATTTTTTTTAATTTTTATTAAATACCATTATAATTATTTTTTTTTATTCAGGAATTCATAAAAATAATAAAAATTTCTTTATACGAATTTTAAAAAATTGATCTGTAACGCAGTTTTTTAAAGTTATATTGCTACTGTCTTTTGCAATTTGCATTGATCTATGGGTGTGACAACCACGCGTACTTTAGTCCCTGCTATTGGCATATGAGTTATCTTGTGATATCGTATACCACTGGCAATAGCAATGCAATCTCATTGGCCAAAGTGATATCTTAGGGGTGCTGGTGGATGAAGTATTTTCAATCAACGATACCATCCCTTACTCTAAGTTATGGAATATTTTTTGATGATGCGCTATTTCTTGAAGTGAAAACTTCTTTAGCCGCGTTATGAAATTTTGTATGAAGGAAAAAATTTATATGTTCGATTCATCATCATCAAATAAAATTGAAAATATAAAAAAATATTAAAAGAGAGTGCGATAAATTGAAATCATTTGTTATTTTCTTTTTTATTGAATCTGATTTTTACAGATTATAACAGTGTTTAGTGTGGTATAGTAAAAAAGATTTTGTTGTATTACCATTGAATAAATATATAAGGAAGTATCGGCTATCGCTACGTGTAAGTACACAAATAATCGGTGAAGCAGTTTTTTTAATGTGTTCGTTAGATTACCACTTTCTGTCAATGTCTTTTCATTTGTTTACGTCGTATTTTAAAACAAACTAAAGAGTTTTTTCTGTATTTTGTTTTTAAAATACAGAATTGTAGTTAAATTTTATACAAAATAGTATTTAAATTGTTTTTTTCACAACAATTAATTGTGTTTATATAGCTATTTATTCATAAAAATGGCGTACTGGATCAAAACATTTAAAAAAAAATATCAAAACTACATAGCATTTTGCTGCTTAAATTACATATATCAGGTAAGGATATTTTGAGAAAAAATGTTAAAAAACAATTTAGCATATATTTTTAATATATTAACAATAAGTTTGTGTCACAAAATTAATTATTTTCTAATTTAATTTTACATTTAATTTCTCAAATGTAAGGTTACCACACGTATAAACAATTTTTTTAGACACGCTCATTCACAGGGATTGTATAAAGTTATTGTTTGTTATGAAAAGTGTGTGTAAAAAATATGAATTTGAATATGATTTAAATTTTAAACGGATTTGATCTATTATTTTTAATAGTAAAAAATATTGCTCAAACAAATATAACCATAAGAATTTTTCAATTTAACTACGATGTTTATACATTTTATTATACACAGTACCACCCTACGATTAAATACAAACACCCTCAAACGCACCAATACTATAATTTAGATGCATCACCAAAACCCCCGGTATAGAAGCCATCTACATTTTTTAGCACAATAAAAATCGTGAGCTTGTAGCGCCATTTTGAAATTAAAACTCAATATAAAAAAATTCAAAAAATCGCCATAACGCGCATGACGCCATCTGGAAAAATAAAACTCCATATAAAAAAAATTCAAAACTATTTAATCAAAAACACTAATCTAATTTTTTGCATATGGTAATGTTCATTGAGGTAGCGAAATCCGAAATTCGACGTCCACGCCGTGCTGCCTGGGTAATGCTGACAGAATTAGGTTGGTGTATTGGAGACAAGCAGAATAAAAACTGCTTAGTCAATGACGCTACATCACGGCGAATTGGCGCTCTACAACCAATGCGACTCAAGCATCTGTTCTCTATGTCAGGGGCGGCTTGGAGCGGGCGTCTGTCTTGAATCAAGCGGCTCGCTATATAAACGTGTAAAAAGGTTGTTTCTGGTGACCTTAATATGCAGAACGGACCCATTCACGACAATTTGGGTTGGGCCTAAGGTTAACAACCTAACCCCGGAAAAAACCTAGTATGTTAAATTTGGTTATCAGAAAGAGAAAAACAGACCCGGATCCAACAACAGAATTTTACCTGGACGTGAAAAAGGACCAGACTACCGAATCGGAACGTGGAACGTGCGCAGCCTGAGCGCTCCTGATGCTCTTATAAGTCTAGAAACAGAGGCTGAGAGGTATAGGATGGATATTATTGCTCTACAAGAAATTAGACAGCCGATAATCGGAAAACAAGATTTGGATAGTCACTCTCTATACTGTAGTGGTCATCCTTCTCGAAGAGAATTTGGAACTGGCTTTCTTGTTGGTGCACGCATACAAGAAGCCGTGATGAAATTCATCCCGGTCAGTGAGAGGATCTGCTACCTACGTGTACGCGGTACATATAACAATATTTTTCTTATTGCCGTGCATGCACCAACTGAAGCTAAGACCGTCGACGAGAAGGATAATTTCTACATAGCACTGGAAGAGGTTATGAAACAAACACCAACACGTGACTTCATTATGGTTCTTGGTGACTTTAATGGTCAGGTTGGAAGAGATATCTCTTATGGAAATGTGGTGGGTCCCAACAGCTTGCATTTGAATTCGAATGATAATGGTGAGAGAATGACTGAGTTTGCATTATCAAATAATTTGAGAATTGCCAGTACGTTCTTTCCGCATCGATCGATTCATAAGCAGACTTGGGTCTCACCGAATGGAAATACTCGAAATCAAATTGATCACGTTCTAGTAACAGCACGTTTCTTTTCGAGCGTTCAGGATGTGCGATCCTTTAGAGGTGCATACATTGGAAGTGACCACTTCCTTGTGTGTGCAACGATAAGGTTCCACTTCCCAAATCCAGGCATTCCAAAATTCAATCAACGGAAACGTTTTAACATCTCATCATTGAAGAATGCTGAAACAGAAGAGAGATATCAAATCCATATTACCGAAACATTGGAGAAATCAGAAACCATTAATGGAGACGTCGATAAGTCATGGTATTTGCTCAAAGATGCTGTTTTAAGCGCTGCTGAGGGAATACTTGGACGACCACAGAACCACTCCCAGAAGCCATGGATGGATCAAGCATGCCTTGATGCTATTCAATACAAAAGATATTGCTATCTGAAGTGTCTACAAGGACGCAACACCAGGTCCACGAAGGAGAACTATAAACTGGCAAGACAAGCCGTTACAAAGCTATGTAGACGAACAAAGAGAGAATGGTGGAAGAGACAGTGTGAGGAGATTGAAAGCTTCAATAAGGCACATCAATCGCGTAACTTCTTTCAACAGGTTAAAACCTTAAAGAAGGGCCCTCAAACTAGATCGACTGCTATTCAAAACGAAGATGGGGAGCTACAAGTAGACCTTAAAAATATTTTAGATACTTGGGCCGCTTATTTTGAGAATCTTCTCAACTTAAGTGACCAGCAACAAGTCGGGCGACGAGCAAAGCTTATTCGTGCGTCAAAGGTACATGTAGACGAACCAACCAAAGAGGAATTCGAAGCGGCGCTGTCTAAATTAAAACGCAATAAAGCACCTGGTATCGACGATATAACATCCGAAATGATTGTACATGGTGGCGAAACTCTATCCTTAAGATTGTTTGAACTTGTTCAAATGATCTGGAGGACTGAAACCATGCCACAGGACTGGAACACAGCTATGCTGATACCAATCCATAAAAAAGGTAATCGCCTACAATGTGCAAACAACAGAGGAATCGCTCTCCTTTGCACAGCATATAAAATTTTTTCTTACATTTTGCTATCCAAAATCAATCCTTTTGCTGAACAACTGTTTGGAGAATATCAGTGTGCTTTCCGGCGGGGCCGAGGTACTACCGATGCACTTTTCTCGATAAGGATGATTTTGGAAAAGTGTCGAGAGTTCAACATACCTGTGCACCAACTTTTCATTGATTTCAGGCAGGCCTACGACTCTCTCGAACGAGAGACTCTATGGTCTGCTCTGGTGTCAATGGGAATTCCTGGTAAGCTGGTATCACTATGCAAAATGACAGTACAGAACTCTCAATGCTGTGTACGAGTAGAGAACAAAATATCAAAGTTTTTTAAAGTCGACTCCGGTTTAAGACAAGGTGATGCTATCTCTCCTATACTTTTTAATTTAGCCTTGGAATATGTGTGCCGTCAAAAAAAACTACCGACTAATAACAATATCTTGTCAATAAACTCAGTACAGATGATTGCTTACGCTGATGATGTTGTCATCTTCGGCCGAAGTGAAGCTGTTATGAGTGAGACTTTCAAGTCGCTTGAGAGTGGTGCTAGAAAAATTGGTCTGCAAATTAACTACAATAAAACCAAACATATGAATGTTTCAAGGGAGGCTGAGAAGAAAGATTTGATGTGCGGCGATGAACGAATTGAGGGAGTTGAATCTTTTAAATATTTGGGATCAATGCTTGACTCAAACAACAGCATACTTACAGATATAAAAGCTCGAATCGCTGCAGGTAATCGAACTTTCTACTCAATTAAACCTCTCCTTGGATCACCGTATGTATCAACTAACACCAAGCTCAAGTTATACAAGACATTGATTAGACCGGTTGTGATGTATGGGTCACGAACGTGGACCCTTACACAAAATGACGAATCGCATTTATCTGTATTTGAGCGTAAGATCCTACGCTACATTTTTGGTCCACTTAAGACAGACGATGGAGAGTATAGAACCCGGTATAACTTTGAGATCAGAGACCTTCTTGAGGGTCCTGATATAATAGGTTGTATCCGTTCTAATAGGATTGTTTGGTTTGGGCATGTTCTACGAGCCGATTCACAGTCTGGAATGATTAGAAAAATGTACGTTAGTACCCCAGGGAGTGGGCGACCGCGAGGTAGACCACGACTACAATGGGAGACTGACGTAATAAACGACCTTAAAAAAATCGGCTGCCATGGTAATTATGTCGCTGTTGCGAATGACCGTGGTGAATATTCAAAGCTGATCAACCTGGCAACGCTCCTACATGGAGCATGAACGCCTTAAAAAAAAAAAAAAAAAAAATGTTCATTGTTTATTGCAAATGGCGTGAATGTGTATGGCTATGATATATAGTCTAATCACTCTTCCTTAGATATTTATTCAATGTGTATTACTAATTAAAATAAAGCAACTGTTTGAAACGATTAGTAGTGCAAACTATGACCTCCAGATGGAAGCCAAGATTGCACTAGCTAACATTAAAGATTTTGTCTACCTAGTTAGTACCCGGACCCGCTTTTTCGACTTGGCTCAGACGTATATTCGGTCGTGGGTTGTCCGGTAACTAGGTAGTCCTGGTAGTAAGCGGTATTAAATATGGAAGATAGACTGCATCCCTACCTACCTAGGATATCTTAAAACCATGTTCATTAATCTATAGTGGCCCTAATATCTAAAGACAGAAGTTGCGTGTTCTCGAAGAACACCAACCCCCTCAGATGGCCGAAACATCTTTATCTACACAAATAATAAAAAAAAACTCACCTTGGTAGTTAGTTGTCTGATGCTAATGCCACTGCCTGATGAGGAGTTTCCCAACACATAAAGGAAAGAATTTGTTTTCTTTTGCGTTAATATTATTAGACTTTATTTGAGCATACCAGATAGCAATTTCCATCAAATCACTTAATAAATTTGTAATTCTAAATTCTTTTATATTTACTTGGTAGTGTTACCAATTGAAAGTTAACACAGTATTCTTAACAATTGTTATCCAACCACTTAATAAATTTATGATTCAGATTTCTTTTATATTTACTTGGTAGTGTTACCAATTGAAAGTTAACACAGAATTCTTAACAATTCTTTTCAAATCACTTAATAAATTTATAATTCTATAATGCAAAAATTCTATAATGCAATAATTCTTATCAAATCACTTAATAAATTTATAATTCTATAATGCAACAATTCTTATCAACTCACTTAATAAATTTATGATTCAGATTTCTTTGATATTTACTTGGTAGTGTTACCAATTGAAAGTTAACACAGAATTCTTAACAATTCTTATCAAAGCACTTAATAAATTTATAATTCTATAATGCAATAATTTTATAATGCAATAATTCTTATCAAATCACTTAATAAATTTATAATTCTATAATGCAATAATTCTTATCAAATCACTTAATAAATTTATGATTCAGATTTCTTTTATATTTACTTGGTAGTGTTACCAATTGAAAGTTAACACAGAATTCTTAACAATTCTTATCAAATCACTTAATAGATCTATAATTCTATAATGCAATAATTCTTATCAAATCATTAAATAAAGTTATAATTCTATAATGCAATAATTCTTATCAAATCACTTAATAAATGCAATAATTCTATAATGCAATAATTCTTATCAACTCACTTAATAAATTTATAATTCTATAATGCAATAATTCTTATCAAATCACTTAATAAATGCAATAATTCTATAATGCAATAATTCTTATCAACTCACTTAATAAATTTATAATTCTATAATGCAATAATTCTTATCAAATCACTTAATAAATTTATGATTCAGATTTCTTTTATATTTACTTGGTAGTGTTACCAATTGAAATTTACCACAGAACACAAATAACCAATCCAAAACCAAATAAAAAAAAATAAACTCAAAACCAAACTGAACAACAAAAAATAAAACTTAACCGAACCGTTTGGTAGCGCAAGAGACCGTTCTTCTTCCAAACTCAAAATCTGACTCTCGATCAACAACTTTTTTCTTCCCTTGAAACCTCGGTTTAATATGAGCCCCGTGTCAAAAGCTCTTAATCGACAGAAAAAAAAAAAAAAAAAAAAAAAAAAAAAAAATTTCAGAAAATTAAAAAGACGTTGGGAATAAAAAACAAGAATTAACTTAAGTGAAATTTGATTAACACTTAAGTTAATGAGTATTTTAACATAAATTATGTTTTGCATAATTTGCAAAACTGAAACCTGGGAAAATTTTAATATAATTTAAATGCTGTTTTGAATAATTTGCAAAACCGAAACATGGGAAACTGTGTTGAAAATAGATAGGATGTCATAAGACATCGAAATTAACAAATTAAAATTTTCTGGAATAACAAGAACTTGCGACGAAGGGGATATGATAAGTTTTTGACACGAAGGTAGTGTGTCTGGGATTCCCTTCGTCACATGTTTTTTGTCATATTTGATTTGTGTGTTTTTTTTCTTTATAATTTTTAATAAAGAAAACGCAATTGATAGTAAAAACAACTTAGGTATTGTTGAAATTAATGATATTATATTATAAATAGTTTTATTCTAAGCCATTCATATTTTAGCTTTTTCTTTTTTAAGTTGAAAACAAATGTATGTTCATATTAAAATAAGTACATAATTGTTCATTACTTTAAATATTATTCAAACTTTTGGTTTTGGTTAAATATTATTCAACGTTTTGAAAATTGACAAAAACACCTACAATTTATTCATATTTTTTAGATCCTGAATCTTACGTGGTTAATATTGAAAATGTCTTCAGATGGTGGTAAAAGGAAAAGACAAGAAGATAAAGAATCGTCAGAAGAGGATATCTCTGCTTATGACATTATTTATAAAAAAAAAGAAAAAATAAATACAGCTATGAGAAAAAAAAAATACAAAGAAAAGCATGGAATCAGCGATACAGAGATAAGAAGAAAAAAGTTGAGGAGGAGGAAAAACTTAGACGTCGTAAAGAAAAACTTTGCCGTCGTAAAGAACAATGCAGACAAAATTCTCAGCATTACAGAGACAAGAAAAGAACCACAAATTTAATTAATTTACATACAGATTCTAAAACAGTTGCAAAAGATGTTTCTATATGGCACAATATCCATGATTCACAAATTGCAGGCCCATCAACGATAAATGTGCAATATGTACCACCAACTCATACTACTGGCATATTAACACTAAATGAACCATGCATTCCAAAGTCACATTCAGATTATGATGACGAAATAAATAATAATGTTCTATCACAAGCTCAGATTAATAACTTTCCACAACTAGATGAACCTATAATAAACTATAAACCAAATACTCTTGTTGTTCCACAGAATAATCAAAACGTTCATTCTCAAAATAACATACCGGTACAAACATACTCTTATTTCCAACAAAATTCGAGTGCACATCGAGAATTTCAAAAACAATTTTTTGCAAATGATTTTGGCCATTCCTGTGATATTTGCGATAGACTGTGGTTTAATAACCATTTGAAAATAATTTTTTATAACGATACAACTCAAAATATTGAATTTATAAGAACAATGCTTACAAATGTCAATGTAGCAGAGGTTCTAAATATATTCAACTTGCTTTACAACGATTTAAAAAAATCGTGTTCCACCTCTTTCAGTATATAATGGATTTAAATATCCGCCCCTGCCAGAAAATCTTAAAAATTTTCAGTTAGATTTGGTAACAGAAAGACTTATATCTCCAAGAATTCCATTCATGCAAATTCGAAGACTTCGGCATGTTCACGGTCAATTTGGAATATACGTCAATTCGGAATATATTTGAAATATATATATAAAAAATACACAAATCAAGGTACGTCTACGGTATAGCAAATAAAACAAAAATAAAAGTGTGGTTGCGGTACTTAAAAGATACACCTTTTTATACTTCTTATGGCATTACGGTTGATGAGGTATTCTTAAACGGCCAAAATCATGTGCAAGATGAAATCATATATGATGAAGATGGTGACAATGACATTTCAGAACGAATACCAATTGATGAAAGCTTAATAGCACAGCAACAAACATTAATGTGGAACAACGAAATGTACTTAAACAGTGCTCCTGGAAAAAGATAATGTTCCCATTAGTCTATTATTCGATGAACATGCAGAGGAATTATCATTTCCGCAAATATACTTGGGCCAATTTAGAACTTTTCGGAATGGCCTTACTGTCACACCTTTTATGATGGCAACAAGTGAACTTAGACGATCAGACAGACGAGGAGTTACCCCTCACCACTTGTTATACTTGGCAATGAAAGTAATGAGAATAAGAATACGAGATTCGCTGTCTATTGCGTTCAAACATGTTGGAAAAGGCACTACTATCACTAAAGAGCAAATTGCATCAGAAAATTATATACAAGGCTGCATTGAAAGTAGTTTGGCTTTTCTACGCACGATCCTCAATTCAGCATATTATTGGTCAGAAAGGAAAAAGGATCTGTTTGCAATGATTAGGCAATATGGAAAGCCAACAGTTTTTTTACAATTAGTGCAAACGAAATAGGATGGCCAAAATTGCTACAATTATTGCACAACTTAAGAAATAATTCAGAAATTTCCGTTGAAGATGCCGCAGCATTACATTTCATAGAAAAAAGTTCACTTATTAATGAAGACGCAGTAACTTGCGCTATTTATTTCAATAAGTTGGTTAATGTTCTCATGAAAATACTGCAATCAAAAAGGTTTAGTCCTTTCAAGAAACATAGAATATTGCATTTTTTGAAAAGAATCGAATTTCAACATCGGGGTAGTCCACATGCGCACATTTTAGCTCCCGAAGCAGCATTAACAAAATATTACAATAAATCCATCGATCTCATAGACTTCCTTATATCAGTATCTGCAGCAGAGGCATCAGGTAATATTAAACTACAAACACACAAGCATACATTTACGTGTTACAAAACAGTAGCATCAAATAAAATGCAAAAATGTAGATTTGATGCTCCTTTTATGCCAATTAAAACAACAATGATTTTGACACCAATGAAAGACACTGATGATGGATTTAAACAGTATAAAGCAAAATATAATGCTCTCAGAAAAAATTTATAAAATTATTATTACCATGATTTCCAAACATTTTATGAAGAAAATAATATAAATTTCGGAACAGGAATATGTTAATATCATTCGCGCAGCAATAAATAGACCAAAAGTTTTTCCGAAGTGTAAGCCTCATGAAAAATGGCACAATCCTTTTAATCCATTTATACAGAATATGGTCAAATCTAAAACAGACTTTCAATTTATAACAGAAGAATATTCGTGCGCAGCTTACGTCGTAGAATACGTCAATAAAACTAATAGAGGTATTAGCAATTTACAAAGGAAAATAATTGAAATCATAGATGAACACCCAGAATTCGATATTTTTGAAATCACTAAAGGTATTAGTATCAATCTTTTAAACCACACCGAGATAACAAGTCAAGAAGCTGCCTGGTATTTATTGAGGGAACCTATGTCAAAAAGTTTAACCATTATTGTCTATATACCAACTGTATGGCCAGTTGAAAGACAAAGAATAAAAAAACCATGAAGGAATTGAGTGAATTGGACGAAGATTCCACAGATATATGGGAAGAAAATTGGTTCGACAAGTATGCAAAAAGACCTGAAGATTTAGGAAATATTTCTCTCGCTCAATTCGTTTCCAAGTACTACAAAAATAACAAGGGAGAGCATGTCAAACGAGATGAATCAAGAGTAATACGTTATCGCAATTATGATATGGCTACTGATTTTAATGAATATAAAAGAGAAATGGTAACTTTGCACATTCCATTTCGTCATGAGGAGGCACAAATTCTTGAACAAATGAAATTTATTACAATATACGATGACAATGTCGACCTCATATTACAGAAGAGAAAAGAGTTTGAATCTAACATAGATATTGAAAAAACATTACAAATTTGTCGAACAGTTATGCCGCGAAGAAGTTACAAATAATAATGAAGAAATAGGAGATGTTGTTGGTAGACTTCCTGATAAAAACCCCTTTCAAGAATTGTACAATAACCCGAACGCAGAGATAAATGATGATTTACAACTTGCTATGCTTAATAAACTTGGAGCAATAGCTAAAAGGAAAGAATATATTATGTCAAGTAATGATTTTTGTGATCTTATGCGCCGGGCTAATGAAGAACAGCGCGAAATTATGTTTCATACAATGCACCATCTCATATGTACAAATGAACCAATGCGACAACCATTGCTCGTATATTTAACTGGACCAGCTGGTAGTGGAAAGACTTTCGTTATAAAAGGAATGATGGAAATATATAATAGATTTTCAGATAATGATGGCCTTTTCAATGCCTATATAGCATGTGCATCAACTGGAAAGGCTGCTACAGCTATAGGTGGTACAACAGTTCATAATGCATTAAACATATCATTGTCCAGACTAATCCCACTTAATGTTGAAAAAGCTAATCAATATAGAACTTTATTCAAATTTGTTAAAGTTCTTATGATAGATGAAGTAAGCATGGTTTCCGCTGAATTATTGGAACAGATTAATATTCGTTTAAAACAAATTACTGGCTAATTTACAAAAGATTTTGGAGGGTTAGACGTTTTACTCATCGGCGATTTACGACAATTACCTCCAGTAAAAACCACGCCAGTTTTCAAGCAAATTAAAAGGAGAATGACAGGCGAACCACCTTGGCGCAAATGTAAGCATTTTAAATTGAAACAAGTAATGAGACAAGAGGATAAACAGTTTGTGGCAATTTTAACGAAGATTGAAAATGGAAATATTTTAACGGAAGAAGAAATACAATTGATGGAATCAAGATTCATCCCAAAAGAAGAAGCTCAATTAGTAAGTCCTGAAGGAGTAAGACTTATATTTACGAACGCAGCGGTACATGAGTACAACCATTCCACTTTAAACTCTGAAGCAAATAAAGTAATATCTTTGGCATCGGATGTATTCGTTGGTTGCCATAATACTGAGCAAGAAAATTTAGTACGGCAGAAGTTGCATAAAATGAAAACTGATGAAACGGGTGGATTACCATACGAATTAATTTTAGTTCTAAGTCGACCGTATGATAACTAATAACATAGATGTTGCAGATGGATTATCAAATGGCACTGTAGGAAAATTGAATCATGTTGAGAGAGATGAGACTGGTGAGATTATAAGAATTTGGATGAAATTTCCAAAATCATGTGGACGAAAGCGGGCAACGATTAAAGAAATCTTAGTGCGCGCCTCAATCTTGACGACGATGCTGTACCAATCACTCCTCAAACATCATCTATACCACTCAATAATAATAAAACTATAATAGCGAAACGAAAACATTTTCTACTTATTTCTGCTTTGACAATCACTATTCACAAATCACAGGGAAGTACTTATGATTCTATTGTTTAAATAATTATCAATAGTATATATAGAAGTAATATTAAAGTAAAAACTCATTCTTACTCTTACTGCAATTGCTATTCTTGCTGCAGTTCTTATTATAGTTTAATATTATAATTCTTAGTATAACACCAAAGTGAATATACTGGTAAGAATCATTTATTTGATTCAAATATCATTTTTTAAAAAGTGAATCTGAATAAATAAAAATTTAATTGGCGCAGTTGATAGGATCTGTATCCGAAGATATTAGATTTAGTGAAACGAACTTATAAACAGTGATAGTGAAAATTAAAAAGTAAACTAAAAAGTCAGGCAAGTGCGAATATAATTCGCTCGCTGAGGGCTCCGTGTATATAATATTTGAGAAAACAACAGTTTTTGTTTGCATTATTGCACGTTGGGTTGCATTTAACCCAAAGCTGTTTATGGTGGCTAAAGAAAGCTTCAATAACGCCAGTAACTATTTATATTGGAAAATATATTATCAATTGTTGTAGCTTCAACTGTTGTTGGTTAATGAATTTTTCTTTATAAATTTTTTTGTAGTAAATAGTTTGAGAGCCAGTTTTGAGGATTTTTATTGAAACCAACGGAAAAAGTCAGACAAGTGCGAATAAAATTCGCTCGTCAAGGGTTCCGTGAATGTAAAACAACACAATATCAAAAATTATTGACAAAAAGTTGTGTTGTAATGTCCTTATATTTTCAGACCATAGACACATAACAAAATAAATGTTAAATTGTAAATGTCAATAGTAAATTACAATCAAATCTACATTGATCAAATGGCAAAAAACAAGTTAATTCAGGTTAAATATTATCCATAGATGTTTTTGGTAACTTAAAAAAGATTCAATTACACCAGCTTGTAAATGGATTAAATTTGATTATTTTTTCGGTCAATCGAGTGTTGAAATTTAGGGGTGTGGAAAGGCTACATACTAAAAATATTTTTTTTTAATAACACAAAAACTCTGCATTGCAAAATTCTTTAAAAATTGTAACATTTCTTAAATTAAGTGTTCTTTCATATGACACCCCACTCATTTTGGTCAAAAATGGTTTTTTTTCCCTCCCCACACCCATCCCATAAACACACAGAAATATAATTATTTGAGTCTTCGATATGATTTTCATTCAAAATTTACCAATATTCCTGTCTCTGTGAATATTTTCAAATTTTTCAGTCAGTCATCGTCGAAAGGTAGGCGGCGGCACGATCTGAATTTAGCCCTTTCTTATCCATAACTCAAAAACTGTGCTGTAGTTTTCATACAAAACTTACCAAATTTCCTAGCTCTGTGAAATTTTCCAAATTTATCTGTCATTTAGTGTCGAAACGTATGGAGGGGGGGGGGACGGTCTGAATTTTGCACTTTTTCAACAGTAACTCAAAAACTGGGCACCGCAAAATTCTAAAAAAAATTGCAACAAATTTTAAATTAGATGTTCTTTCAAATGACACCCCACTCGCTTGGGTAAAAAAAAGTTTTATTTTACCACCTCTACCGCCGGTCTTCTAAACACACAGAAATATAATTATTGGAGACTTCGCTATAGTTTTTGTACAAAATTTACCAAATTTCCTAACTCTGTGAATTTTTACAAATTTTTCTGTCAACCAGAGTCGAAACGTATGGGGGAGGAACGGTGTGAATTTTGCACTTTTTTCACAATAACTCAAAAACTGGGCACCGAAAAATTCTAAAAAAAATTGCAACGAATTCTAAATTAGATGTTCTTTCAAATGACACCCCACTCGCTTGGGTCAAAAAAAGTTTTTTTTTACCCCCTATACCCCGGTCCTCTAAACACACAGAAATATAATTATTGGAGACTTCGCTATAGTTTTCGTACAAAATTTAGCAAATTTCCTAACTCTGTGAATTTTTACAAATTTTTCTGTCAATCAGTGTCGAAACGTAGGGGGGGGGAACGGTCTAAATTCGCACTTTTTTTACTATAACTCAAAACCTGGGCATCGCAAAATTCTAAAAGAAATTGCTTTGTTTTTTAAATTAAGTGCTCTTTCAAATGACACCTCACTTGACCACATTTCAAATAGTGTTTTTACCCCTCCTCATTTCCACCCCCTTAATAAATCTAAGTATGGAAATATGACACTTTTTTATATTGTTTATTAAAAACGTACTAATTTTTCTATCATTCCAAGTACATTTGAAAATTTTCGATCAGATAGGTTCGGAGCTAATCGAGGTAAGAAAACGCCAAAAAAATGTCATTATTCAAAATTATACAAAAAATGGTGAGGTGTAAAATTTCAAAATAAATTTTTATGGAATACTGAAATAAAGCCCTTTCATATGATACCCTACTTGAATCTATAAAAAAATGTATTTTCTCAAAGGTCTCACATCTCAGCCCTGTAAACCAAACGAAAACCACTTTAGTTTTATTTGTATCCGGCATTTCATGTGGACAGGTTAGTTTTATACGCATGCCAAATTTCAAGTCCATAGCATTTATAGTTTACGAGATAATCGATATAATGTGAAAAACACGTTTTACTCTCACCAATAGTGTTCCGTATAAAAAACGGAACCCTAAAAACGGAGAAAAGGAGTCGTCAAATTATTGCCAACGAGTGCATTGTTAACACACTCGAGTGATTGGTCTACTGAACATTGGGGAGATCGGTATAGTATACCAACAGGATTTGTACTTCAGCTAGTTGAACATTCACAATGACTGCCAGCAGAGCTAAACTCAAAGTGATGGTGGCTACTATTTTTCTGAACTGGTGGTACTGTATCAGACTTAACGAAAAGAACACATCCCCAACCTCGATTAACTTGACTGTAACAATTTTCTAGTACAACAGTAGTTCAATAGTTCAAAAATTTCAAAAATGTTTGTAATTAGTGATCAACTTCACAGAGAACATTTGCAATGCAACTATATTAAATGATAATCTATCGAATAGCAAACAGGTATCTGGTATGTTATCACATAATTTTTCAACCTAACGCCTTTCGCCTGAAGTTTAGTTCATCTGACTTGTTAAACTGTGTTGATATAATCTGATCTTGTTTGTTCATTTCTTTACTTCGTTTCACTCAATATTTACTATACTATACTTTTTTACAACGTAGTAAAATTTATCCTCTTCTACGATTATTTTACGTGAATAGTCCTTCACAAAACACAATTTTAGAATTTTAATCAAATGAACCAAAAACGGTGTTTTCGAAAACTACAAAAAAATTGTTTAGGACTAGAAAAAAATTCACCTTTCATATGACAAAAATTTCCACTCTCAACCCCCTCAAAATAACATTTGAAATGATGAGCCGACCGCTATAGTTTTTATTCAATCTTTACAATATTGTCAATAACCATGAATATTTTCAAATATTTTTCTTTTGTAATGTTCGAAGTTAAGGGGGGGACAGGAAATTTTTTTCACATTTTTTAGCATAACTCAAAAACTGCTCTTTTGAAAATTGCAAAAAAAATTGTTTTAGACTAAAAAAAAGTCAACCTTTCATATGACACCCCACTCAACAAGGTCAAAAATAATTTTTTTTCAAAATTTCCACTCTCAACCCCCTCAGAATCACATTTGAAATGATGAGCCGACCGCTATAGTTTTCATTCAATCTTTACAACATTTCCCATAACCATGAATTTTTCCGAGTATTTTCTTTTGTAATTTTCGAAGTTAAGGGGGGGGACAGCAAATTTTTTTCACATTTTTTAATATAACTCAAAAACTGCGCTTTTTAAAATTACATAAAAAATTGTTTGAACTAGAAAAAAATCAATCTTTCATATGACTTGGTCAAAAATATTTTTTTTTCAAAATTTCCACCCTCAACCCCCTCAAGATACCATTTGAAATGATGAGCTGACCGCTATAGTTTTCATTCAATCTTTACAACATTGTCGATAACCAAGAATTTTTTCAATTTTTTTCTTTTGTAATGTTCGAAGTTAGGGGGGACAGGTTATTTTTGTCACATTTTTTATTATAACTCAAAAACTGCGCTTTTGAAAATTGCAAAAAAAATTGATTTGGACTAGAAAAAAAATCACCTTTGATATGACACCCCACTCAACAAGGTCAAAAATAATTTTTTTCAAAATTTGCACTCTCAACCCCATCAGAATCACATTTGAAACGATGAGCCGACCGCTTTAGTTTTGATTCAATCTTTACAACATTTTCCATAACAGTGAGTTTTTTCAAATTTTTTCTTTTTAAATGTTCGAAGTTAAAGGGGGGGACAGGAAAAACAACACCCGTTTTTGGCAATATCAAAAAAACTAAGCAGTCGAAAAACCATTGAAATTTTTTTTTGAAATATTTTGAACTTTTTCGATTTTTCTAGACCAAACTCGATTCCTTACAAAAAACTTTTGTTTTACTATCTCCTTATCTATGTTCATAAAATATAGATAAAAACAAATATTTGATTTTTTTTTGTTATCAGTAGGCGTGGGAAAACACGTTTAAAAACTGTAGAAAATTTCAAGTTGATAGCACTTATAGTTTGGGAGTAAAGTGATTATGTAGAAATTCAGACGGACACCGAAGTCTCACCAATAGGGTACCGTTTTTACTTTTTTAAAGTACGGAACCCTAAAAATCAGTGTACTAAAATATAAACAACCAGTGATAATAAAAAAATAATAATAATATGATCAACCAGTGATTTTAAAAGTATACATAGAATAACTAAAAATCAGTTTATTCGTAGAAACAAAATTTAAATCACCTCAATTTTAAATCATCGTAAAACAAATTGATTAATAAAATCAAAGTTTATTTTAATAAAAGTTAATATATTTAAAACAACAAAAATTAATTCAAAACGTAATATATTATTTGATAAAAATCAAATTACAATGGATCAAGCATTAGTTGATCAAGTTCATCGTTTAACTGAACCAATTAATGAACAACAAGTGAAACTTCAAGGTTTACAACAAACCAAATTCAATTTAACAGCCGATCAAGTTATTAGAAATTTCAACGAAATATCTACATTCAGTGGAGAAGACGCATTTCGTCTAAAATCATTTTTAAAATCCGTCGAGGATGTCGAGAATTTATGTGGGGACAACAACACAGAACTAAAAGAATATTGTTTGAAGAAAATTATTAATAATAAAATCATCGGGACAGCAAAAACAATAATTTTGAAAACTCCTGAACACCAACGTAATTGGAACAAAGTAGTGCAACAACTTACATTAAAATTTCGTCCGAAAAATACAATTCATCAATTGCTTTACCAAGCAAAAGGTTTCAAAGTTAGTAATATTAGAGATTTATTTTATAAGTTAAATAATATAAAGTCAGAGTTTAGTGAAATATGTGATTTTAACAACGAAGATAATTTTACTTACGATCAATTGAATCGTACAAAGAGTACAAAGAGCTAGTACAAATTTTTAAATCAAAAATAATTCCGATTTTACAAATCCAAAAAATATGGAGGGGTTGAAATCACACAGCTCTGAGATATCAAGACTTCGGTCTGGGTTAAGGATTTTGATATAGTTTTCGGCAAAAAACTTTTATGAGGACATGGTTTTTAGTTTTGGGCAGCGATGTATATCAAACAAAACTGTTTAGATATGTATTACAAAACTAGCACGAAACATCAATACGATGCCGGAAAATTATAACAGATCATAAATTTACATAATTTAGTGAGACTTTACACTCAGCAAACTACTCAAAAACCTCTCCATTTAGCGTATCGAGAAAATGTTAATCACAAATTCATATTTCTTTCACAACCCCAAAAATATTGTAAAAATTAAATAAAATCAAACTTTTTTCATAATTCTAAAAATATTCCAATAATTATTACAAAATCAAAAATTGAAACTTTTTTCAAAATTCCAAAATAATAAAATCAAAAATTATAAATTTTTCAAATTTCTAAAAATATTTCAAAAATTCTTACAAAATCAAAAATTAAAACTTTTTCCAAAATTCTAAATATATTGCAAAAATTATTACAAAATCAAAAATACAAACTTTTTTCAAAATTCCAAAAATATTTCAAAAACTATAACAAATTCAAAAATTTCCATGTCCAATTTCATTTTCAATTACATTTACGTCATAAAAACACCTACATTTTTTTTGACACATTTGACTACTTTTGACACACTTGACAACTGTTTTTGACAAACTTATAATGCCATAATTCTCAATAATAGTAATAAAATTTCATCTGAAACAAACTATTAATTTTATTTTTTTCGCGAAAAATTGGGTAAAAAAATAAATAAAAATCTTTCTTTTGACACACTTGACAACATTTTTTTGACAAACTTATAATGCCATAATTCTCAATAATAATAATAAAATTTCATTTCAAGGAAAATTTTAATTTAATTTTTTTCCAACAAATTGGGTAAAAAAATAGATAAAATGCTTTCTTTTGACACACTTGACAACATTTTTTTTACAAACTTATAATGCAATAATCTAGATTTTGGTCTCACATACCAATCCCTACCATCAAAATTTCTCCAAATTCAATGTTCCTACTCGTAATCACTTAAAATGAACGTTTTTTAAGCAAAAAATATGCAAATTTCCTTGTTTTGACACACTTGACGATTTTTTTGACACACTTCCGGTACAGTTATCGAACACATCGTCCTTTCGGCTCTTTCCATTGAGTAAACCTATTTTTAGAAAAAAAATTTTTCAAATCCGTCCAGCCGTTTTCTAGATTTCGTCGGTTGTGACGGCCGGCCGACAGACAGACATGCATTTTTTTTTTGCTTTTTTAGAATCAGTAGGTCCTAAAACGGCAAGAGATGCAAAAAAAAGTGGGGGTAAGAATTTCACTTTGAGCTCATGAATGTAATACTTAGGTCTTTCAGACCGAAGTAATTAATAATGATACTACTCTTTTCGAATTAGATAATGTTTTATGTCAATCTGAAATATATGTTAGTGAAGATGTAATTAAATCAGAATTTAGAAATAACAAACAATTACAAAATAATTTTAACAAAAATCACAAATTTCATTATAATAAAGATTACTATAATTCTCAACAAAATAAAAATTTCAATAAACCAAATTTCTCAAATAATAACAATAATTTTAAATACAATAATAATAATCAAAATAGAAATTATAATCAAAATAGAAATTATAATAATAACAATGATTATCATCATCGTAATTAAAATAATTCAAATAGATATCAAAATCATAATAATTATAATAATAATAATTGCTATCGTAATAATCATCCTGATAATAGAAATGTTTTTGCAAATCAATCAAATCAATTTAGAAATAATCAAAATCGACCTGAACCAATGGAAGTCGATACAATTAATCAAGTTAATACAATCAATCATGAGGTAAATTTTTTAGAAACTCCTCAAACAACCAGTTGCCCATAGTAAAACTAACAATTGATAATAAACCTTTATACACACAAAAAAAATTTATGGTTAAATTGGTCATATTTTAGAGAACCATAAAATGTGGTCAATTATAATCATAGTATGGTTCTGTATCTATAATAACAACCATAAAATTTGGTTATCTATCACCATAGTATGGTTCCTATATATAATAGCAACCATAAAATATAGTTAAATATCACCATAGTATATGGTTCTCTAAAAGTATGATTCTTTTTGATCAATTTAACCATAAAATTTTTTTGTGTGTATTGCCTAATTGATTCTGGATCAGAAACGAGTATTATTAAACCAAATATACTTAACTACAAAATAACTAAATTAGACTTTCCTCTTCAATTTAATTCTTTAGGACCTCCTAAACCAAATATTGTTACTCATAAAATGATAACACCTATTTCAACAGAACTAATAAAAACAGGTACATTAGAGTGGAAAATATTCCCACTACAGAGTGAAAAATATGACGTTACTATAGGTTTAAATTTTCTTAATCCCTTTGATGCTGTAATCAATTTAAAAAACGAATTTCTTGAAATAGTTAACAAATATTAGATTCCATTCCAAAATAAATTCTATCCAATTGAATTAACTCAAGTTAATTATCTTGAACCCATTAGTGATAGTAAAAATGAAATTTTTAATAAAATTAATGAAAAACATTTAAATAAAGAAGAACATGAATATTTAAAACATTTATTAGCAAATAATAGAGATTTATTTTTTAATGAAGGTGATAATTTGACCTTCACTCACGAGATAACTCATGAGATAAAATTAAAAACTGATAATCCTATTTACTGTAAAATATTCAGATTTCCTCTTATTCATGAAAAAGAAATTGAAAAACAAATGAACGATATGTTAAAACACGGAATAATAAAAGAATCAAATTCACCTTTTAACTCACCTCTCTGGATTGTGCCAAAAAAACTAGATAAATCAAATAGTAAAAAATGGCGAATTGTTATTGACTACCGTAAATTAAATGAACAAAATGTTGACGATAAATTTCCAATTCCCAACATTGAAAACATTTTAGATAAATTAGGTAGAGCCCAATACTTTACAACCCTTGACTTAGCAAAAGGATTTCATCAAATCGTAATGAAAAAAGAAGATCAGAGAAAGACGGCTTTCTCTGCACCCTTGGGACACTATGAATACGTTAGAATGCCCTTCGGTTTGAAGAACGCACCAGCAACATTTCAGAGACTTATGAACTCAATACTTCGTGAATATATTAACAAAATATGTTTTATATATTTAGATGACATTTTAATTTTTAGTTCCTCAATACAAGAACATGTAGACAGTATTAATAATATTTTCAAAAAGCTTAGAGAAGCTAACTTAAAAATCCAAATTGACAAATGCAATTTTTTCTGTAAAGAAACTGAATACTTAGGTCATGTTTTGACTACAAATGGAATTAAACCAATTCCAAAAAAATTGAACATATAACTGAACTTAAATCACCTTCAACACAAAAACAGATAAAATCATTTTTAGGACTTACCGGTTATTATCGTAAATTTATAAAAGATTATGTTAAATTAGAACAACCTATGACCAAATATTTAAAAAAGGAAACCAAGGTTAATCCTTTAGACCCATCTTATATAAATTCATTTGAACAATTGAAAACATTGTTAACAATTCATCCTGTTCTTAAATATCCCGACTTTAATAAAACTTTCAAAATAAATACAGACGCAAGTCAATATGCAATTGGAGCAGTATTACTTCAGGATAATCATCCCATAGCTTATGCTAGTCGTACTCTAAATAATCATGAAATTAAATATAGCACAGTACGGAAAAAAAACTGTTCCCAGCAGTTTGGGGTATTAAATACTTTAGACCTTATCTTTATGGTCGACAATTTGAATTAAAAACAGACCATCAACCATTAAAATGGCTTCATACAAAATATCTAGGTAAAGATTTAAATTCAAGACTCCAACGGTGGATCTTATCTTTAGGTGAATACAATATAAAAATAGAACATTTAAAAGGCAAATAAAAGAAAATCGCAGATTTTCTTAGTAGAATTAATACTGATAGTTATGAAATAAATGAAATAAATATAGAAAACGATATTAATAAATTAAACGATAGGTTTCAAGCAAACGAAGGAAGGGAAGAAAATATGTTAGAAATTAATGCTACAGAAAATGAAAATATAAATAATAATAATAACGAAAAACTCGATAATATTTCTATGATACCAACGGTACACTCTCAACATGAAGAACAAAACGATCATATTCAAATTTTAGAAACAATAATTAATAGATTCAAAACCGAAATAATTACTACTGAAAACTTTACTACAGGATTTGAACAAATATTAGGAAATAGAAGAATTAATATTAACCCAAATATAGATCATAACGACTTAGTGAACAAATTAAAAACATATATATCTAATACCAGAATAGCTATTTACACAGACATATTAGACCATGATTTTAATATAATCCAACAAATTCTAATGCGAGAATTTCCCACTACAAAATTTATTAGATGTAGTCATTTCGCTCAAGATATTGAATCTGAAGATTAATTGATAAAAATTATATCTATTGAACATAAAAAACAAAAACACCTAGGTATATTAGCTCTATATGAAAATCTTAAACCTAAAATTTATAATAAACATATTAAAATAATAATAAATAAAATAACTAATAACTGTGATGTTTGTAACACAGGAAAATACGATCGAAACCCCATTAAACCCAAATTTTAGAAAACGGAGATTCCAACGGACAAAGATCAAAGATAATTTTTCATTGATAATTTTTCCAAATTCGCATCAGCATATCCAATAGACAATCGTAATCATATTGAACTAATTGAAAAACTTAAAATTTATTGTAATCATAAAAAAGTCCAAGCGGCACGTATATCCGCTAGAAATAGGTAGATTTCGAGATCAGACAGTTTTGTGTAGAATCTGATGTATCAGATTAGTTTATACAACACAAACTAATTTAAAACAGATATCGAACAAATTTTTAAAAGAAAATTAGCTACATATAAGTAAAACTATATCTATCCAATTTTGCAACAAACAAATATCAGATCTACTACAGAACATGTGTGTGACAATTTATGACACAAACCTACGCTATATCATATGTCGTCCAATTACTGCAAAATATCAAAATAGCTTATTTCTAAGAAAAAAAATTAATTTCTTCCATTCAAACCTTCTATTCAAATTATATCAGATAGATCTTTCGAATTCCATAACAGAAAACTTTCACACATTCTTTTCCTTTTATAAAAAAAAATCTATGAATAAATTGAATCAATTAACGGGAAGAAAGTAGAAAAATTTAGTTATCTTACACCTTTGACATTTTAATATCAACGGTTATAAGACCACTTTGACCATCGTCTACATTGTTATATAAATGAAGTATAATATTGACACAGAATCACGAACACGCATCGCATGGACTCACACTCATATACACACGAATCCACACTCATTCACACCTCTAATTTAAAATAAAATAACTCTCACCTCATGATGTGATCAGATCTCCCTTCTCCATTCGGCTTGGCCTAGCCCATTCTCATAATCATCTTAATAAAATCCCAAAATGTGGTTGAATATTTGACCAGTACATATATTATCAATAGGTTAACATCGAGTATAATTTGCTTAGTTAATAATTTCTTTATCTTTTATGTTTTACCAATTATTTCGGTTCTTTCTATTTTGACAACTAATACAAACACAACACAAAATTTTTTATTTTATGTGAATCGCACAGTTAATACTATTTAAGTTAATGGCTAATAAACTTTTGTTTTAAATTTTTCTTAATTTTCATGCAAATATCACAGTCTATACAATTTAAGTTAATTGCTAATAAACTTTTGCTTTAAATTTTTCTTAATTTTCATGCAAATATCACAGTCTATACAATTTAAGTTAATTGCTACTAAACTTTGGTTCTATATTTTTCTTAATTTTCGTGCGAATAACACCATTTATACTATTTAAGTTAATTGATAATAAAGTTTTGTTTTGATTTTTAGATGAACACAAACAATAACACCGGAAAAAAATAAGTTAATGACGTACACAACCGTACATAGGACAGAACAACAGATTTTATATTTTGTTTCTTTTGAAATTTATTTATTTATCTCTTTATGTCTCCACACCGGCTAATAGTTGCCATAGGAGTATCATTCGACGAGAGCGGTGTTCAAATAAAATAATGTTCGAATATATGGTGTGTGATTAACAACTGACCAATGTGATGGATACTAGTCCACGTAGTTAACCGCTTTCCGATTTCATTATATATTAGTTTACGAGTTGTGCGACGCCAGTTCACCATATCCTAATCTCGAGTCACAACTCGAGAAGAATCTTATCAACGCAGTTCCAAAGAACCAAGAGACTAATTAGCTGTGAGATCTTAACACTAATTTCGTTTACACACTCTTTAAGATTACCACGCCCTACTCACGATGGATCACAGTAACCTTCTACACTTAATCTCTTTAAACGATGTATTAAGTTTCACAATTATGTTTATTTTATTAGCAGAAATTGTGCCAACTCACCATACCATATGACTGTCATCTCAAGCAAAAAGTCCAAACACCGCGATTTATGCTTCGGTTCAATCACCATTCGTTCCGTTGTCTCTCTAGATAATTACAAACCAACAGTTAGCTCCTCGTTATTCCAAAGACCTTCCTTTTTATTCCTCTTTGTTGGTTATCTTTTTCTGGAACAATTAATGTCTGCCACCTCACCATTCGTAAACGTCAAAAACAAAAATAAACTTTTTGTTTGACAAACGTCGGAGAAGAGTCACAATAGACTAACAAAAATATAAGAGAGCGAGGCCGACTTTCAACTACTATTTATATGCATGTAATATCGAATCGATAAAGTAGTTTCTTTGGGAAATTTGATTTTTGTTATTTCGTCAATTATTTCACCCATTAAGAAGTAGGTCGGCTAGTTGGTAATATAAATTGGAAAAGATTTAAAAGAAAGAACAAAATTGTTTACGAAACAATTGAACGAATTATGTATGTTAATAACGTACCTATGGCTTACTGATAATACACAACCATTTTTCTAACACTTTTACAGCGATTAATGATTACAAATCAAAGATAGGAATCTACATTGTGAAGTATTATAAATCTGTTTGAATAGAGCGGAATTAGGAATACAATTTTAAAAGAAAAGAAATTACATCTGACACGTATTACCCTACTGTTTTATTTTCATTTAATATAGCGATTGACGAATCTAAACCAAATATAGGAATTCACATTGGAACATATTACACAACTACTTGATGATAATAGATTTTTGTGGCGGAAACTATAGTTAATGACGACTATGGATTGAGTGCAAAAAAAAACCATTATGGAAGTCTCAGCTATTGCAAATTTGATCTATATGGAAAATAGTGAATCTATAAGTCAGGAAAGTATCTAACTGCGTCGTCGAGCACCGAGCTACTTCGTCACAAAGTGCATAAAATAGTAACCTATACAGGTATAAGTTTATCAATTGTAATCATTATAGTAATAACAAGTGTCATAATTTATTATTTTATCAATCAAAAGAAAATTGGAGTAAAAGTAATTAACAGAATTTAGGAGAATTCTAAGACTAACGAAGGAAGAGTTACATTCCATTCCACAAACGACAATCTTTCCAAAAACTTAAACTTAAATTCTATTAAACGAAATTCGCATGATGTAATTTTATTTTAATTGTCTCATAATTTTAATCATTGAACATTAAAACAAAGTAGATCTTATAAACATAAGTCAATTCATAAACTTTTTATAAATATACAAGTCTAAACAAATAACGTAATGTGATATTCTAAAAAACATGTTCGATCAATTCTCACAGTTTTTGATCAAACACTTGTTAATATTATTTTGACTAAAATATGTTTTAGGTAAAGTTTCTTAGAAATTAAAATATGATAAACATTTGAATGACAAATGTTTATCAATACAATATAGTATATATAGAAGTAATATTAAAGTAAATTCTCATTCTTACTCTTACTGCAATTGTTATTCTTGCTGCAGTTCTTATTATAGTTAAATATTATAATTCTTAGTATAACACCAAAGTGAATATACTGGACAGAATCATTTATTTGATTCAAATATCATTTTTAAAAAGTTAATCTGAATAAATAAAAATTTTATTTGCGTTATCCCCGTAAGTGTGATGGTAATAACATATACCATCGAACATTTGAGTGCCCGACTTGGAACGAGGTCGCGCGGAAGATTGATTAGGGCATTTGGGGCGATTATGCCGAAAATTGTTATAGTCGTTTCGATCCCTGGATCTACTCCGACTACTAGGGAAGGGTCGAGCAGAAGATTTGTGCTGCAAGGCATTCAGCAGCTGTGCGTGTGGGGTCTGCAATTCCTGATATCGCAGAGCCCAAACCTTGTCCTCACTGGAGGAAGAAGAAGAAGGAGCGGAAGGATTATCTACCGCACTTAGATGAGGACCAACTATTGTGGCAAAAATTCCGTCGGCTATCAGTAGTCTTTGGCAAGTCAGCCTTGACTACCGCGATAGCGGTACCCACAGCCTGTGAGAGTTTATCCTCCCAAAGAAATTTCAATATTTTCTCTGAAACGAGACCTTGGGATTCAGCAGTTAAATCCCGAAGAAATTGTGAGGGCTTTTTATCCCCAAGTTCCATACCGGTCTAAAAGAGCCTCTTTAAGCTTATCATATGGGTTAACCGTATCTGGTTGGGAAATAATGTCTCTTACCAGCGTTAAAGTTGGTATACTTTTATTATTTATTTCATTATAATCCAAGCTCATAAAATTTGTTATTTACTACAAAAACTCGTGATATCAGCTACAAAAAACATCAAAAATGTAAATTTAGTTCGTGAAAAAGGTGCAGTTTAAAGTTTAATAGTCAAAACTATCTGATCAGTACAAAAAGAAGTGATATCCTGTGTCAAGTAGAAACGAGTGTAAAACAAAACATTTCCAAATAATTAGGTGTTTTACATGTTTGAAATACTTACTTTGTCACTCGGATTAGAGATTAGAATTAGAAAAAACTTCAACTAACTAGGTATTAAAACAAAAGTTTCTAGTAAAAATAAAAGTACAAAATAATATTTATTTATTTATTTATTTTCGAATGCAAATGTGGAATGCGATATTTGTACGATCGACTGAATCGAGAGAAGTGCGGAACCATCACGAAACCTCAGGACTAACAGACTTTAATGAAATTCTGTTCAAATAACATGTTCTTAATCTACAAACTAGGGTCTGCAATATAAAATACTAGCTAATAAATTAGCTTGCATTTCTTTTAAAGAATTTTTATTTTGTGTATAATATTTCACAGTAAATAAAAGTCTTAACTGTCACTGAGGTTTTGTGATAGTTCTGCACTCCTCTCGATTCAGTCGATCGTATAAATATTGCATTCCACATTTGCATTCGAATATAAATAAATAAATAAATATTATTTTGTACTTTTATTTTTACTAGAAACTTTTGTTTTAATACCTAGTTAGTTGAAGTTGTTTCTAATTCTAATCTCTAATCCTAGTGACAAAGTAAGTATTGCAAACATGTAGAACACCTAATTATTTGCAAATGTTTTGTTTTACACTCGTTTCTACTTGACACAGGATATCACTTCTTTTTGTACTGATCAGATAGTTTTGACTATTAAACTTTAAACTGCACCTTTTTCACGAACTAAATTTACATTTTTGATGTTTTTTGTAGCTGATATCACGAGTTTTTGTAGTAAATAATAAATTTTATGAGCTTGGATTATAATGAAATAAATAATAAAAGTATACCAACTTTAACGCTGGTAAGAGACATTATTTCCCAACCAGATACGGTTAACCCATATGATAAGCTTAAAGAGGCTCTTTTAGACCGGTATGGAACTTGGGGATAAAAAGCCCTCACCATTTCTTCGAGATTTAACTGCTGAATCCCAAGGTCTCGCTTCAGAGAAAATATTGAAAATTCTTTGGGAGGATAAACTCTCACAGGCTGTGGGTACCGGAAAACAGAAAATATCATTTCTCCATTAAAAAAATACTTTTTATAGGAAATTGAACGTTGAATACGATGATTATATTAAAAATTAATTTCATGCGTGGGGCGGGGCAATGGTTAAAATTTAATTTTAACATTTTATTTGTTTATAACAATAGGAATTTACTACAACAATTAATTAAACATTTTTCTCCTTTTTTACTTTCACCACAGAAAATTGTATTTAAATATTACAAAAATATTACAATTATACAATATTTAAAATACAAACTTATTTTGAATGCATTTCAAGAGAAACTATCTCCCATCTCCAGCAATGCAAAACAAAGTAAAGCTAAAAGACAATCGAAAAATGACCAAATTTTCAAGGAAAACTAAACGAAAATAGTAATACAAAATTTAATGGTAGATTCTTGTATGAGCTTAGAATGAAGGAAATTCTTCACGAGGATGAAGTTTCCCGAAACGAGCGTAGCGAGTGGAGGGAATCATCCGAGTGAAGAATTGCCATCATCCTAAGCGAATACAAGATGCTATTTTATCCACGACTGTAAAATATTTCGTTTAATTTCCAGTTTTCCTGCAACAATTTGTATCGTCATATCGAAATAAATGCATCAAAGATAGCGAAAAACAAAACAAGTTTGTTGTTTATTTTATATTTTATATATGTATTGTTCTTGTTTTAACCTGTTTATATTACTATACCAACAAATGAAGTTTTTAATTTGTTAGGGGAATGTTTAATAAACTATTAAAGAATTTTAATCAAATTCACTAGTTGTGGAATGAATACAATTACAATGGAAGACATACGCACGGAAAGCATATATTCTTTAGTAGTCGTGGATAAAAGAAATTCTTAAATTTAAATTTCTTTTAAATTTTGTATTACTATTTTCGTTTAGTTTTCCTTGAAAATTTTGTTATTTTTCGATTTTCTTTTAGCTTTACTTTGTTTTGCATTGCTGAAGATGGGAGATAGTTTCTCTTGAAATGCATTCAAAATAAGTTTGTATTTTAAATATTGTAGAATTTTAATATTTTTGTAATATTTAAATACAATTTTCTATGGTGAAAGTAAAAAAGGAGAAAAATGTTTAATTAATTGTTGTAGTAATTAAAATTTTCACGAAAAAGTTCAAAAATTATTTATTGATTAATAGGAATTTGTTAATAACTTTAGTTGAAAATATTTATTTTCAAAAAATTCCATTTTTTTAACTTTCAAATAAAAAAAAGAAAAAGCTTCTATCTTCTATAAAACCGAAGTTATGAATTTTTGAAAATAACACTAGTTTACAAGAAAAATCTCCCGAAATAAAACCCAACTTTTCTTATAGAATTGGACCTCCTAAACACGAATATCATATTCATTTTTTTTGGTTAGCTCTTGTTTTTGAAATATTCACGGAAAACCAATTTTTTTGGTGATCAAAAATGTTGTTTCGGTTTTTGGGTCTCATATTTTACAAAACCAACAAATTAAAAATATTAATGAAACAAATGCATAGTAAATATGCCAACAAACATTTTGAGCTATATTTTGTAAAAATCCATTACGGATTCTGAAAGTTACAGTCGAAAAAAGTTGAAAAAATACGAAAAATTTACGTTTTTTTCAAATTTTTCCATTTTCAACACCATAAATTTTGAACAAACAAAGACACTAATTTTTTTTAATTTCTTGGAGCCTATAGTAACTTCAATTTTATTTCTTTTAAGCTAAAAGACACGAATATTGGTGCAGTTTGCACCAAGTTATTCATGTTTTTCCAAAGAAAGTCAAAACTCAAAATTTGGAAAAAATAATTTTTTACTTAATTTATTGTACCATAAATAATAATTTTATAAGTTCAGTCGTTTTCAAACATCAGTAAAGAATTATTTTAAAATAGTAAAGTATAATTTCCATTTATGTTTTCGACGATCGATATGAGACGTATGTAGAAAAATATAAACAGAAGATAGTGAATTGTGAGGAGAGGCAAAACATCATAACATCAGAACTATTTAAGTTAGTTCAAGCACGATAAAGTTAAGCCCCTATTTATGTCTATTAATACCTGTTTGTTTCTTTTCTTTTTTCTTTTTTATTTTGTTTTTTGATAATGTAAATTTTTTTCTATTACCGCCCACCTTGTGTTACTCCTTACGTTTATGATCATTTTAAGTTTAATTTAAGAAAGCAATTACTTCTCCTTTTTAATAGTTTTTTGACTTTTGTTTAATTAGTTTAAAGAGGTTTCTTTTAAAGTAGATAATTGTCGTATGATTAGTTGCAAATATAATCTCTCTGAGGATAAATTTAATTCCAAACATTCAAGTGAAAATAATAATTAAAAAAGAAAAAATATTACAAATATAAATTTTAAATAGTGTATTGTTTTTAAAAATCAATAAATCAATAGTGATAGCTGTCTTTTAAAAGCAAAATAAATTGTTAGTAAAGTGTTAAATCAAGTTTATTTAAATGGCGTCGTCAAGAAGTTTCAAGTGTAAAAATAGCACAAATTAATTTTGTTTTATTTGTGGAAGTTACATAATACATACTGCTAAATCACCCCATTTATAAGAACTGCCTATCTTCATTACTAACTGATATTTTCCAACTCTTAAAATAAATCCAAGGTGGGAGGAGCTAGATCATGACTAAAAACTTCACAAAAAACATCTCAATTTCGAGAAAAATCATATACAAATAAAATACAACTTTTGTCAAAAAAGGATATTTCATAATCAACAAACTGATATTTTTCAACTCTTAAAATAAATCAGAGGTGAGAGGAGCTAGATCATGTCAAAAAACTTCACAAAAAAATCTCAATTTCTAGAAAAATCATATACAAATAAAATACAACTTTTGTCAAAAAAAGACATTTTATAATAAACTAACTGATATTTTCCAACTCCTAAAATAAGTCCAAGGTAGGAGGAGCTAAATCATGTCAAAAAACTTCACAAAAAATCTCAATTTCGAGAAAAATCATATATAAACAAAATCCAACTTTTGTCAAAAAAAGACATTTCATAATCAACTAACTGATATTTTCCAACTCCTTAAATAAGTCCGAGGTGGGAGGAGCTAGATCTGCTACGAAAACAACTTATATATAAATCAATTATGTTGCAGAATTTAAATTATTCTTAAAGTTAAAGTTTTATTCCAAATTTTGAGTTTTGACTTTCTTTGGGAAAACTTGAATAACTTGGTGCAAACTGCACCAATATTCGTGTCTTTTAACTTAAAAGAAATAAAATTGAAGTTACTATAGGCTCCGAGAAATTAAAAAAAATTAGTGTCTTTGTTTGTTCAAAATTTATAGTGTTGAAAATGGAAAAATTTGAAAAAAAACGTGAATTTTTCGTATTGGTATGTTGGTATATTTACTATGCATTTGTTTCATTAATATTTTTAATTTGTTGGTTTTGTAAAATATGAGACCCAAAAACCGAAACAACATTTTTGATCACCAAAAAAATTGGTTTTTCGTGAATATCTCAACAAGAGCTAATCAAAAATAATGAATATGTTATTCGTGTTCAGGAGGTCCAAATCAATAAGAAAAGTTGGGTTTTATTCAGGGAGACAAAAAAAGTTCAAAATTTGTAAACTAGTGTAATTCTTCAAGCCAAAAATCACGAAATTCTCGAAATTTAGACCAGCTCTATTTTCCAAAAAAAAAAAAATCCTCGAACATGTATATCTTTTTTTTCGATAAAAAACCCCTAAAACAAATTTCAGCCAAATCGAAAATGGGTCGGTCAGATTTTGTCCGCATCTGTTCGGTTTATAAACTTAACTGAATTTTTATATAGAATTAATGAAATGAATGTAAATTTTTGTATTCCTATTAAATTTAGTTTATTTTTAAATTCTTAATAAATTAATACATTGAAAATAAAAAATTTTTTTTTGTACTGTCCCGATTTGAGTTTTGAAGATTCTGGCAAGCAAATGCCAGATTCTGGCATCATCAAATGAAATCATTTATAAAATGCCAAAATGAACAAGTTACTTTATTTCCCATCAATAAACGATGGATTATTTGTAAATTTTTTCAAAAACTTACAATAACAAATAGAATGAAATTAGTTTGATTCTGTTTATTTTTGTTACGCATTCATTAGGTCACCAAGTCCAATTTTCTAACAAAAATAATAAACCATCATATATTATATTGATGAATCATAATATGTGTGTCGTTTTTTTCACGTGAATCGTAAAATAGTTAAAACTAGTTTTTTAGCGTGCTATTTGCGAAAAATACAAAAGACAAAATATCAAATAAAATTTTATTTACTAAAATACTAGATTTCATTCCTAATTTCACAAAATTTGATACACATTTTTTATATTTTTTTATCATGAACTAATTTGTTAATTAAGTTAAAAATGATAGTGTAATATTTTTTAATTTCATTTGATTAATTACAGGAAGTTGTTTAACAAAACAACATTTAATGATAAATTTAAACAAAAATGTTCATATACCGTCATAATGGTTTACACCAAAAAAATATTAAGATAAATTAAACAAAATTTAGGTCATATTAGAATTCCGTTGCGTTAATTACAGCAACAAATCTAATTTTATTTTAGTACAATTCTATAAGTATGAAAACTACTATAATAGTTGGCTTTTTATTCTAATTTATTTTTTTTTTTGTATATAAATTGCGAAAAATAACGAAACCCGCTTCGTATTAAACGATTCAATTTTCAATTCGTTTTTTTATGTAATATCACTAATATCCGTATAATTAAAATTTGTATTAAATAATATTAAGTAATTGTAATATGTACTCTGATGAGTGGTGTGCTTTTACTAAAAAGTTTGTAATCTGGCATAAAGCAAAATTAAAACAACTTTTTAAGACATATCTGGGCATATGTAACGAAGATAATTCTAATACAGTGGAATAAAGCAGAATGAAATGATATAACATGAAACGATATATTACAAATATATAAGACAAGTCAAATGATACATTTGTTATGTTTATAAGAAGTGGTTTGAATGGAAGAAGATTTAAATAAAAATTGTCGTGTGATAGAGATTACAACGTGTCACAACAACACTTGAATACGTTTTAATAATAAAGAGCCACAACAAGTTTTTTAAAATAATGTCAATTTAATCCAACTTAAACTATTGACGCCATTAAATCCTGTTCAATTGCTTTACCAAGAATATAGTCCACTGTTTCAACCATCGAAAACCTGGTGCTTCAAGCCGTATTTAAATTTAAAAAGTTTTTTTGAATATACGTATTACAACTTTACAGTAAATGGGGGAAAAATGAGAAAATAGATCTACCGGACAACGGTGTCGAATTCCATACGATGCTGTTTCTAATAGAAAATGTATGCAAATTACTGATAAATTAATTGGTGGCATAATCTGGCATTTGGACCCCGCATGAAGGGATCAATTTTTTTTATTTGTAAATTTTTTATATTTGATCTACGGGTGTGACAAGCCCGCGTACTCCAGTCCCTGCTATTGACATACGAGCTAACGTGAGATATCGCATACCACCGACAACAGCAGTGAGATATCACTAGCCAAAGTGATATTAGGGGGCTGGCGGATGAACTCTTCAGTAAACGGTAGCACCCTCAATCTTAGCTATGGAGTATTCCTTGATGATTGATGATGATTTCCTTGATGATGATTCCACGTCATTGTGTACTCGAAGAATCGAGCCTTCATATAACTCTATGTATTGGGCTTTAATCATTCAGGAAGGAAGTGCGTTGCATGATGAAGGAATATGCCACTATCTGGATTATTGGCAACCACATTTTAGTTTTGTTCCTGCAAATTGTTAGAACAAATTTGCTGTTTACCTTTTATTTAATTTTTTTTTCTATCCTACCATGAAATATTGACCTATGTCATATTCTATATGTGATAGGATTTTTTGTTTAGTTATTCCTTCTATAAAAAATATATAAAAAAACAAAAAAAAACAAATTTGCGTCTATCAACACCTTAGAACGCATGTTGTTTTGGGGCCTTGGTTTTAAAAGGTTTTTATGTGGTGTTGTCAGTTGTGACACATATTGTAATGCCTACTACACAACACAGTTTATAAAAAAAAATATAAATGAAAAAGTGACCGCGTATTCACAGGAGTTTAAAAAACAAATACACATTAAAAGAAATTTTACAAATTCTGGGCTTTGATTGAACGCGTTCCAGTATTAAATGATCCTTAACTATTACATTCAAGTTTGGCCAACTTAATGCCGAACCTTTAAAACTGACAAACTTCTGCTGCATTTTAAATACTTAAAGTTCGATTATTACGTGCAGAATTTTTATCGGATCATTTTTAATAGATCGAATAAATCAGATCAGATATGTCATAGTATCCTCACTTCTCTGCGTATACAAACATTAATGGATATCAACTATGATATGAGGTTATTATTACATTTAAATAATTGGGGCTGAAGCATAGGGCTAAAACTAGATATTTTTGGATATCATTTCTTTTCTATTCAAAAATTAGATGAAGAAACAAGAGGAAAATGGGCTGGTGAGCTGAATTCCGTTAAAAATTACCCTCGTCAAACTATTTCTCCTATTTTTGTTAGAGAGTTTGTATTTGTCAGTTAAGACAATTGTATAAACCAAAAACTACTAAACTTAACCATACGAAATACATTTGAAAAAATAAACAAATATAAGTCAATTTTAATATCAATTAGAAAATTGCTAGCTTCCGAAATAGATCCGAGCATACTCAAACAGTTTTACAATGCACAACATCAATCACAAAGAATCCTCAAAACTCAACACAGCCAGATTTTGGAACAAAAGTATCAAAAATTAGTAAAACAACAAACACATGATCTAAAAGATAACCCAGATTGGTTCGTCAATCTTACTGAAAAACGAATACCAACTGAGGTTGAATCTATCTTATCATATGGTCCAAAATTCGCAATAAAATACGAAACAGATCAATTTCCACTATTCGACTGCATTGCCGACATTGAAAATATAATAAGAAGAACAGAAATAACGTCGGATGATATACGAAATGACATCAGAGAAAAAATCGGGAAACATTTAAACTCACACACAAAGCACCAAAAACCATCTCCAACCGACATAGTACTCCAACGTAAATTACAACAAACAGAACATTTTCTTAAAACCAATAAAGACATTATTATAATAGAAGCAGATAAAGGAAATACTACAATAGCAATGAAACGTACAGACTACATTGAAAAAATTAACAACATTGTAGAAAATCCATTAAATTACAACAAGCTAAGCATAGATCCAACAACAAAACTTGAACAAAGAAACAACGCACTAGTAAAAAGCCTTTACAAATACAAACATATTGTAACGTTTCTTAGCCGAGTTACAATTATTTAGTTCGCTCACTAAATCAGGAAATTTAAAACACAATGGATTTTCTAAACGTTATAATTTTATTCCTTCAAGATTTTACAATAAAAATATTTCTCCTATTACTATTCCCCTTTTAGTTCTTCTTGTACTAACAATATTTCACCACTTATAATTCTTTTATACTTGTTCACAATATCACTTTTAACTTTCTACTTATAACACTGTTAATTTTACTTCGCCTTTATCACTGCTAAATTTTTATACTTTTTGTATCGCTAACAATTTTATACTACTCCTATCCTCAAAAAACACCTCTTATATATACTACATGAAATAGCCTCGATGGCACTGTAATATTCTAGATCAACACACCCTTTTTCTTTTCCTTCCTTTATTTCAACAATAAGACGATCTTCAAATATTGACACCTAGGTGTGAAATCTATTCTTTTCAATTGTTTTTCGTTAACCATTCCTTATTCGATAAAACAAAACTTCCTATTAAATGTTTACTTTGGTTGCATTGTTATCTTTTACTGATTTTTATATTTGCAGAACTAACGAGAATTTTCTTGAAAGTTCTGTTGTTGTGTTCTATCATTTTCCATAATCGTCACATTCTCCCCCACTTATTTCTGTTCGTCCCGAATAGAATCTAAATCTCCTCCTCTGTAGGGTGCTAATCTTTCTAGATGAACGACTTTTGGTTTCGCTCGTTGACCTTTCTTTATTCGATAAACGACATCGTTTAATTTTGTTATGATGGTATAAGGTTCTTCCCAAGATGTTTATAGTTTTGGAGATAATCCTTTTCTCCGCTGTGGATTGTGTAGCCACACTAGTTGTCCTTCCTCAAATTGTTTGCGCGAATGTCATACCGAGCTTTCATTCGATCACTGGATATCTGTGCTTTTTGTCTTACACGTGTGTACCTCCTCAAGTTCTTTTTGAAGTTTATTAACATAATCTTGGACACATAATGTTGACGATGGAATAATCCCAAACTTCAGATCACCAGGTAGCCGTAAATCATTTCCAAAAATGGTTGTAGCTGGCGTCGTTTTGGTTGTATCATGCACTGCTGATCTATAAGCCATCAAGAATAACGGAATATGACGGTCCCAATCACGTTGATTCTTGTTCACTACTTTTGCTAGATATTTCTCAAGAGTAGCATTAAATCTTTCCACCATGCCATCTGATTGGGGCTGTGAAGCAGTTGTTCTAGTTTTATCAATTCCTAGCATCTGACAGATTTCTTGAAATATGGTAGATTCAAAATTTCTTCCTTGATCTGTGTGAATCTCCATCGGTACTCCGTAGCGACTTATCCAATTGCTAACTACTGCTTCAGCGATCGTTGTTGCTTCTTGGTTTGGTATTGCACACACTTCTGGCCACTTGCTAAAATAATCCATTATGACTAGCACATATTTGTTGTTGTTATCAGAAGTCGGAAATGGTCCAGCTACATCCATTGCAATTCTCTTAAATGGTGCTACTACATTATACTGCCTCATGTTACCACGACTTCTTCTTGCAGGTCCCTTTGTAGCCGCACATTGATCGCATGCTTGACACCATTCCACTACCGATTGACGTGCTCCAATAAAATCTACGCCGTACTTTAGCAAGGGTTTTGTTAATACCCAGGTGACCGCCACTGGTTCCTTCATGATATTGCTTTAATACTTGAGGTATTCTTATTTTGGGAACTACTATCATTGATTCTTTAACTGATCCATCAGGGTTTTCCCAAATTCTTTTCAAGCATCCATCTTCAATACAGAGACTGTCCCATTGTGCCCAATATGCCTTCAACGTTTGACTTTTATCGGCAATCTCACTCCATGCAGGTTTTTCTCCCTTTTCCTTGAACTTTATTATTGGTGCTAAGCTAGGATCTTCCAGTTGCTCCTTTCTTACTACTTCAGGTGTCCAGTCTTCACTAGAAAGCACTTGCAGAAGCCTGACATCAATAATGTTTTCCTTACTCTCCACCCGATTACAGTGTTTGCATTCCATCTGGCATGGCCTTCTTGACAATACATCTGCATCTCCATGTGCACTTCCCCAGACGATTGTTTCGGTATTAGGTGACAGCTTTTCGCGATGTTCCAATCTCATGCTTGATTCTGCACCATTCATCTGAAGAGCCAACTCTACGTTACCATACTTGAGTGCTCCATTTCCAGCGTCTATTACAAATCCATTCGGCCTCATGAAGTCCATGCCCAGAATTACTTCATCAACGATGTCTGCCACTAGAACTTCATGCTAAAAGTGCGTATTTCCTATTTTTATATCAGCAATTTTGCTTCCCCTGATAATTGCACTTTCCCCTGTTGCTGTTTGTATTCGATATTTTTCGGCTGGTTGTAATTCCCCTTTTAGTAAATCTGTACGGACTATTGTGCGAGTTGCTCCAGTATCTAGTGTAATGGTACAGTTGTTGTCATCAATTTCAGCTCCAATCGTTAGACTGTCACCATTCCTTGCGATTCTTGAAATAGGGATGGAGATTATGGGGCATTCGGTTGTGGGAGCCAGCTTACGCCCCTCAAAGCTGACTCGTTCCAGTTTAACTGTTTCGACCTTTCTCGTTTGAGCTTCTTCTTCAGATGATCTCCGTCTTATTGGTGATGTTGGTCTTCCCCGTTTTCGTCTGACCAGTCTGCATTCTCGCGATATGTGACCAAGTTTGTCACATACCCAACATCTTATTCTACCGTTGAATTCTCGGGATCTTCTTTGGGGCCTAAAACTATCCTCTTCTTCCATTTCTACACGGCGTACTTTAATTGTTGGTTTGACAATTGCTTGTGCTGTCTCACTAGTCAACGCACAAGCTATTGTTTCAGCAAACGTAGCTTTAGGTGTCATCACAGCTGACTTCCGCGTCTCTGGATCTCTTATGCCGTCGATGAACGCATCTATCTTCATTCTCTCCATATAGTCTGGTGATGTATTTCCATGTGCCATATGTACCAGACGTTCGATCGCAGATGAAAACTCTTGCAAACTTCCTCCAATTCGCTGGTAGCGACCCTTCAACTCAAGTCTGTATATCTCCCGCTTGTGGTCACTACCATATTTGCGATCTAAAGCCTTCATGATCTCATTGTAGCTCCTTCGATCTTGTTCTGGAACTGCTTGTATTGTTTCTGCTGCTTCACCCTTTAGTGCCACTATTAAAGCTGCCACACGATGTGATTCGTTCCAACTGTTCTGATCAGCTGCCGTTTCAAATTGGAATTTGAAAATTCCAAACGATGATGTACCATCGTATGGGGGCGGTTTTAACTTCATGCTTTGTGTTTGTTGAGCCGTGTGAATTGTTTTACCATTAATTTCAACATCTTGAAGCCTTTTTTCAAAATTCACAACCATTGATTGTACTTTTTGGTTTTCATCGAGAACTTTTGGTTCAAAATGCTTTACTTCTTGTTGTACTTTCTCGATCTCTCCATGGAATGTGTTTGACATTTGAAGAATCTTTTCTTCCATTAATTGCTTAATTTCTTCTCGATTTGTTGCCAATTGTTTATCGATGTTTGCAGACTGTTGATTGATGTTGACATCTAACTTTTTCATTTCATTACTCATGCTGTTACTTTGCAAATCTAACTTTTTGTTTATAACCTCCATGTTTGCCTTTACATCTGCTCTCATGTTGGAACTCATTTGCTCCATCATAGCCATTAACTGTGCAAAGTCGTTGTTTGCTGGTACGACTTGCCTCGTTACTTCAACAGCACCATCTTTATCTTCACTATTTCCTGCATCTGGATTTTCATCTGCTTCTTCTTGCCCAAAACGATATTTTTCTGGATCCAATCCAGCTGCTTCCATAGCTTTTATTAATCGCTCTTTCAACTCATTCTTGGTTCCGGTTGGTGAAAGATTCCTTTTCTCCAATTCGCTCTTCAGATCTTGAACTTTTAATCCATTCAAATCCATCTTATTTCCCAATCCCACTTCTGACACCAGTTGTAACGTTTCTTAGCCGAGTTACAATTATTTAGTTCGCTCACTAAATCAGGAAATTTAAAACACAATGGATTTTCTAAACGTTATAATTTTATTCGTTCAAGATTTTACAATAAAAATATTTCTCCTATTACTATTCCCCTTTTAGTTCTTCTTGTACTAACAATATTTCACCACTTATAATTCTTTTATACTTGTTCACAATATCACTTTTAACTTTCTACTTATAACACTGTTAATTTTACTTCGCCTTTATCACTGCTAAATTTTTATACTTTTTGTATCGCTAACAATTTTATACTACTCCTATCCTCAAAAAACACCTCTTATATATACTACATGAAATAGCCTCGATGGCACTGTAATGTTCTAGATGAACACACCCTTTTTTCTTTTCCTTCCTTTATTTCAACAATAAGACGATCTTCAAATATTGACACCTAGGTGTGAAATCTATTCTTTTCAATTGTTTTTCGTTAACCATTCCTTATTCGATAAAACAAAACTTCCTATTAAATATTTACTTTGGTTGCATTGTTATCTTTTATTGATTTTTATATTTGTAGAACTAACGAGAATTTTCTTGAAAGTTCTATTGTTGTTGTGTTCTATCATTTTCCATAATCGTCACAATATTGATGAACATACAAAAAGAAGACTCATGACATACATAGCAAAACCACCTTGTTGCTATGCAACTATGAAACTGCATAAACCTAATAAAGATGTCCGTCTGATTATATCAAGTATTGATAGCCCATCATACTACCTTTCAAAACATCTGAATGAAATTTTAAAAACAATAGACCCAGATAACCCATACAACATAAAGAATTCTTTTAAATTAAAAAAGCAACTATCAACAATAGAAATATCGGAAGATGAACTAATTGCGTCGTTTCATGTAGTATCAATGTACGAAAGAATTCCACCTAATTTAGTATACGAAGCTTTAGAAAAACGCTGGCCAATCATACAACAGAAAACAAAAATACCGAAACCGATGTTTATGAACTTAATTAAATTCTGCACTCGGGACACATCATATTTTAAATTCAATGAAAACTATTATGCACAAAAATCAGGTTTGACAATTGGAGGATGCGTATCAACAATACTAGCAGACTTTCTATTAACAGACATAATTAAAGAAGCAATATCCCAAATTTCATATGATCCAAAACTGTTAGTTAAATATGTAGATGATATACTCCTGATTGTTCCTAAAGAAGAATTGGAAGTTACCTATACAATTTTTAACAACATCAACAAAAATATTAAATTCACCATGGAGGTCGAAAATAATGGAAAACTTCCTTATTTATATATAGAAGTAGAACTAATCCGGAACAATTCTCCAAAACTTAAAACAAATTTCTTTCAAAAACCAACAAATACAGGCAGAATCATAAATTGCATGTCTGCACATCCCCATTTTCAAAAAATCAACACCGCAAAATCACTTATAAATAGAATCCTAACACTATCTTCAACGGAATATTGGCCTAGCAACACAATTTTAGCTCAAAACTTACTGGAAAAAAACAACTATCCTATACAACTAATCATAAATATACTAAATTGCACAAAAAAACAGATATTACAAAAAACACAAACACAAGCTCAACCATCCCAATCAACTACACCAACCGAACAAAACACACGAAATACAACTAAATACATTGGATGCACTTACCATCAAGGTTTATCGGAAAAAATGGCAAGAATTATAACTACAGTTGATAAACATATTAAATTAGGCTACAAAACAATATAAAAAACATCTTACCACCACTAAAAGATGTTAAAAAGAAAGAAGACAATGATGGGGTTGTTTACCGCATAAATTGCAGCAATTGTGAAACCACCTGAATAGGACATACGGGACAACTACTTAAAAACAGGATGAATCAACACAAACAAGACATCTTCAAGAAACACATAATAACAGATCATAGCACAATGGTGGCAGTACACGCAAATAAAACAGGACACAATTTCAACACAGAAGAACCGATAATTTTAGATAGGGAAATAAACTACAACAAAAGACTTATTAAGGAAATGTTGCACATAATTTTTAGATTTAGATTTGCTTTATTTCAGTTATAATTTTGGATACAAGTATTAAATTTTATTCAGTGACCAGTATGATACTTTTCATCTTTGAAATTGATTTTTAATTTAATATTTTAATAATTCTTATTTTTTATAAATAAGCTGTAAGTGAGAATAAAAATGTGTTGAAATATTTTTGGAAGAAAAGATATATAAAAACTTCATTGTGTTTCTTAAGATTAAATAAAACTATCGTATAACCTAACTTAACCTAGAATTGACCTTAAAATTAAATGAAAGCAATGGCTATCCTCCGGTGAACGCTAGATCGACTCGACAGACTTAATAGATGTCTGTCAAGTCAATACAGCAGTCACCAGAAGACAACCACTACTTATGCTTATTAGTGTAAATTGTTTATTAGTATGTTATCAGATAATTGGCATGAGTGAATGAATTTTTGTTGTGCTCCTACTATGAAGTCTTTTATTAATGGGATATTGGATAATGCAGATAGTCTTCTGGTGGAAAAATCTCTTGGTAGACGGTAGATGATTTTGAGGCATCGGTTTTGGATCACCTGTAATTTTTTAATGTGGGTTTTAGCAGCGCAGCTCCAGACGGGGGAGCTATAAAGCATTGCAGATCGAATAATAAGTAGATAAATGAGTTTTTTATTATGATATGAAAGTTTTGATTTAAAGTTCAGAAGTCCGTATAGGGCTCTGATCAGTTTATGACATTTTTCCGATATTTTTGAAAAATGTTCTTTGAACGTAAGCCTACGATCCAAAGTTAGGCCAAGATATTTCACCGAATTTGACCATGTTATATAGTGTTGGTTAAAACGTAATGATTGGTTGCTAGGCAGATGTTTGGCAGCCCTACGACGGGTGAAAAATATGGCTTGGGTCTTAGAGTGGTTTATGGAAATGTTCCATTTTTGAAAATATTGATCTAATGAGTTTAACGTGAGTTGCAACTGCTTTGTGATATTTTTGACATTATAGGAAGACTTAAATATAGTTGTATCATCTGCAAAGAGTCCGAACTCAACTGAACTGGGTATAGCGTGTTTGATATCCGATGTGAATATATTATATAAGATGGGCGACAGGACAGCACCTTGAGGTACTCCAGCAGCTACATGGTGAATTATAGATCGCTTGTTGTTTATAGAAACAAAAAATTTACGATTAGTTAGGAATGACTTTATAATCATGATTATGAACCGTGGGAAGTTAAGTTTTATCATTTTGTATATTAACCCATTGTGCCATGTTTTGTCGAACGCTTTTTCAATATCGAACAGTATCATACCAGTAGAGCATTTATTGCGTAATTTTTCTTTTGCATGCTGGCAAATTCGGTGTAGCTGGTGAGTGGTTGAATGATTGTATCTAAATCCGAATTGCTGCTTGGGTAGTATTGGGTATTTATCTAGAAAGAAATTAATTTCTGTTAATAATATACGTTCCAGGATTTTCCCTAAAGAGCTAAGAAGGCTTATGGGGCGATAAGATTCAATTTTGGATTTGTCTCTACCGATTTTTGAAATGGGTATTATTTTGGCACTTTTCCAGCAATCTGGGAAATATGATTTTTGAATACAGGCATTGAAGACATATGTTAGGAATACAATGGCCTTACGTGGTAAATGTTTAATAAGATGGTTGTTGATTTCGTCTTCGCCTGGTGATTTGGATTTCTTTATATTTTTAATCAGTTTGGCTAGGAGGCTTGGTTTAACCAAAAATATTTTGTTATCTGTGTTGATGTTATTGTTTATGTAATTGTTTACCTCTGTTTCTACTGTTGTACAATGGGTGTTGTTGGGAATGATTGTACTGTGTATGTTGGCGAATTGCGAAGCTAGTGCTTCACATTTTTCCTGATCTGTGATCAATAAATTTTGACGTGTAGTGACGTTACTTAGGTTGCTAGTACTAGATATCAAAGTAGGTAACTGTTTTTGCTTATTTCTTAGGATTTTTGAAACAGCCCACATTTTATTTGTATGCCGATTCTGTTCGATGTTTTTTAGAAATGTTTCCCATTTATTGTTGCGTATTTCTTGAACTTCTTTACGTATTCTCTCATTTAATTCATTTGTAATAGCTTTTAGGATTGGGTCTCTTTTCCGTTGCCATTGGCGTCGCCGGATATTTCGTAATCGCTGTATAAATTTGATATGAGGCGGAAGTATCAGGAGTTCATCATTTTGTGATTTATGTTGTATGAATGGAATATAGAGATCTCTGGCTTCTATAATTTTTGAGTTTAGTTCAGCAATTAATGTGTCGATGTCCTTTTTAGTATTGATGTTGCGAACAGCTGATTCATTAGAGAGATCGATGTAATTGTTCAGGAATACTTTAAAGTCGTTCCAGTTCCCTTTTTTATAATCATGGTAAGATATTTTATGTATTGATGATCTCGCATTTGAAAAAACATTGAATTTCACAGGCAGATGGTCTGAGCTAAGCTCGTTGATTGTAGTAAGCTCTGAAAGTATGCTAGTGTTATTTGTTATTAGAAAGTCGAGTGTTGACCCAAATTTAGATCTGCTGGAAAAGTGAGTTGGGTTTGCTGGAAATTGAATAACGTAATTGTTATTTGCTAGTTCATTATATAGTGCAGTACCGGCTGCGTTGTTTTTGTGGCAGTTCCAGAGTGTGTGTTTGCTGTTTAAGTCTCCACCAATTATAAAGGAGCTTTGGTGATTGGTAAGTTTTTGTAAATCTGATTTAAATAACTTAAGAGTTTGTGATTTTGTAGTGCCAGGAAAGTATACAGAAATTATAATCAAATTCCCTGAAGTGGTGGTAAGATTTATTCCGATTGCTTCAATGACGTTTAGGTTAAATGCAGGTATAATGTGGTGTTGCAGGCTTTTTTTAACTAAAATTGCCACACCTCCTTTTTTCCTTCCAATACGGTCGAGTCTATGAATTTTGTAATCAGGATTAAATAGTGTGTCGTTAGGACTTAGATGAGTTTCACTTATTAGCAGGACATCTACATTATTTTGTTTAATATAATCAAATGTTTCATCACATTTATTTCTAATGCTTTGTGCGTTCCAGATAATGACGTTTAAAGCCATTATTTGGAATTGTTGTTGTACAGGTATTTAATTGTTAAATTTGTTATCACCACCAGCTGATCTTGTTTCGTTTTACAATTAGATAATTGTTTAATTATATCGGTAACTAATGATGTAATTTCGTCTAAAGAAAACAGTTCATCATTGTTTTCATAATTACTTACAGTTTTTTTTAATACATTTGAGTAATGCTGATTTGTATTAGTAATTGTATTTTGATGTAATGAATTATTATCAACAGTATTGGTTTTAACATTTAGATTTTTTCGTGCGTAGTTGTTTGAGATATACGGAAATTGGGAAAGGTTATGGATATCCATATTGAAATTTTTTACTGATGATATATTCTTTATTTGACGATTTATATTAATATTTTCTTTAATTAATTTAAATTCTGTGAGCTTAGGGCATTCATCGAAATTTGCCGGATGGTCGCCGTTGCAATTTGCACATTTTTTTTCGGCTTGACTGTTGTTGCACTCAGACGAAAAGTGATTGAGTCCACAGTTAACACATTTTGGAACTTTATAGCAATGTGAAGTGCCATGTCCAAACATCTGGCATCTTCTGCACTGCGTAGGTTTGTTGCGTGAATTAATATAGTTTGAAAATCTAACAACTATATGATTGATATCTTTTATATTTTGTAATGATTTGAGATTGATGTTTTTATTATTAAATTTTAATAGGAAAAGACATCTCGCTTCACGAGTAATTTTGCAAATTTCATAAATATCGTCCTTATTAATACCATGATGTCTAAGTCCGGTTTTGATATCATCAGGTAGAGTATCATTTGGTAGACCAGATACGATAACTTTTAGTGGTCTATTGTGTTTTGATTGATGCGTGAAAAATTCGTTTTTGCTTTCTTCGAGTTTTGTTTTTAATGTATTATAGGAGTCAAAATCACTTAATAAAATTTTTAAATCGTTACCTTGTATTTTTAGTCCATAATTATTGATTTTGAGATCTTGTAGTGTAGACTTACAATCACTGATTGATATGCCCGAAACTATGATAGGAGGTACATGTAATTTACTTTGCGGTTTATGTGTTGTTGAGGTTGTATTTTCTGTTGAAGGTACAACATCTATGCTTAGTCCATTGAAACTGTTACTTGTAGTAGTATCCATTGTATCATCTAGACGGCGGTTTTTATTTCTTCCCATGTTAAGAATAGTATTGTTGTTGTCTCTGGCCTTGATAAGCTTGCGGAGATCTTCACTGTTATTAAATTTGATTATTCCAGAATGACGTTTAAAAGTAGTTTTATTGTCTACTTTAATGTGGTTGGCAGAAACATGCTGCTTGTTCACGGTAATTTTCACTTTTATTACAATTACACTATAACTGGATTGTTTTATTATACTTTAAAACAAAAAATATAAATAATTATTTATTGTAATAAATCCTTTCTTTTTTTTTAAATAATCGATTATTCTCAATAAATTGAATAATTGTTCATCGTACGAGTGTCGGTGAACGAATGTTGCACATAAAAACAAACAGAAATGCATGCAATAAAAGATCAGACGTAGAGAATTTATCTCTACTCTACACACCACTAATAAAACGAAAAATGAAATAGCATATTTTAAATAATTAATAGCCGTGTTCGATTTGACTGAAACAACTGAAGCAACTGAAAAATTAAATGCAATTGTTGTTATTTTTTCAGTTGTTTCAGTCAAATCGAACACACCTAATATTAACATGTAATGGTTTTTCCTTTTCTTTCTCTGTTTCTCTTTTTTGTTATTTTTATTTTCATAAACTCAAATAATTTACCGCCAACAGTATAGACAATACAATAATATTAGCATAATTTTTTAACAAGTTTTCAAAATTTTTAATCATTAATTTATTAATTTTTTATGTAGTTTTAATTTGACTGTAGTTTTGTAAATTTTAAATGTTCTGCTTATTCTTTAATTTATTAACTTTATTTAATGTGTGTAGTGAATTTAGGTTAGCAGTCAATAAACACCAAAACAAAAAAAATAGAGTAAGCAAATAACTAACAAATTTCTTTCAAAATACTGACGTAACATAGTTTATAAAAAAGTTCCTCATATAAAGTTTGTTTGTTTTTTTCACATTATAGATACCCAAAATTTATTTTAACCTGAAGATGCCAACAAATAATTGGCGAAATATAGTTAATTGAAACAAAAAATGTTTTTTACTTAACTCACACCGAAAAAGAAAAGTGACCTTAAAAATCTGATACCCAAGTCTGGGAAAAAAACAATAAAATAGTGATTAAGGTTGTATATGTTTATTTTATTTTAATTGAATATTATTTAATAGGAATTTTGAAGGTTTTAGAAATTCCCATTGAAACATAGTCAATCCCAATAAGAATCGAAAAGGATTCCATATGAAATTCTAAGACTACAAAACTGCCTTTAAAATGTGTTTAGTCCTATTATAAAGTCAAGTAGGATTCTTTATTATTTAATAAAAACTTTGACGGTCGCAGAAAATTCAATTAAACGACCATTTCATATTAAATCGAGAGGAAAAAGCAAAAATCTTTGGTGACCATTTCCGATTTGTCTGAAAATGCGTTAATAGATTCGTCTCGATGCTTCGACTTCAGAGCCATGATTCGAATTAATTTGTAGACACGCTACCCTGCTTAAACTATCCTATTGAAAAACAAAGTTTGCTAGGGAAATTGCATGGGGAATTTTCTATAAAATCCTATTAAACAGTTTCTTTTCCTTTTGAAATCGATTGAGTCATATTCAACTGTCCCATGGAAATACATTGAATCCTTTTAAGAGAAATGAAAACATTTTTATAGGATTATAAATTCTTCAATGGGGATTGACTACATTTTACGACCATTTCAGATCAAATCGAGAGGGGGTCTTAGGTGAGCATTTCCGATTTGTCTGAAAATGCGTTAATAGATTCGTCTCGTGAAAAAAAAACTAATTTGACCGAAAAAATTCAATAAGTGGTTTTTCATGAGATAAGTATCACTATACAAAGTTTCGCGAAAATCGGGAAAAATCAAAAAAGGAGTCAAATTCAAAAATTCACAGCTCTTTCATTTTTCATCCGATTTGCGTCAACAGTATATCGTTTGAAAGGTAGTCCACTTTTAGATAAATTATTCAAAATTTATTGTTGTCTAACGAAAGATGGTCAAAATGTCAGTTTTAATATATTTTCACCCTTCGGCTCAAAACCTTACCTTTAATTTTTTTTTTAAGGTCAACAAATTACCTTTTCAACGATATACTGTTCTTGATGGTATCTTGATTTGTTAGGTTTTATTGAGTTTTTTATGGGATATGCCATGAATTTTCAGTACAAAGTTTAACCGAATGAGTAAAAAATCGACCATATTCTCTATTCGGTCACAGATAACTAACTTTGCTCTTCGGCAATATTGATTGTTTCGACAAAATCTATATTTTATCCATATAGGTGAATGACCTCTCACGTAACCTTTGACCTCTAAGTTAAACAAATTATCGATTTTCTTGAATTTTCGATTTTATTATCTGTATGAATACACTATTTATTTATTTATTTAATCAACGATGGCAAACAGGCCGAGACCCAATTCTTGCCCAGTAGTAACACAAATCTTAAGACTATTAAAAACATTAGAAAAATACAAATACATATATAGTAAAAGAAAATTAAAAAATTGAACAAATTAAAAATTAAAAAATCACAGAACAGGAAATGATATGATTTAGTTTATTTTTTTTTCGATCTGTAAATAGTGTTATGCAAAATGATTTCTTTAAATTCTGTTTAATTAATTAATTTAAAGATTGTAAAATCATTCGAAGCTGAGAATCTGGAGACTTTAATTTCTTTGTCGTTGATTGGAGTAAAGCAGTGAAATTTTTGTGTTCCTGCGATAGTTGACACTTTGTCGAATTTTTTTCAAATCTCTTTTCAATTTTCTTGTATTCTTCTTCCGGACAAAAGAGAAAGGCAATGGCCGAGTCTTTGTTCGAAATAGCCCATTGGTAGAGTTCTTTTGCAGTTGTTATATGGCTTTCGAATTTTTTCTGGAGACTAGCTCCTGTTGCGTTGCGCTTAAAGGCACCTCCAATACCATCGCAATGGCCTTTTCCATACGCCGTGGCAAAGAAATGCCATTCAACATCGAAATTATGGGCCTTTCAATGTTGACACAATTGAAGGAAATTTTTTTGTTTGTGTACTGCGAAGCTGCTCCATCCGAAAAGAAGCATATTTTTGTGACGAATTGTAAAGTCTCATCCAAGAATTTAAAAAGTTCCTGCTGAAATTGGTATAGTTGTGCTTCAGACTCTCGGCAATTATCAGAAGACTTTTGAACTTCAACTCATCTCTCTCATCTTTGAAATAAATCGCAAATGGATGAAGTGTAACCTGCTGCTGGTTCCAATGTGCTGATTATAATTCGTTCTTAAAAAGTTTCGCATTTAATATAAAATGCTAGATCCAACCAATTTTTCGAATCGATTGGAGATGAATATATACCTGAATAACGCAGTGATAATTTTCCGTAAAGTCGGAGATTACAAAAACTCGCCTTGCCGCAGTTGATCCTTTTTCATTTTCAAAAAATCAGATTGTTTCTTCGCGATGAAATCGTGTGGAATCAAAGTTGCCAGCTGCATGCTATACGACCTAATGAGATCATCGGAAGAACGCGTAATATTTTCCAAGCTCGTTCTACCTATTTTTTAAAAAAAATTATTAAAATTATTAAAATAAATTACTGAACGGCGTAATTCAAATGGCGTAATGAATGGCGTAATTCAAAAATAAGCTAGTTCAAAATTTACCGCTTTGATTGACCCATTGTTTGTATGGTATACTCTCCATTTGGTTATCTTCAAGAATTTGTTCGAAGAATTGCTCCATTCCATTCACTCCGGGGCATTTATCGCATTCATTCAAATGGCATTTCATGTTTGGCTCAGCACACAACATTTTGATAAAATATTTATATAATATAATTTTATTAAAATAATAATTTAAAATTATATTTATAGCACTAGCACTTATTTTTAATTTAATTTTATTCGTAAAAAATATTTTTTGTCACTTATTTTGTTTTTATTTAACTCTAAAAAGATATTTTAGCTAATTATTCTTAAAGACCAATTTTTACTGAATCTAAATTTGAACAAACTGACAAACTGATTAAAATTTATTTTTTCTTATCCTAAGTTCTTAAAACATTGTTTTTATTTTTGAGAGGCAGAGAGATAAAGAGAATTAAAAATAAATAGACATTTCAAAAGGAACAAATAATATTGGCGCCTCGTCGCATAATCTTTTACATTTTTAGTCGTTTCAGCATTTTGTTACTTTTTGGGATTTTTTGTTTTTAGAGGATATAGAAAAAAGGGATATTTAGTTAGTTATCTGTGACCGAATAGAGAATATGGTCGATTTTTTAGTCATGCGGTAAAACTTTGTACTGAAAATTCATGGCATATCCCATAAAAAACTCAATAAAAACCTAACAAATCAAGATACCATCAAGAACAGTATATCGTTAAAAAGGTAATTTGTTGACCTTTAAAAAAAAAAATTAAAGGTAAGGTTTTGAGCCGAAGGTTGAAAATATATTAAAACTTACATTTTGACTCACCTTTCGTTAGGCAACAATAAACTTTGAATAATTTATCTTAAAGTAGACTAAATTACCTTTTCAACAATATACTGTTGACGCAAATCGGATAAAAAATGAAAGAGCTGTGAATTTTTGAATTTGACTCCTTTTTTGATTTTTCCCAATTTTCGCGAAACTTTGTATAGTAATACTTATCTCATGAAAAACCACTTATTGAATTTTTTCGGTCAAATTAGTTTTTTTTTCACAAGACGAATCTATTAACGCATTTTCAGACAAATCGGAAATGCTCACCTAAGACCCCCTCTCGATTTGATCTGAAATGGTCGTAAAATGTAGTCAATCCCCATTGAAGAATTTATAATCCTATAAAAATGTTTTCATTTCTCTTAAAAGGATTCAATGTATTTCCATGGGACAGTTGAATATGACTCAATCGATTTCAAAAGGAAAAGAAACTGTTTAATAGGATTTTATAGAAAATTCCCCATGCAATTTCCCTAGCAAACTTTGTTTTTCAATAGGATAGTTTAAGCAGGGTAGCGTGTCTACAAATTAATTCGAATCATGGCTCTGAAGTCGAAGCATCAGTGCCATGATTCACATGATTATTACTCCCGCAGGAGGGATTGATTTTGATCTACGGGAATGTTGATCTACGGGTCTGACTACCCTGCGTACTTCAGTCCCTGCCATTGGCATATGAGTTAACGTGAGAAATCACATACCACTGGCAATGACAGGAGATATCATTAGCTAAGATGATATCTTAGGGTGCTGGCGGACGAACTTTAATTAGTTAACGGCAACACTTCCAGTCTTAGCTGGGCAGCGTTCCGCGGTAGTGCCGCTCGTTAGCTCCTCGGAGGAATCAGACCAACACATAATTATGTGTGGGCTTTGTGCCTCGATTGAGGTGGTGAGCGGTGCGTCTGGGTTTCGCTGCATCAGCTGGATTATTGGCAATTGGTTTTGTTTTGTTTCTGCAAATTTCTCACAATTTGTTTTTCACTTATTATTTTGTTATTATTTCTTCATCTTAGCATGAAATATTGGCATATTTCATATTTTATTGTATGATAAGATTTTTTGCTTAGTTATATCCATTATTTAATAAAACGTAAAAATATAAAATAAACCTTATGATATTTATATGGCAGTACAACATAAATGATATAAGTCTGTAAGTGGTAAAGCAAATATGCGTAATCCACCCGCCCATAAAGCGGCATGTCCACGGTATTTGCAGGGACAACACATATATGAATCAATCAAAAATTTTAAAATACATGTTCAAAACATCTGCGGATTGAACGCTAACCATGATCACGTGCAACATCATCTTGAGCACGACAAACCGAACATTCTATTCCTTACAGAAACGCAAGTTTCTGAAAACTTTCTCTTTATAGAATCGCTTAATTCCAGATATAGGCTTGAATCAGCTTTCAAACTCTATCAGGGCGTATGCGCATTCATTCATGAGAGTGTTGCGTATACACGCTTTCCAAATTTTGAGCTACACGGTGATAGCTTTAATACAATGGTTTTAAAGATTTGTCTTCCCGAAATTACTTTTTTTACAATAGCTTTATACCGGTCCCCCAACAAACGTAGCCCAATAATTTTTTAATTTACTGACAAAAATTATGGACGAGATTAGAGCAAAGTTCCCTAATATTTTAAAAACCTTTTCCAAAAACCTTTTCACTTGCACCAACTTTAACTAGAATATTTTACTAATCCTACAAATCTGGTATATTTCCCTCGTGCTGGAAGTTGGCAAATGTCCAGCTCGTCCCCAAAAAGGGACCAAAATCCAATATCTCAAACTATAGGCCAATAGCTTTACTATCGGTCCTAACCAAAGTCTATGAGCATTATATTAATACACACATTTCAAAAAATTTCTGGAAGCAAATCATTTAATATCCGACAGCCAATACGGTTTTCGAAACAAAAGATCAACCACCGATCTATTAAACTATGTAGCGCATTGTTGGAACAGCATTCCAAGGCATTCGATCGAGTCTGGCATGCCAACTCAATCAACAAGCACGTTGCGTATGGTTTTCATCCCAATGTTGTGAAGCTGATTCAAAATTTTCTATCCAACCGATACATTTCGGTCACCTTAGACGGATTTTCTTCTGAGTCTAAACTAATTAACGCTGGTGTACCTCAAGGCTCAGTATTGTCCCCAACTTTTTTTTTTTTTGATTTATATCAACGAATTGTTGAAAATCATCAGCAACCCAATAAATAGTTTTGCAGATGATAGTACTCTGCAAAAGTCGTTCGAGGCCCTTCCTTCAAAGGGTAAAATGCACGAACGAATTAATCCTACCCGGAAAGACGCTGCCATAAACGTGAACAAAAATCTAAAAAAAGTTGCCGATTGGGGTGACCAAAACCTGGTCAATTTCAACTCTACCAAAACACAGCTGTCAGCAGTTGATTGTTTCCAGATCAAAGATCGAGTTCCCCAAAGATATTTTATTCAGTATGTGTGATAAAGCAATGGGTAAATGTAAAAACATTCGTTTATTGGGTTTCACAGTTTCAAATGACCTACTCTGGAACGATCATGTAATGGCGATGGCAAAAAGCGCGTCTAAAAAACTCGGCCTCCTAAATAGATGCAAAGAAATTTTCACTCCATACCAATTGCTCCATGTTTATAAGTCCTATATTCGTCCTTGTATCGAGTACTGTTGTCAACTTTGGGGTGCTGCCTCTGTTTCCATTTTGGCTTTCTTGGACTCTTCAAAAGCGGTCTATACGAATTGTGGGTGATCGAGCTTTGACATCAAAACTTGATTCCCTACAACATCGTCGCCCTGTTGCTGACCTCGTTGTTTTTTTACAAATATCGTCATCAACAGTGCTCAAATGAAATCAGCAGCATCATGCCTCAAACTTATACTTACCCCCGTTCCACTCGGCAATCGGCTACCGCAACCAGTCAAACGGTTGAGATCCCACGCTGTCACACTCAAAAAAATAAAAGTCACTTTTACAAAGCTTTTATAAGCTAGGAGGACCCGGCGTGCTTTGCTATGCTTATAAATAAAGTTTTTACACAGACATTTTGTTGACGTAGGAGCAATGATTTCAAAAAGTGGTAATGAGAGATGCTAGCATATAATTTTTAATTTTTCTTTTTAAATATACGAATGAAAAATAATCAGAACTCTAATCAGTTCTAATCACGCTGATCGGTTCGGATATTTGAAAAATTAGCGATCAAATAAGTTAGAGATCAAATAAGCTTACTTGAAAACTTATTTGATCGCTAATTTTTCATACATCCGAACTGATCAGCTAGAGTTCTGATTATTTTTCATCCGTATATTTAAAAAGAAAAATTAAAAATTATATGCTACAGTCTTACCGCGAACATAAGAACCGGTTCTTATATTCGATTTTGAAAAAAAAAATTGTTTTTTAAAGTTCTATTGTTTTTCTCGAATAAAAGAGCTTTCAAATAAAAGGACCAGTCCATATAATTGACAAATAAATTAAGTTTTTAAACTTTAATGAAAACCACAAGCATTTTCGACCATAGTCAATATATTATGTAATAAAATATAAAGATATATTTAAAGAAAACGGTAATTTAAAAATTATTAATTAATAATAATAATAATTTTTTAGTTTTATTGAAACTAAGGGATCCCTTAACATTTCTTTCAGCTTATCCTCCAGACGATACCATCCTTTTAGATTTGCAATAGGAATATGTGTGTATCTGGATTGGATACAGACCCAAAACCACCTCTACAATTAGGTTTACATTTGCTGATGCTGCCAGTTTTTGTTGAACGGCATAACATTTTCTAGTGTTTAAATACAACAACACGGCAGTTTTATGTGGAGGCTTTCTTGACTTCAATCGACAACATGTGTGGTCACCGTAATATTCGCGCAAGGGTAACGTGATGTTGTTGGTTACCTTTTTGTGTTCATGCATGAGAGCATGCGAGTGTCTGAGTGCAGGTGGAGCGATATTGCTTAACACAGGATCCAAGGAAAAGGGGTGGATCTGATTGTACCACTTATAGTACGCATTTGAGTATGGTATGTGTGCTAGTGAGTATGTGTGCTATCACTATGACAACATAGTGGGGGTTGGGGTTCTGTGGAACGAAAAGAAAGCAACTGTTCAATTCATTCGTAAGATACCAGGGAAAAAATCTTAGTATTAGAATATTAGAGCAATTCTTCTAGATTACAGAAACTTTAAAATTTCAAGGGGGGGGGGGGTTTAAACCCGAATAAACCCGTATGTCGCTACGCCACTGGAAACAATTCTATATCTTTTGGAGTAACCATATATAATCGAGCAACAACTTTATCAGCCCCACGTTGTCTTCTTTTCCACGATTTACTTTGATCATGCCAAACATAATGTAATGGTAATTCTGTATACAAAAACTCATTAGCTAAATTATCAATTGAATGAAAAAATGCTAACAATTTTGTTCTTGATACATTTGCGAGTGCACCAACCACATTACCATTCCTGATATAAACACTTTGTCTATTAGGCAAATGACAATCAAGTCGAATAATTGTATGAGATTGAAAATGCATTGGAAATTCAAATATGCGCCGAGCAGCTTTAGTCGACATACCGTCCATTCAAAAAATCTTGAATTTCATTTCCCACAATCGCATCATCATTATTCACTGCATTCTCTCCATTCACTCTCAATTCAACATTGGCAGAATCATACCCTTTATATACATACTTGTAAACATATTTCACATTTTTAACAGGCGTACATATTTCCACGTTAATATGACAATTGAATTTTGAAAGAAGATAAGGATTATATGGAACAACATATCTATTATCAAGAGATGCAATACGTACATCAACACTCATACTATTATCACGTCGACGATACAAAGGATAACCATTCACAGATTCTTTAGTATTTTCAGAAAAAGGTTTTGGAAAATTTTTACTACATTTACCATCTCTCATACAAACAGAATTGGGATTTAGAGCACCACATGGTCTATGCATCATATGACGTTTCACATATTCATGTAATTTAGGAAAAAGAATGGGTGGGTTTCACATAAACATACGCACAACAATATCAGGATGGAAATTCGAAGACTCATAATTACTCAAATTATCAACAATTTCTGGCCATTGAGGATTACATGTCATTGTTATAAATAAAGAAGGTTTACCGAAATGTTGTACAATAGACATTGCATCCAAGTAATTTTGATACATGTTACGTGGTGAACCGGTGAAAGAAGATGGCAAAATTACTTTACGACCAACTACTTGCATATTATCATCGCCATTGCGATTTTGATGCAAGAATCTGTTAAATTGTTGTACAAATTAGCACGAAGAGCAGATTGATTTGAACGAATGTAATGAAGCCGTGTACCTTCGATACGAACATACATATCTACAATCCATTGAAGAAATAATTTTTGAGAACGATGCAAAAGACTAAAACCATCACGTATAGCAAGGCGATAAGATGCATATTGCAACATTGTAACTTTTGTACGTAGCACATTAGCACGTGAAGTTGAAACTAAATTATGTGGAATATTAACGTGTCACCCAGTATCACCATTTGGAAACAACAAAGGATAAGCTAAAGGATCCAAAGAAGAATCAAGGAAAGAAACAGAACGAATTTCATTTGTATTTTTTGAAACAACAATCATATTTCTTTCAAAATGTGGTTCACCATCATCATTTTTAGAAATAGCAGCCACATCAGTTTGAACAGCATCATTAAAATGACGAATATCACATTCTCTGTTAACTTTTATAACCATTGACACATCAGCAGTAACATTCTCAGGTCTTTCACAAAACTCATGCATTGATTTAAAAGAACGAACAAAAGCATTCACACGATCTAACTCAAAACCTATCTCACGCATAAGAAAAACTTCACATACATTGATATTTCTATTTATTCTTATATTAGTAGCAGTATCAATCGAAAAAAACGCGAAAAATTAAAATGAAGAAAAAACAGAACTAAATTTATTTATGTCAAATTGAAATAACAAAGTAACAAAGTTTTGCGTTTTTGTGAAAAAAAAAAAATATATGGCTTGGGCAAGTCCATTTCATATTGTATGGGGGGGTTCGCTTAAATTCAAAAATAAATTTAATTCGTCTATAACTTTTTTATTTATGATCCGATTTGTGTGAAAAATCTTTAAAATCTAAGTTACACTAATATCAGTTAGCAGTAGCAATTTGAAATGAATCCATCTGCGAATAAAAAAGCCTTAGGCTCCACAAAACTTTTCGTTAGCGTGTTAATATATCATAAATTTCGGTAGAAATTTGCGAGTTTTTTAATTCAACAAAAAAAATTACTCAAAAAAATAGCTCAAACTAAAATTTTGACGAGCACTTATCTTACAGCTAACCATGAGAAAATCAAATTTTGAAAAATATTATTTGATTATTGTTGTCTTATTATACCCATACAATGGCTCAAACTACATAAATATTCTTTACATTTAAAATTGTAACATGTTTTAAAACTAAAAAGCTGAAAAAAGAACGGAAAATAGACAATATAATAAAATATATTTTCTTAAATATAAAATTTATCTCCAAAATTTGGAAATTACAGGTGGCGAGTCTATCAGTTTGTAGATTTTTTCTTTTAGCTAAGACTAAAACCTCTTAAATGCAATTCTGTATGTAGTCACAACTGTGAGATGTCAAAATATTACTTCTAATCTTAAGGCCAGCAAACATGGTCATCTTATGCGTTACAATTTAACGTTTTATATTTTTTTATTTGAATTCTTGTATCAAAAATTATATTAATGAACGATAAAATGTCAATTATGAATTATTTATGTAATTGTTATAAAATTTATAATAATTATCTCTATTTTATTTTAGTTTGTATCAAAATGTTAAAACCAAATATATATTGGTAATTATTTTAAATAAAATGGCGATTGCAGATTTCATATTTGCAATATCAAAGTTTGGCGTCTCTTTTTTGTTTAAAACGCGTTTTTTATTGTTTAAAACAGTTTTTTTTGTTTTTTTTGTGTTTTTTTTGTTTTTTTTTTGTGTTTTTTTGTTTTAAATATGTTTTATGCTAAAAAATTTCTTTTTTTTTTTGGTTTTAAATGAAAATATGTAATTGGAGTGAAAAAACTCCAAAGAAAATAAGTGTTTTAAATATTCTCAGATTAATAAGGGTCGTCTAAAGATTTTCATCTGAAGAAGGGTCTGTACGTCCAAATGTTCTTAAGATTCTTTGAAAATGCTCAATATATTCGGAAAGATTTTCAAGATTTTGTGGCTATTCTTAAGGATTACGTTTAAGATTTCTTGAATATTCTCAGTAGCTACCCAAATAGTTGTCCCAAGATGACTAAGAATAGTTAAAACCTCAATCTAATGGCATTGTTGTATTAATTGGCTAACGTAAACTTCAGAAATTTGAATTATGATAAGAATTCTGCGACCTACGTATTTCCGAAAATTGAGTTTCTGATTGTAAATCACAGATAACGATATTGATTGATATCATTCTTATAAGAATATTATAGATAGATATAGATATAGATATAGATATAGATATAGATATAGATATAGATATAGATATAGATATAGATATAGATATAGATATAGATATAGATATAGATATAGATATAGATATAGATATAGATATAGATATAGATATAGATATAGATATAGATATAGATATAGATATAGATATAGATATAGATATAGATATAGATATAGATATAGATATAGATATAGATATAGATATAGATATAGATATAGATATAGATATAGATATAGATATAGATATAGATATAGATATAGATATAGATATAGATATAGATATAGATATAGATATAGATATAGATATAGATATAGATATAGATATAGATATAGATATAGATATAGATATAGATATAGATATAGATATAGATATAGATATAGATATAGATATAGATATAGATATAGATATAGATATAGATATAGATATAGATATAGATATAGATATAGATATAGATATAGATATAGATATAGATATAGATATAGATATAGATATAGATATAGATATAGATATAGATATAGATATAGATATAGATATAGATATAGATATAGATATAGATATAGATATAGATATAGATATAGATATAGATATAGATATAGATATAGATATAGATATAGATATAGATATAGATATAGATATAGATATAGATATAGATATAGATATAGATATAGATATAGATATAGATATAGATATAGATATAGATATAGATATAGATAGATATAGATATAGGTATAGATATAGATATAGGTATAGATATAGATATAGATATAGATATAGATATAGATATAGATATAGATATAGATATAGATATAGATATAGATATAGATATAGATATAGATATAGATATAGATATAGATATAGATATAGATATAGATATAGATATAGATATAGATATAGATATAGATATAGATATAGATATAGATATAGATATAGATATAGATATAGATATAGATATAGATATAGATATAGATATAGATATAGATATAGATATAGATATAGATATAGATATAGATATAGATATAGATATAGATATAGATATAGATATAGATATAGATATAGATATAGATATAGACAGCGTTGGTTAAAAACCCTGGTTTTTATTAAAAAACAAAACAAACTGTTTTTTTGTTTAAAACGCGTTTTTTTATTGTTTAAAACAGTTTTTTTTGTTTTTTTTTGTGTTTTTTTTGTTTTTTTTTGTGTTTTTTTGTTTTAAATATGTTTTATGCTAAAAAATTTCTTTTTTTTTTTGGTTTTAAATGAAAATATGTAATTGGAGTGAAAAAACTCCAAAGAAAATAAGTGTTTTAAATATTCTCAGATTAATAAGGGTCGTCTAAAGATTTTCATCTGAAGAAGGTCTGTACGTCCAAATGTTCTTAAGATTCTTTGAAAATGCTCAATATATTCGGAAAGATTTTCAAGATTTTGTGGCTATTCTTAAGGATTACGTTTAAGATTTCTTGAATATTCTCAGTAGCTACCCAAATAGTTGTCCCAAGATGACTAAGAATAGTTAAAACCTCAATCTAATGGCATTGTTGTATTAATTGGCTAACGTAAACTTCAGAAATTTGAATTATGATAAGAATTCTGCGACCTACGTATTTCCGAAAATTGAGTTTCTGATTGTAAATCACAGATAACGATATTGATTGATATCATTCTTATAAGAATATTCGCTGTAACCATATAGTACCTTTAACAAAAAATCTATTGAAAAAAACAAGATTTTGAATTTGAATTTTTAAAGCAATATAATTTTATTTAAATTTTAAATACAACCGTTATGTAACGAAGACGAAAATGCTGAATATTCGTGTTTGATTATTTTATGCATCACAATTGATGGTCAAAAATAAAATCTAAATCATGTCGTAACTGCTTCTAAATTTGATTTATTTGTTCAAAGCATTTGCGACTGGTTTTCAAATTTGATAAAGCTCCTCAACCTATTTTATCAAGCCTTTGTTAAGTATCTGGTAAAAAATGTTAATATATATCACTGATATGAAATACGTAAGCTAATCTTTAATTTCCTTTTCAAAATTGAAATGTTCCTTTTGATCCACAGGAATAGCATATATTTACCACTTTTTTATTTAACAATTAAACAAATTGCACTTGCTCCTCCATTGAACGTCTGTCGGGAATCGAAAAACACATCCTTCAGCATATTTCTTATAATAGTTTGGCTAGTATTGACAAACGAGTGAACGTGAGATATCACATACCACAGTAAGATATCACTAGCTAGTCAACCCTAAATTTTATCTATGAAGTATTCTTTGGTAATGGTACGTTATTGCTTACTCGAAGAATCGAGCTTTTTAAAAAAAAACAATTTGTTTTAAACACTGTTTTAAACAGTGTTTAAAACAAAAGTGTTTCAAACAAACCAACTCTGGATATAGATATAGATATAGATATAGATATAGATATAGATATAGATATAGATATAGATATAGATATAGATATAGATATAGA
>OY856186.1:140957506-140989343 GCA_963693315.1 Diogma glabrata | reverse complement strand
AAGGGACAAAAATCTCCTCACTTGACGGAGCAATTGCTCTAATAGGATGAACTTCATTCGACCTATTCAGTGGGATTGCCATACTTCCAGTTCACTTGTTGTAAGCTCGTTGTTTCCATTTTTGATGGCTGTAGATCTTGGGTGGAAATCTTTTGTCAGATTCCGTGCATTGGCAAAACACTCTTTCGAATTTCCATTAGCCGCATGTTGGTTGATGTTTTCGATACAGCTCTTCATGTGTTCGCGTTTCTTTTTCCGTAGGAGTTTTGCTGAGGCTTTTCTGGCGCATAGATAATCAGTTTGGGAGCTTCGGGTGTTTCTTGTTAACCATTTTTCTCGCAGTTTTTGTTTGTGCTCAATGCTTTCGCAGCACTCGTCATCAAACCATTCGTTACGTTATTTTGGTGGTCGTTTTCCCATTGTAGTTTGTGCTGCGGATATGATGGTTGATTGAAGCGTTTGCCATTCTTCTTGTATGTTTAATGGCATCTCAGACGGGATGTCATGCTCTTCTATGCTTTGCGTTACAATTTCCTGATATCTATTCAGTGTTTCCAGGTGTTTAAATGCTTCGACATTCCAGCGCACGGTCTTTTTGCTTGCCTTTTAAATGTAGATGATAATTTGCACTTATACTTAAAGATTACAACCATATGATCGGTGTCCATATCAGCACCTCTGTATGATCGAACGTCAGTTACACTTACTTGTAGAGCGTCTCTTAGAAATCATGACGTGATCGATTTGATTTTCAGTTTTTCCATCGTTTGATTTCCACGTTGCTTTGTGGATTCTCTTATGGGGAAAAAAAGTGCTAGAAATTACTAGATCATACATCATAGCCAGTTCAGCTGCGCGAAAGCCGTTATTGTTACTAGTATGATGCAAGCTGTTAGGGCCGACATGTGTTTTAAGTTCTGCACTTCTACCAATTTGCGCATTGAAGTCACCTACCACGATTTTTATATCGTGCCGCGGGATGTTATTGATGACTTCTTCGAGTTCTAGAAAGAACAGGTCTTTAATGTCATCTGTTTTGTCTTCAGTGGGTGCATGAACATTGATGATCGTTACATTAAATTTTTGCGTACAGATTCTCATTGTGCATATCCGCATATTAATTGGGCAAAATTCGATAACATGTTGATTCACGCGACGATGTATGAGAAAGCCAACTCCAAATTCTCCTCCGTTTTCATGACCGCAATAGTAGAGAGTGTATCCCTTGGCTGTTTCGTGGATTCCACTCCCTGGTTAACTTAGTTCTTGTAACGCCACTATATCTAGTGTATAGCTATCGATTTGCTTTGTAAGTTTTAGTAGATCTCCTGGTCTTCTAAGGCTTAGCACGTTCCAGGTTCCCATTTTTAAATCGTAGTCCGGGTACAGTTTCCGAAGTCGTTCTAATAATGAATCCGAGATAATCCGAGGCCTGTGTGCAGAATTCATGACAAGTAATTTTTTACGGAAATGGGGCGTTAGCCCTTCGCCCAACCCAAATTTTCGTGAATGGGTTCGTTCTGCATCTTAAGGTCACCAGAAACAACCTTTTTACATGTTTATATAGCGAGCCGCTTGATCCAAGACAGACGCCCGCTCCGGGGTGTAATAATAGACAAGCTCCTCGTGCTACACCCTGGGTTAAGCGAATAGTTTATTTCAACTTGGTAGCCAAATATTTCATTTCGAACTCTTGGCTGTGATACGAAAAAAAAAAAAATAAACATGAACCAAAATCACAACAACAACGGTACTTTTCAGCACCATAAGACAAAAAATATTGGACCCTCTGTCCGTATTTTGCAATTGAACATTGAACGCATAAGCAAGTCAAAAACTGAACATTTACAAAGATTATTGAAGGATTTCAACATCGATGTGGAGTTCTGCAAGAAACGCATGCAGCAGATGAAGCGCAACTTACCTCTAGAGGAAACATTGTTGGTTACAAATTAATTAGTGCTATTTACCACCAAGCATATGGATTTGCCACGTATGTTAAGTCAGAAATCCTGAACTGCACCCATGTACTTATATAGACGGACAACGATATACATCTTATTGTTGTTGATATATCAGACACGAAGATTGTAAACGTATACAAGCCTCCAAATACAGAATGGCCAGCTGCTACTCTACTATTATTTCATCACCCAGCAATATATACTGGTGACTTCAATAGCCATCACACCCAGTGGTCCTACTCAAACAACAATCCTAATGGCATACAACTGACGGACTGGGCGGCTGGTAACAACATGTTCCTGGTATATGATGCGAAAGACTTGAAAACCTTTAGATCTGCTAGATGGCGACGTGATTACAATCCCGACCTCTGTTTTTCCACAAAAAACGAACAACGAAACCCTATTCCAATATCTAGGGATGTCTTACAAGGTTTCCCACGCTCTCAACATCGTCCAGTAATTCTTGAGGTAGGAATCCAAATACCACTCGTTAACTCTACTCCTCAACCTAGATGGAATTTTAACAAAGCTGACTGGGATAAATATAGGTTGGAGTTGGATGCAGTGATACGTTGGATTCAACCCATTCCTAAAAACTACGATAGGTTCGTTGGAGCCATCATCTCAACTGCTAAGAAATGCATCCCAAGAGGCTTCCGTGAAGAATACATTCCTGGCTGGAGTAGAGCGATAAATTATAGCGATAAATGAGAGAGAGAGAGCGATAAATTATATGGGGAGTACCTTAGTAGTGGTGAGGCAGACGTGGCTGATGACTTAATTTACTCACTGGACGCCGCGAGAAAGCAAAAGTGGATTAGCGCTGTTGAAAACATAGATTTTTCCCATTCAAGCAGGGAAGCTCGGAGTCTCCTTCGGAAACTGGGTGGCTCAAACTCAATTGCTCGTCCTAACGATGAAATAAATCCAGAGGACATTGCGAATCATATCGTAAATATATCTCGTTCTTCTATTAATCGCCTTCATAAAAGAACAATTAAACGTAAATTAAGAGAAATGAAGCGCATTTGCTCGTCTCCATCGAAGTATGCGAACACTTTTATTAGCGAAGAACTTGATTCAGCTCTGTCCCAAACAAAAAACGGAAAAGCAGCTGGGTACGATGGTATATTTCCAGAATTTCTTAGAAATGCTGGAAAAAATGTAAAACAATGGCTAACTAAATTTTTCTTGAATATTCTAGAAACCGGCAATCTTCCAAAACATTTTAAGACTTCAAAAGTGATAGCGATACTTAAGCCAGGTAAACCATCTAATGAACCAGGAAGCTACCGTCCAATTGCCCTTTTGAGCACAGCTACAAATTGTTAGAACAGCTCATATACAACCGTATCGCCCCGATACTGAATGACCAGATCCCTGTCGAACAAGCTGGTTTCCGTCCCAATCGCAGTTGCACTGACCAACTGCTCGCTTTAACATCCTACATCGAAGCTGGGTATCAAAAACAATTAAAAACAGGCGCAGTATTCATCGATCTCACTGCAACATATGACAAGGTCTGGCGAATTGGGATTATATATTAGCTGTTCAATGCAATACTTTGGAGCACCATCTCGCGTTTAATTAACAACATGCTGAGTAATCGTGTATTCAAAGTCCATCTAAATAATTCCTGTAGTAGGTCCAAAATGCTTAACAATGGTTTACCGGGTTCCGTCCTGGCGCCATTACTTTTTAATCTGTACATTCATGACATTCCTGACACAACATCAAAGAAATTTGGTTACGCTGATGATTGGACCCTGGCCACTCAAAATAAAGACATGGGTGTCTTGGAAGATTTGCTCTCAACTGACCTGGCAATAATTAATGACTATTTTCGAACGGAGTTTATTTCCTAATCTAAGTAAAATCGAGAGTTCTTGTTTCCACTTAAACAACAAACTGGCAAAACACGAACTATCAGTGTCATTTAACGGCACTGTCATTAAATACAATCAACAGCCAAAGTACCTGGGCATTACTCTCGATAGAACTCGTTCTTTTAAACTCCATCTAGAGAAGTCAAAAAAACTTAAAACGAGAAACAATATATTGCACAAACTGGCAGGCTCGACATGGGGTGCTACTCCAGCTACCCTCCGCACAACTGCTCTAAGTCTGGTTTACTCAGTGGCTGAGTATGGCGCACCAGTGTGGTTGAATAGCACACATACTGAAAAAGTTGACTGCCAGCTGCATGCCACGATGCGTACTATAAGTACTATCAGGTTCACTCCTTTACCTTGGCTGCCTGTATTAAGCAATATCGCTCCACCTGCACTCAGACGCTCACATGCGCTTATGCGTGAACATAAAAAGGTAACCAACAACACCACGTTACCCTTGCACGAATATTACGGTGACCATACTCGTTGTCGATTGAAGTCAAGAAAGCCTCCACATATAACTGCCAGCAACCTGCTGGCAACTAATTTTAATATCTTGGATGCCTGGGACACCTCCTGGCGTCATTACAATACACTTGGGCTTTCTATTACTAACCCGACTTCTACCCAACCTGGTTTCGATTTGCCACGTCATACCTGGACTACACTAAACCGAATAAGAACGAATCATGGACGTTGTGCTGATGTGAGGCATTTCAGAGTCCCCTCAATGTGACTGTGGAGCTCCACAACAAACCATAAAACACATTGCAACTGTGTGTCCGATTCGACGATACAATGGCAACATCGCAGACATCCATTTGGCAACGCCCGATGTAGTAACATGGATAGACTCACTCGATGTAAACATGTAATGTTCAAATGTACTGCCCAATGTTCAAATATTTTTACTTTTTAACTAAAGACGCGCAATCAAATTGATTGTAAGCTCATTTAATGTGTATTCATGTTTTGTTTTAGGTAGATGTCATAGAAAATCTACCTTTTTTAAGTTTTATTTTTTAATGTGTCATAAAAACCATACGCTAAATAAATGAGTATAAGCAGTATTTACTCTGCCCCTCTCAACTGCATCAACCTATTTCTGTTAGCGTTACCCAGGTAGCACGGCGTGGACGTAGAATTTCGAATTTCACTACCCATATCTGTGATCGCTTATGCATATATCCGTTGACGCTCTCCAGTTCCTGATGTCTTCTAGAAGAGATCTGGAGCAAAGAGTAAAGTCTATGATTTGTTGCCGTCGGGAGTTAACAGAAGCATGCTCTCCTCCGGAGTTAAGAATTTCCAAATCAGTAGTGGCCAAGTACCTACTCTAAGAGAGACTGACCTCTGCTGTTATTATTGGTACTTCCCCAGCTTACGTGATGTAAATTGGCGTCACAGCCGACTATGATATCCAGGTTTTTATGCTTGGCAAATTCAACCACGCGCACCAATTCCAGCGTTGGCGGGGGACTAATGGAGTCGTACGGAAGATAGGCAGACACAATGAGCATCCGCTTTTTTCCCGTAGCTATTCCATAACTGAGCATTCCTACGGTTAAATCACCTGAGGATAACTCAGCCAGAAGATGCATATCAAGACTTTGGTGTGATGCTATGCAGGTTTTGGTCTTGTCAGGACCCCCTTTATACAGAATGTTCCAGCCCTTCAATGAAAGACCGGCTACTGTGTTTTTAATAATGTAGGGCTCTTGAATTATTAATATTTTAGTCTGCAACTTTTTAGCAAGTGAAGCCATGAGATTATATGACCCACTTATACTATGTTGCAGATTGATCTGTTGAAACTAAGCTTATCCACTGCCATCATAACAGTGATATTCGCTTATGTCTTCAAGCGTGATCCAATAAACTTAACATCTACTGAACCGCACATGAAGAAAAGTTTCGCTTTTCGATTAGATATTGCTTTCGCACTATCCTAATCGAAAAGAATGTACAGGAGGTTTCCTTTGACAGAGGTTTTATAATTAGCCAATTTCTGCCCCCCGTACGATCGGATCCTCCATTTGGAATTGTCCAAGCCATTTTGACGTCCAAGACCACCCAATAAAGCCGTCTCAGATTGTCTACGACCTGGAATCCAAATTTTGGCCAGGTGCGTCTTAGAAAGATCACACAGCTTCATTGCTGAAAGCTTTGCTCTTTCCCATGGAATGCAACCTGTAATTTCTTCCACCAACCAGTTCAATGAGTCGTTTGAACATCGGAAATAGAGTTTTTCTCTTTCAACGACGCCCCATCAAAGGTTGGCAGAGTTTCTGTTTGTTTCAACATATCTTCAAACAGGCGTTGCTGGATCAAATTGCTTTGTTCCTGGGTGATAGTTCGATTGTTAGATTCAACAATTCCAACTAGCCCTCTCTTGGCTGCACTAGCATAGTTTGATGCAGCCTTGTTCGAACCCGTCGTTGTCGCCGACTTCGATGGAATACAGAGGCTTGCCTTACGATGCGGGACCGAAGTAATCGGTAGACGAATCTTTCCGATCATCTCAGCCCTTGTGTCCAAGGGAGGCATTGTTGTAGAGAGACCGCTAGATGTAGTGGCCTGCTCTGCATTTTCTGTTTGCAGTGAGGAGTCAGCCTTAGCTTTCTTCTTTTTTCTCCTCACTGAACCACAAACGTTTTTCCTCTTCCTCTTTCTACCAACTGTTACAGTGGTCTCGGCAGCCTGCATCCGAAGATTTACTGACCTCTGATTCCGACTGCCCCAGATGGAAACTTTCCAGAGACTTGTTTAAATCTCCAAGAGCCATGTGTAACACGACCCCAAGATTCTCACAAGCTTCCCAAGTAGAGGTGGAGTTTCGAGTTTTGGAACGTTTACTGTGGACGTGTTACCGTCCATAGAATGTTTGTAGTGAAGAGCTTCTTCGCGGCATAGCAGCAAAGTGGCATAGCAGGTCGCGCACCTGGATGAGATTTATTTAACCCCAAGCCAGCTTCAGCCTATGGGATCGAGAAATGATTCCTGCTGCTCCATTACAAATAACAGTGTTGTACGCGAATTTCGAGACCAAATGAACGGATAGAAAAAAAATAAAACAAGTGAAATGAGTAGACTCTGGCGACCCCCTTAGGCGAAAGAACCACGATCACTACGTCCAACCCTCCCCCCCCCCCCCATCATTCACAGCACATATGCACACGTTCTCACACCTAATACACTAACATGCACACATATATACCCAGACACACACACACAATAGCCGATTGGTCCTATAAGCTAGTAATATTACTATTGCTTATATTATCATTAGTTTGGTTATTATTATTATTATCATTAGTTTCATTTAAATGTAAGTAATTGTTTCCAATTAAAATTGTATTCAATTTTACAACATTTTTGGAAAATGTAGATATTTCGTTTAAAACTGGACTAGTAAAATTATGAATATTGTTACGGTTGTTATTGTTAGAAAGTGGTACAGGATTATTTAAATTAGATGAAAATATGTTAGGAGGTGTAGAACATGAAATAATAGCATTTTTGAAAGGATTTTCCTGATCATTCGTTGTAATAGTATCACTTAGACTTATAAGTGTATCATTAATTTGGGTATTTATTGTTTCAGTTGCAAGTTTTAGTTACCTTGAACTGTTTAGGTGTAATTGTACTAATAAATTATTGACATATTCTTTTTGTTGAAGCTGTATATGGTTCCGGTAAACCTCCATTATCAGTACAAGTGCCATCAGGAGCCTTGTAACGGAAATACTTAATCATGTTAGTAACTCAGAACACATATTAAATTTCACCAGTAGCTATCATTCCCCTTTCTTTTCTTTTACAGTTTCCATCAATAGGTTATTGTTGATAAATGACTAAATCCCATAATATAATGCACTAATGAAAATTTTGCATAAAAAAAAGAAAGAAAACATATTGAGCCTCTTACCTGACCCAATAATAATAGTTTCACAATATAAACTTCCAAACTATTTTATTTAATAAAACACATTATTTATTTTATATGTGTAAAGAATAAAATTTTGATTTATTAGAAATAACTTTTATTTTGTAAACATTTTATTTGCATTTAATATTTTTATTTTATTTATTTAATTTTCAATCAAAATCAAGTGAACGACTGATAAGAAAGAAATTAATGATATCCTAAATATATATTTAAAAGTTAAACGTTGGATTAACTGGTTTGATGAAACAACAGGATCGCTATATAATTATTAATATTGCTGAAACAGGTATATTTAATTATTATGTTTTGTTATTGAATATCAGCTGATGCGGCTGCAGGATTGAACTAGGAATTATTTTGTGCCTAATCATAAATGATCAGGATGGATCATTTATGTTGCCACAATAGTCCCCTTCTTTTTTTTGATTGAAAATCAGGTAAGAATAAGTTCTTCAATCTTTAAAATGAACTGAACGCTTAACATGCTCAGAAGGCTTGGTAATTGTGTCCGTAACGTAAGCCGGTTTAAGTCTGTCTATGGAGATAGACGTGTTCTTGCCGTTCACATCTATAATAAAATACTTGAGCAACCGCTTAATAACCTTAAAAGGACCATCATATGGACTAGTGAGCCCAGTTTTTACTTTGTCTACTCTTCTAAATACTAAATCACTGGTGAAGAGGTCCTTGGGGATGTAGATATTTTGTTGTGGTGTGTTGCGAGTATCTTGTGGGATAAGACTACGCATCGAAGTTCTAAGTTGTTCGACCAGTGAAGGTGGACTTGTTGATGCCGTAGCCTGCGAATGCAGAAAGAATTCTCCAGGAACCTTAAGTGTTTGTCCGTAAACAAGTTCTGCTGGAGTGCATTCTAGATCTGTTTTGATCGACGTACGAATACCAAGGAGAATGAGTAGGAGTTGTTCACTCCAGTTAATGGTGTTTTGAGAAGCATATAGCGATGATTTTAGAGTACGATGAAATCTCTCGACTAAACCGTTGGAAATTGGATGGTAACTTGTTGTCCGTATTCGGTGTGAACCTAAAAGTTTATTAAGTTCAGAAAATAGGTTGCTCTCAAATTGACTGCCTTGGTCAGTTGTTATTTCCAAAGGGACGCCAAATCTGGAAATGTACTGGTCAATAAAAGTACGTGCTACAAAAGATGCCCTAATGTCAGTAATAGGATAGGCCTCTGGCCATCTTGTGAATCTGTCGATTATCGTAAGAATATATGAATTACCGTTTGATGGAGGTAAAGGTCCAACCAAATCCATATGTATATGTTCGAAACGTCCTGAAGGAAGTGCGAACCGCTCGAACTCTGACCGAGTATGCCGATGCACCTTAGATTTCTGACATTGGAGACAGGTTTTAGACCAATAGCCGGTGTCAAGGTTCATAGCTGGCCAAAAGTATTTCGATGTGATAAGTTTTCTTGTTTGATCTTGTTCCAGGATGAGACAAACCATGTAACTTGTCGAAAACATTGCGACGCATTGCACATGGAATATATGGACGATTTCTTCCTGTCGAGACTTCACACCAGATACTAGACCCTAACGATTTGTCAAAAGGAATGAGTTGCAGACTGAATTTGGTTTTGCTCTGTTTAGATTTCTCAAGCAATTGTTTTAATTCGGCATCGTCTTTTTGTAGTGATATGAGCAGATCTATATCAATGGCAGTATGGTAAATCGCGGATACCTGATGTTCCTGTGGTCTGGACAAGGTATCTGCTACAACGTTATTTGCACCCTTGATGTGCTGTATATCATTAGTGTATCGCGAAATATATGTTAATCTGCGTGACTGGACGAAATCTTTTGGCGAATCAGATGCGAGCACAGTAGTCAGAGGCTTATGATCGGTAAAAACTGTAAGAGGTCTGCCTTCGACAAAGTACTCAAAGTGCTTGATAGCACAGTAAATTGCATAGAGTTCTCTGTCGAACGCAGAATACCTCTGTTCAGCTGGACTGAGTTTGCGGGAAAAAATGATAAAGGATACCAACGTCCTCGAAAATATTGTTCCAAAACAGCACCCATCGCAAAACCTGAACAGTCAGTTGTTACTGCAAGCTGTGCATTATCCAGTGGATGTACCAATAATGTTTCTTGTATTAGTGCTTCTTTAACTAAGTTGAAAGCAGTTGAGCACTCTGTTGATCAAATAAATGGTGCTTTCTTGTTCTTACGTAACTGAGCGAGATGTATGTGAATGGGAGTGAGCATCTCTGCAAGGTGTTTGATAAACCGATGATAATAGTTTACCATGCCAATAAATCGTTCAACTTGTTTGATAGACGTTGGAGGAGGGAAATTTTGGATAGCCACGATTCGATCCGCAGATGGTTTAATTCCATCTTTGGTGATCTCGTGACTGAGGAAATTTATCTTGGTTGTCCCGAATTCACACTTAGCTAGCTTGATACGAAGATCAAAATCTTTCAGTCGTTGAAATAGAAGACAAAGATGTTCGGAATGTTCATCCTCGTTCTTGCTGGCCACCAATATATCGTCGACGTACACAAAAACAAAGTCGAGTCCTTTTGTGACTTCATTCATAAATCGCTGAAAGGTCTGGGCTGCATTTCGAAGACCATAAGGCATACGAATGAATTCAAAAAGTCCAAAAGGTACTGTTACTGCTGTCTTGTGTACGTCTTCAGCAGCTACCGGTATATGGTGGTATGCTCTAACTAAATCGATCTTAGAGAAAACAGTGCAACCATGCAAATTTATGGAGAAATTATGAACGTGAGGCAAAGGATACCTATCGGGCACTGTGATCGCATTGAGTCGCCTATAATCGCCGCAGGGTCGCCAGTCATTGCTATCGCGTTTAGGAACTAGATGGAGGGGAGATGCTGCAGCTGATGATGAGGGACGACATAATCCTACACCACACATATGGTCGAACAAACCTTGGGTTATCTTATGCTTCTCTGGACATAACCGCCTTGGACGCGAAAAAGGTAGATGTCCTTCAGTTACAATGTGATGGACAATATTATGCTTCACTCGTGTGTCGTAGTTTGGCTCTTGAGTTAACACTGCGTATTCCTTTCTTAAAGTTGTCCATATTTGCCGTTCAAGCTGAAAACTTTTGGTGATGTGTGTTCTTCTTGACAAATGATAGCTGATACAGAAAGCGATGTGTTTGTATCTAATAAGCATTTATTCTTAATATCAATTAAAATTCCATATTTTGAAAGGAAATCTGTTCCAATTATTGGACGATTAACTTCTCCAACTATGAAAGCATGATAAAATACTCTGCGAAAGCCAAGATCTATCTGGAGTAGCCTAGTTCCATATGTTTTGATTGGTGTATTGTTAGCAGCTACAAGTACGTTAACTGCCTCAGGAGCAAGATCGCGGCAATAGTCTTTTGGGATTACCGAAACGTCGGCCCCTGTATCAATGAGAAAGCTAAATTTTGTTTTGGGACACTTTATTATTAGACGACGATTTTGAAATGTCCCATTGTCCGTCGTCGTGACTATGGGTTGATCTAGTTTTTTGAAATGTCCTTTGGTGCAGTTTTTTCATTGTTAAAAGTGCAACCGTTACTACACTTTCGAGCTCGATGTCCATGCTTTCGGTGATACCAACACTTATATGAGTTTCGCATCGTTTCATTATATCCCCTTGAATGAGATCTTGGACGTCTGGACCATGAATTTGAACGAGATCTCCAAGGTGATCTTGATCGTCGAGCTTGCGAAGAGCTAGAAGCTGAAAAATTATTGAATCGAGAACGAAGTTCATTCACAGATTGCTTTAATGACTCAAAATCAAAATTGTTGCTATTATTAGCAACGATGGGAGTTGATACTCCGCTAATGAAAGGATTAGTGGGGTTTATTATGCACCACACTCTATCAGCTATTTCAATTTGTTCTTTTATTGGATTTGAGTCACTAGCAGCTAGAACTGTTTGAATTTGATGCGGTAGACGTTTTAGCCAAAGAGTTCTTAATAAGCTTTCGTTTGCGAATCCCGATTTTCCTGCTAAAATAAGCATATTGTTGTACATTTCTGAAGGTTTTAAGTTGCCCATTTCCGTGGTGCTCAGAAGCTTTTCAATCCGCTCGTGGTCAGTCATAGATTTACTTTTGATAAGTGTCGATTTTAAGAGATCATATTTGGTCTCGGTGTCGGACGTCTGATCATTAATAATATGTTGAACATTATAAATAACATCTGGAGGCAATGCAGCCAATGCGTGATAATATCTCGTTTCAGCTGCTATTTTTTTAATGAGAAACAACGATTCTATTTGAACGAACCAAACGTCTGGCATTTGGTGCCAATATGGAGGAAATGGTATGGAGACTCTATTTACCTCAGAAGATACTTCAACTTCTTTTTTTAATTCACCAGAAGTTTCTGGACCCATTTTGTCTACCGGTGATACAAAAATAATAGCGACAGAAGATCAAAAAAAGAAAAAAAAATCGATGGACAAAAAAAAATCAATGTCAAATTGTAAAAGGTCAGTATGATTTTTGGTAAACGAAATATTATGTCGTAAGGTTCTAAAGTTATCTAACAAAAAAATTCAATCAATCATCTAGTAATTATTTCAATTTGAACTTTCTTAATTAAGTTAAATAAATGAAAATTAGAAAGAGTATAATTAAACCTGCGTGCGCATCATCAAACATTCAATAAATTCTAACTCTCGTAATTCAATCAATTAAATTATGTAAAAAAATATTTATTCTTTTTTTTTTTATGTTGTATTTTTTTATAATATTTAAAAATTGAAAATGAATCGAAAACTAAATAAAAATGAACTCATCACCTGTTTCAACTCCCGTTTTGATTTAATAGCGTTCCTATTGTTTTGTTGTACCAGCAATCATCAAATGTAGTTACAATATAAAATAGAGAAAAAAAAATGCATTAAATTACAATCAAAATTATAAAGAAAATTTTACTTATGACCTTAAGATTAATTAACGTTTGTTTTTTTTCTGTGTATGTGACGTCTGATGATTACATGAAGTTTTCTTCTAGAATGGTTTAATCCTGGTTATGAAGTCTTGATTCTGATTTTCCTTTTAAATGGTTTAATTTTGATTGTGTAGTCTTCTTCAATTTTTCAATTTTTGATTATATTTTCGCTGCAAACTGCATGCCGCTATCCAAAGTTTAGCATAACTTTATATGATGAAAATGTTCTTGCTCCAAATAATCCGTTGCTTTTTTTTTAACTGTGTACTTCATAAGGTTAAAAAAATTTTTTTTGTCTGAATTTATTTGGAAGAAATAAAATGGATTTTAGAAAATTTCTTTTGTTAAAGTTAAAGCGGCACAAAACATAAAATATTTTTTTTTTCTTAGTAATGTTACTTAAGCGGCACAAAACATAAAATATTTTTTTCTTGGTGATTTTTCTATCGTTTTTTTTAAATTTAGTTATTGACTTATGTGTTTTAACTGTTCACTGCACTATAGTTATCAGGTCCCAAACGGGATCGTCGGATGGTCACCAAATATTGGGCCACTTACCTGACCCAATAATAATAGTTTCACAATATAAACTTCCAAACTATTTTATTTAATAAAACACATTATTTACAAATATCGTCATCAGCAGTGCTCAGATGAAATCAGCGGCATCATGCCTCAAACTTATTCTTACCCCCGTTCCACTCGGCAATCGGCTGCCGCAACCAGTGAAACGGTAAAGATCCCGCGCTGTCATACTGGCAGATCGCAGAGAGACTTCTTTGTCCGAACTGCGTACAAATGGAATAGTTTGCCGGAACACTTAGTCTCAGGTGGCTTCAACCCACAGATGTTTAAAAAAAGCGTTAATCTACACCTCAGAACGCCAGTTGTTGTGGGACCCAGGTCTAGACCTAGGTCTTAAAAGGTATTTATGTGTTGTTGTGACACATATTCTAAACCCTATTACACAACACATTTTATTAAAAAAAAAAAAAAAAAATATGTGTAAAGAATAAAATTTTGATTTATTAGAAATAACTTTTATTTTGTAAACATTTTATTTGCATTTAATATTTTTATTTTATTTATTTAATTTTCAATCAAAATCAAGTGAACGACTGATAAGAAATTAATGATATCCTAAATATATATTTAAAAGTTAAACGTTGGATTAACTGGTTTGATGAAACAACAGGATCGCTATATAATTATTAATATTGCTGAAACAGGTATATTTAATTATTATGTTTTGTTATTGAATATCAGCTGATGCGGCTGCAGGATTGAACTAGGAATTATTTTGTGCCTAATCATAAATGATCAGGATGGATCATTTATGTTGCCACAAACATATACTGGTAAAGTGTCAACTCCTACCATGCCAATTTATAACCTGTAAATTTATTTTCGGAAAAAAACAATAATCAAGGCTCCAATTATAGATTCATTCACCCACACATCCACATCCCGTGCATACACACACACGTACACGCACCCATTCATACATACATGCACATCCTCACATATATATGGGTGATTCTACAAAAATCGGGTAGCTCCATGTCATCAGTCAATAGATACCAAGTTTTATTATATTTTGTTGATGTTTTAATTTATTTTAAAAGAATTAAAAGTCTTTCATTTGGTCACCCAATTTCAGTTATTTATTTTAAATACAAGTGTGTTAAATAGCCTAATATATCCTCAAAATGTCAGTCAACTGGCATGTCACCACCACGAAAACGCGCAATAAAATGGCTGTATATTACATATTACTATTAATTTAGGGAAACTGACTATTTTTCTACCATCTGTAATGTGCTCAGTAGTGTATATCACAATTTTCATAATGTAATATTCTCAAGGCTAGTAGAAAAATAATAACAAACTTTGTCATCAGTTTTTATCGTCAGTCCCTTGTGTGTCTTTCAAATTTGAAATTCTCGGTAAATATCACCGACTCAAGGTCAATTCCCAGTTAAATTTTAGCGTTGGTAATAAAGTTAGCTACAAACCACGGCATTTGACGGTCGCTATTACTATGCCAGTGCTAGAGTGGTTGTTAAAGTGTATATACGTGCCTAGTCAGTCAAAATATCAGTACTCTGGTAAGTCGTTATTTCCTTTTAAATCTGAGTTTTGTTTTAACTTAAACACAGTTACATTTGATTTGTTAAAATGCAGCTTGTTGATATTCGAAAAAAAACCAAAAAAAAAAACAATAGTTGTAGTTATAACCTGAAATTTATGCCTTTTTCATCAATCCCCTGGCGTCAGTCTCCTGGTCAGTATTTAAACGTTTTCATATTTCATAGGCAAAGATTGTCAATTTTTTTGATTCTATTGTTTTTTGATTTCTCAGAAAATGTATACTTTTACAAAAACTACACTAAAATGATATAATTTAAGTAATATTATGTTATTAAAATGTTAAAAGACTGTTTTAAAGACTGAGGTAGTTCTCACGGTATTACATGGTAACAGTTATTTTTAATAGTTACTTGAGTGGTTTAATATTGAAAATATAAGTCCTATTATTAGATTCAACAAAATTTGTTCAAGGTTTTATTAAATATCATACATTACTCTGTTACCGTCGTTTGTCCGTAGCGGTCAAATACATAAAAATTAAAATATCTCAAAATATACTAAAAAAAGTGACTGGCCCGATTGGGAACAATATGGTCATTAGATTACCTATCTTAAATATCCGAATTTGTAGAAATTTAAAATCAAAAATAGAGTCAACAAAATATCTTTAAAACTTGACCAATTTTTGTAGAATCACCCATTTATATAAATTAAAAATGACTCACCCCATGGTTTGTCCAGATCCCACTCCCGTAGTTCAATTCAGTTGCTCATCCTTAACCAGCTCATAAATCGCTAAGTTCCGTACTCAGAGTCTCAATGATGTTGCAAAGAAATTGGTTCAATCCAATTTGTAGATGATAGCAGTGATTCTCTTATTTTTTTGTATTTATGACCGGAAATGTATCAACAAAGAAACTCAGCAGATGGGCTGATAATAAGGCATATCCACACACCAAAAGAAAATGGCTACCCCGGAAATGTATCCAGAAATTCAGCACACGGGATGTAGCATGCGGTAAGATATCTGAAGTGAATTATAATTTATCTCCCCGACTTGTTCACTGGGTCACTCCACCCTAATGCATGAGTTAACACAGATTATCTCAACCAGCAATTTATATCTTTGATTTCTAGTAGGTAACAGTTCATGTCAGAAAAATTCTTTTGTTTTTGTTTTGAATTATTTTGTTTTCACGTATATTTATAATTTATTTCAACACAGAGTTGTAAATGAATTTTTCGTTAAGATTACTACTATCAATTATCACAGTTCATAAGAAAACACAAAAACTAAATTGGTAGCTTATGCTAACAAGAGTTTCAATAATTTTTCTTGGCTATGATTACAACTAAAAATTATCACAGTTCATTAAAAAACACAAAAACTTAATTGGTAACTTATATTAACAAGAGTTTCAATAATTTTTCTTTGTTATCATTACAACTAACAATTATCACAGTTCATAAGAATAAAAAAAACAGCTAAATTTGTAATTTATAATAACACCGATGTACACTATTTATAGGTTACGATTATAACTGACATTTATCACAGTTCATAAAACTATTATCACAGATTTTTTTCCATATATGATCAGTACGAAAAGAAACTACCAATAATATTTACCAAAATAGTACAGTTTAATCCAAATCTTAGTTTCCTTGGTGATTTTTCTGGATTATATTTCAAAATCATTTCTTTTTACGCAAAAACATGCTACGTATCTACGTCAAAATCAAAAACAGCTGTCAACTTTTTAGACATTGAATCGAATAATCGTCTTTAGACAAAAAGTCGAATTATGATTGATTCATTTGAAATGTTGCTTTGATTTTCTTAACACGGCACAAAACATGTAAAAATTTCTTGTTTGTTTTTAGATTTTAAATTTGTAATGCCCAATTGTAATAATAAAAAAAAACCATAGGGCTAACTACACTATTTAATCGGAACTTTTAAAAAAAATTTGTTTGATGTTTAATTAAGTCAAAAAACACGTGAATTCAAAATGAATCCGTACCGATTTTTCTTTTCGATCGAATTTACACAACCAATACATACAATAAGAGTAATAATAGCAATGAGCGACCGAAGCTATCCATCGCGTACTATTTATAGTTTAAAAAATGGTAGCATTAACTGGTAGCATATTTTACTGACTGAAAACCCATTAATGAATCTGCACAACTAAATTATGTTTAAAAAGCATTGATTACAAAACGATGGTAGGAAATCTATATGGAAACAACACAATTACGAACTACTGACGTTGTACAACTGTTTTATGCTAATTTTATAGCGATTAACGATTACAAATTGAATATAGAAAATTACATTGGGAAATAGCACACAACTGGTTTATGATAATTTTTCAACGGAAACCATTCAACCAGCTGATGACCACGGACTGAGTATAAGAGACTATGTTTAAAGGATTATGAAAACAATTATGAAAGTCTCCGTTAATGCAAGTTTAATGCGTGTGAGGAAGTAGTGCGTCGCTAAAGTACGGGAAGTACACAACTGTTTCGTTGATCATCTGACTACTTCGTTACATGTTCCTCTGGTTTTTTGATGTGTTTTTCGGACGTTGTGGTGCTGTTATGTGTAGTTTGTGTGTTTGTCTTTTTGTTTTTATTTTTTTTGTTTAATTTACCCATATGCATATATATTGGTGGTCGGAAAGAAGGTCGAGTCAAGCAGGACCGCCTTACTTGACCAAGTCACAATACTGCAGGGGGAGACCGAGCCCTGAGCTGTGTGCCGTTAGCGATTGATGAAGATCACCGTCAGCCAATCGATCACTTTGGAACGGCTGCCACACCACTGGATGAAGTGAGAGTATATGGTTCGGGGTCCCTATTTGATATTCGGGATCTACCCTGTACGCGATCATTTTGTTAGTAAACAATAATTATGGAACAGGGGTTACGCTATCCACCACCTGCGACCCGCCTGGTAGCCTACACTCAGAGCCTCAGGATTCAAACGTTTAGTTTCCAGTGCAACTCGCTTTTGAATGACGAACAACAAAGCACAAGGACAGTTACTGCAAGTATGTGGACTAGATTTGGAGAATCCGTGCTTCTCACATGGACAACTGCATGTGGCTAACGCGTTAGGAAAACCTTCTGATTTGCTCGTGTGCGCACTAGACGGAAAAACAAAAAATATAGTGTGTACCCACAAGTACTCGAATAAATAAATAGAATTAAAACGAGATTTTGAAATTTCTTCCATATTAAAATAAATAAGTTGCAATAAAAATGACACAATGTAAATTGAATATTTTCATAATGAGTTTTCCTGAATTCCATTTCTTATGAGATAGCGGCAATATGCGACGGGCATAATGTTAAATAAACAAAACTTTTACACTTTTTGGCGTAAAAAATAAAATTTTGAGAGATTTTGTGAGCGATTAAGATCAAAGTAACTATTGTAAATCACTTGAATTTTGCAATTTGAAAGCATTTTTCATTTTCTATCAGAAAAACTTCTTTAGAACAGTGTTTAGCGTCGGGAACAAATACAATGCAAGAGCATGAGCACTGTGAACATTCGTGAATTTTTGTTCTGTATAATGTTTTATATAGAGATGACGCATCTCTACTAAGTCAACAAGTCATTTAAATTTTTTATTGCTTAATAAGTTTTCAATTATTTGATCGCTAATTTTTCATATATCCGAACTGATCAGCTAGAGTGCTGATTATTTTTCATTCATATTTTTAAAAAAAAAATTAAAAATTATATGCTATCATTTCTCATACCACTTTTTGAAATCATTGCTCCTACGTCAATAAAATGTCTACGCAAAAACTTTATTTATAAGCGTAGCAAGGCATGCCGGGTCCTGCTAGTTTTGTATAAAATTCAAAATATGTGATAAGGCGACAAAGAAAATCTCAAAAGGCCGCAGGTTCCCCACCCATGGTCTATAATAATATAATTGAGGCGACGTCATATTTCTTAGAAATTGGAACATGTTCGTGATAGTTGTACACCGTTTGTGTTCCATTAACATTTCATACATGCTAAAATTAAATATGTTTGTGATACTTATAAAAAAATTTATCAACAACGACTGAATAATCAATTCAAATACGGAGTATTGTTTGATTCTATCACAAACGTATTCAATATCACTATTTTAAGTCTAATTTTTAATTTACCACGTTTGTAGTCAATTGAAATGAAAATGAAATCAAATACGGTACTGTTGCTCGAAAATGAAATCATAGTTGACTCAACTTCAAACATGGTTAAATCAAATATGTTTGTGATACTTATAAAAAAATATATCAACAACGGTTAAATTGTTAGTTTAAATGCGAAGCGTTGGTTGATTCAATCACAATTCAATTCCACAATTTTCACTTAATGTTCGATTAACAATGCAACATGTTTGAATCAACCAAGATTTTTGAAGTGAAAACTTCTTTTGGCGCACCACACACAGTTTTTTCCGTAGGTAGTAAGTTAGGCTGATCCGTCATGCTCTGAGGTAAAAGACTGGAAATAATAATAAATAATAATCTATCTATCATTTCTTAACATTTCAAATTGCGTTGTGGATATCGTGCTCAACTGATGTGCTGTAGGTAGTGAGTTCAATCCCTGGTGTGGTACATATTTTTTGTTTTTATTTTTATTAAATACTGCAGGGTCATTCCATTTTAAAGTCAACCTTCAAGCTAAATTTTTTTTCTAAATGGGGTAAGCATTCTAAATACATGAATTCTTTTGTGTTATGTTAGTCACGTTACGTTAGTCACACATCATTTTAATCAAAAGCGTCAATTTATGAAAAAGTAACATATTTTTTAAAAAGTGATTGCACAGTTGAAAAAGTAACTGCAATATTTAAAGCAAGTCTTGCAATAGGAGCTATGCGTTGCAGGTTATTATTAAATTGTTAAGTAAATGTTGCATTTAACCTAATTTTAATGCATATCTATAAAATGTAAAACAACTCTTGCATCATAATTTATTTCTATAGAACAGCTATAGTCCCTGGGCCTTCACCTACATAATTTTGTGATTACCACATATTTTATACTTCGTGATGCGCCTGTTCTTGACGAGCCCGAAAACATTTGTTCTGCGATTTTTTTCAAATCGGCCGCTTTTGCTTTCGGCAAGCTCCGAAAAATGCCGATTGCCCGGGATCTTGTAAATTTTTGTTTTTTTTAACTATTTGTATTGAAATTTGATTTAGAACACAAGGGTAACCTTGTCCGACAAAAATTTGTCTGCTATTGTCTAGTCCGACAACCCAAACATCCAAAATGACAGTTGTCGGGCTCGACAATAGCAAACACATTTTGGCCGGACAAGCCCTCCACAGTCAAAAAAAATAAATGTGGTAGCAAATTTACAAGATCGCGGGCAATCGGCATTTTTCGGAGCTTGCCGAACGCAAAAGCGGCCGATTTGAGAAAAATCATAGAACAAATGTTTTCAGGCTCGTCAAGGACAGGCGCATTACGAAGTATAAAATATGTAGTAATCACAAAATTATGTAGGTGAAGGCCCAGGGACTACTAGAAGTTTTAATGCACCTTGCTACAATTTAATGCATTAAAAATTTAATAAAATTTCAAAACTCACTAGAGTATTATCCAGTCTAGAAATATATAGTTAAAATCGTTTCATTTATGTTTTAGTTATCGCTTCTCAGCTGAAAATCTATAATAATAGTGATTAAGGTGGTATGTATTTAATTTTTTCCGTTGTAATTTTTTTATTTTAATTTGATTAATTTAGGCACGTGCACAATAATCAAAGTAACTCGAAATTATGATGTAATTTGCATTAAAATGTCATATTAAAAAAATTGTTGCGCGTAATATTATTTAATGCAAATAAGAGACATTTTTAAACAACAAGCTTTATATTTTACTCCAAGTACTCTGTTAAATATTGATGAAAAGAGCATTAGTTTAACTTTATATAGCAAGCTTTGTATTGTTTTGTAATGGAAACTTCCGTAGGACCTATATGTGTAGCAATTTGCATTACATATTCAATTCAATTTTTTTTTAACTGTGTGGCTTTTTTAAAAAATACATTAATTACATTGAAGAAACTTATAAATAAATTTTATGTACATTTTCAACATCTAGAGAGTTTTGGTTCATAATTTAGATGTTAATTTAATGGTATAAAAAATGTTACGTTACTCACATTTAAATTTTTATTTAAAATATCTAAAAATTTTAATTTAAATAAAAAAGCTTTCTGATTTAGATAAATAAACTCGATTTACATTTTAAAAAGTCAACAAGTGCTTAAAATAGTTGCAAAGTTGTGAATTTCGGTATAAATGTTACGTTAGTCACTTCAGAATGACCCACGTCATTAAAATTATTTTTTTTATTTACGAATTCATTAAAATAATAAAAATTTCTTTCTACGAATTTTAAAAAATTGATCTATAACGCAGTTTTTTAAAGTTATATTGCTACTGTCTTTTGCAATTTGCATTCGAGTCATCATGCTAAATAAATATTGGATATATATAAAATTGAAATTATGTCTGTTTGTCTTTTATGCATTAATACATTAATCATCATGAAAATATGGGAAGTTGTTGTGTACACTTAATTTGCTTTTTATTTAACTATCGTTTTAAACGGTAGTTTGCTTTGATCAATGTTTTTTTTGTTGAACATAATTTTTATGAAATTAAAAATAACGTAAGAATGATAGTATAACCTGAAAAAATTACTTTTGTATATCAAAATTATATGTATTGGAATTTTATCATCTTCACAAAATATGTTGTCGGTTTGGAATTGTATGTAATACATGTTTCTAAAATTAAGTTAAGACTTAATACTTGTAACTTGATACTTGATAAAATCGATTATATCGATTTAAAGCTCACAATTACGAGACGGAAATCGCATAAATTCTATACAAAGAAGCATAGCTTATGTATCGTTAAACATGGATGGCTATCATGATAAATAAAATAATTAAAAAGGGTGGCACTTAGCCGATAGTGATTTGCAAACGGCAACAATGCGCATTAATACCAATGAGTTTGCTTAGCTTTCCGCAGAAAGATTTGTAAAATTTAAACTTGTTGATCTATGGGTGTGACAGCCACGCGTACTTTAGTCCCTGCTATTGGCATATGAGTGCTATTTTGACAATTATTTGGTTTACATTGTGAGGTTAGTGTGTGTTGTTAGCGGTTTATCGTTCTGACTTCTCATTTATTCTACTAATACGATCTAAATACTACTAATACGATATTGATTGCGATTGCCAATGAAGTTTTCACTTCTGCCGTGCGGTCTTAAGCACACTCTCTGTTTTTTTTCTTTCGGTGTACACTGCATTTGTAAATAAACCATTTTAATAAACCCCGTGTTGTCGAATTTACTCTGAAAGTATGCTCGAGTGATGCGTGTAAATTATAACACAAACAAAAAATCGCTTCATATGAATTACATATTTTCTTTGTTTATTATATTTCATTTATTTATTATATTAATTTAATTTTTAAAATTTTACTTACAAAATTAAATCAAGCTAAAAATTTTAAAATAGTAGGGTTTTGTTGGTAATTATTAGTTGAAAAAGAAGTTATTAGAGGTACATTCCTACCTTTAGTTACATAAATTGCTTTTTTTAATAATAATTATTTAAATTATAGATGATTTTCCGATTCCGAAAATATTGTGACAGCTGAGCTGACATCAGCTGCATAAAACTTAAGAACGATTTGACGTTTAAGTGTAACCACGTTTATAAAACTGCAAGTTGAAAAATCAAAAGGCGAAATTTTAACACGAAATACACAGCACACGCGCTGGGTAAAAATGTTCTACACTAATTAAAATAAATACGGCATAATTTCGGTGCGCTCAGTCGACATCAGATAGCTAGCTCTACACGACCCGGTTGAATTAAAAAACTGTCCCAATGTGTTGTATTTTATACTTCATAACACTTTTTACTATTTAGTAAAACATAACTGCCAAGTGAAATATTTATAAAACTGCCAAGTTTGTCTACCATATTGTTGAAATTAAGTTAAATCCCCCTCGTATTTTAGAGAGCCACCAAAACATACAATTCACTTCAATGTATGATGACAGAAATAATTTTTAAACTAATAAAATTAAACGGAGCATGTGTGTGTGAGCGATGTTATTATAAATTATATTGAATTTTGTTTGGGTCAAGCAGAAAAACTTAAATTTTTTTCATGGTTTCTTCTAAAAATAAAATATTAACTCATTATTAACGAGGGTATGCTAATAAGTATTATGTTCGGAAGTACACAACTATACTTATACGTATTATGTTCGAACGTATATACTTCCAAATCCAAGTAAAACAGTATTTATGATTTATGAAGTAATTCTGTTCTATATTTTAATAACAACTTATGTCCCTCTCCTGAGAGGTTTGTATAATTATTTATTTTAAGTTTATTTAATATATTTATGTTTATAGTTGACAAAAGTTAAAAAAGTGAATGAAGAATTGTGTTTGTAGATTTCGATTAAAATATTAGAACTATTTTTATTTTTTGTTCTTTTGATAAGATCAACGAATTTATGCGAACATTATGCAATAACTACGTACTATAGCTTTTACTAAAATCAATTAATTTGTGGATTTTTCAAAAAATATACTTTTAAATTTACAATTTTTCTTAGAATTTTTATTTCATTAGACTTGAATTTTGAATATAGTTTGAATTATTGGGGTTTATTATGAGCAATTAAATTAAACCCAATCATTGGAAATCTTTGGAATTTTTTTAATTCGAAAGTATATTTAGGACGTTTCACAGAAAAAATTCCATTTCTCTTATACATGTTTCGAGCAGGAGCTCGAACATGTATTTTTTTTTTTAAATAAAAGGCATTGTGTTATAGGGCTTAGAATATGTGTCACAACAACATATAAATACCTATTAAGACATAGGTCCCACAACAACTGGCGTTCCAAGGTATTGATGAACGCTTTTTTAAACCTCTGCGGATTGAAGCCACCTGAGACTATGGATTCCGGCAAACTATTCCATTTGTATGCAGTTCGGACAAAGAAGTCTTTCTGCGATCTGCACTCAAAAAAAAACTTTTTGTAAATATACAACACACAGATTTTTTTGTAAGTTTACCAAAAATATTGTAGATAACAATAGTAGATTGTATTACAAGTGCGAATGCGTTTTCCAAACAAGAGTTAGTCGGCAAATAACTCGCGTTTGGAAAACGCATTCGCACTAGTAATACACACTATTTTTTGTAACAAGTGCGTAAAATTTATAAATATTTATTTAATTGTTCATTTAATCATTTATTTAACAAAGTTATGAACAAATTTAAGCTTTTTAAATAATTAAAGTGCGCCATCTTCGTTGTAATAGTTGTAAATTATACTAGCTCGAAAATATAAACATAAGAATCCAACTAAAACAACACATATGAATCCAATAAGAGCTGTCAAAATTGTAAACTTTGAAAACCTAAATAAATTGTTTTTTCTTGCAATTCAAATGATGCAATGTGTTTAAGTTGTTTTTACAATTTAAATGTACAATGCATTATTTGATAGGTAATATGAAACGAGAGAAGTGCAAAACTAAACGAAAGAAACTGTCTGCCTTCAAAGAGTTTTCGCGTTTGTTTTGTACTTCTCTCGTTTCATATTATCTATCAAATAATGCATTGTACATTTGGGTGCCGATGGGAAATAAATTTATACTTTTTAAACATAGCTGTATCGACCACCGAGACTTGGCCAAACATTTTTAAGACATTTTGTTTGAATAGACATTTGCTTTTCCACAAATATTATCATTGATAAAATTGAAATAAAAAATTAAACATGACATGTTTAAATACATTTCTTTCATTTGGTAGTTTTACTGCAAATTTTAGTTTGAATAGATAAATGATATGTTTTTACTATAACAGTATTCAACTTGCTAGACAAAACGTATTATTTTTTGGTTTTGTAATTTTACGTTGTGTATTAAACCCAAATATGAAACTGCTAAATATATATATTAGCTGTTTTTCCGCTGCCAATTGCGTCACATAAGATATCATTTGTTTTTATTGGTTTTGGTTTTGTACATTGTGAATTAAACATCAATTAAATAACTGCTAAATTTACATTTTAGATATTTTTTTCCACTGATATCATTTCTTTTTGTTGGTCTATATAAAAAAAATAACATCAATATCCGATTTTTAATCCCTTACTAATCCATATTAAATCAATATATAATCCATATCCCATCCATATGTATGCCATATCCAATCCATATCCAATTCACATCTAATCCTTATTCATATCCAAACACATATTCATTCCAAATCAAATCAATATCCATTTCATATTTAATACATATCCAATCCATATCCAATCCATATCCATTCCATATCTAGTCCGTATCCATATCCAATCCATATCTAATCCATATCCAATCCATATCCAATCCATATCCGATCCATATCCAATCCATATCCAATCCATGTCCAATCCATATTCAATCCATATCCAATCATCAAGTCGTATCCAATCCATATCCAATCCATATCCAACCCATATCCAATCCATATATAATCCATATCCAATCCATATCCAATGCATATCCAATCCATATCCAATCCATATCTATATCTATATCTATATCTATATCTATATCTATATCTATATCTATATCTATATCTATATCTATATCTATATCTATATCTATATCTATATCTATATCTATATCTATATCTATATCTATATCTATATCTATATCTATATCTATATCTATATCTATATCTATATCTATATCTATATCTATATCTATATCTATATCTATATCTATATCTATATCTATATCTATATCTATATCTATATCTATATCTATATCTATATCTATATCTATATCTATATCTATATCTATATCTATATCTATATCTATATCTATATCTATATCTATATCTATATCTATATCTATATCTATATCTATATCTATATCTATATCTATATCTATATCTATATCTATATCTATATCTATATCTATATCTATATCTATATCTATATCTATATCTATATCTATATCTATATCTATATCTATATCTATATCTATATCTATATCTATATCTATATCTATATCTATATCTATATCTATATCTATATCTATATCTATATCTATATCTATATCTATATCTATATCTATATCTATATCTATATCTATATCTATATCTATATCTATATCTATATCTATATCTATATCTATATCTATATCTATATCTATATCTATATCTATATCTATATCTATATCTATATCTATATCTATATCTATATCTATATCTATATCTATATCTATATCTATATCTATATCTATATCTATATCTATATCTATATCTATATCTATATCTATATCTATATCTATATCTATATCTATATCTATATCTATATCTATATCTATATCTATATCTATATCTATATCTATATCTATATCTATATCTATATCTATATCTATATCTATATCTATATCTATATCTATATCTATATCTATATCTATATCTATATCTATATCTATATCTATATCTATATCTATATCTATATCTATATCTATATCTATATCTATATCTATATCTATATCTATATCTATATCTATATCTATATCTATATCTATATCTATATCTATATCTATATCTATATCTATATCTATATCTATATCTATATCTATATCTATATCTATATCTATATCTATATCTATATCTATATCTATATCTATATCTATATCTATATCTATATCTATATCTATATCTATATCTATATCTATATCTATATCTATATCTATATCTATATCTATATCTATATCTATATCTATATCTATATCTATATCTATATCTATATCTATATCTATATCTATATCTATATCTATATCTATATCTATATCTATATCTATATCTATATCTATATCTATATCTATATCTATATCTATATCTATATCTATATCTATATCTATATCTATATCTATATCTATATCTATATCTATATCTATATCTATATCTATATCTATATCTATATCTATATCTATATCTATATCTATATCTATATCTATATCTATATCTATATCTATATCTATATCTATATCTATATCTATATCTATATCTATATCTATATCTATATCTATATCTATATCTATATCTATATCTATATCTATATCTATATCTATATCTATATCTATATCTATATCTATATCTATATCTATATCTATATCTATATCTATATCTATATCTATATCTATATCTATATCTATATCTATATCTATATCTATATCTATATCTATATCTATATCTATATCTATATCTATATCTATATCTATATCTATATCTATATCTATATCTATATCTATATCTATATCTATATCTATATCTATATCTATATCTATATCTATATCTATATCTATATCTATATCTATATCTATATCTATATCTATATCTATATCTATATCTATATCTATATCTATATCTATATCTATATCTATATCTATATCTATATCTATATCTATATCTATATCTATATCTATATCTATATCTATATCTATATCTATATCTATATCTATATCTATATCTATATCTATATCTATATCTATATCTATATCTATATCTATATCTATATCTATATCTATATCTATATCTATATCTATATCTATATCTATATCTATATCTATATCTATATCTATATCTATATCTATATCTATATCTATATCTATATCTATATCTATATCTATATCTATATCTATATCTATATCTATATCTATATCTATATCTATATCTATATCTATATCTATATCTATATCTATATCTATATCTATATCTATATCTATATCTATATCTATATCTATATCTATATCTATATCTATATCTATATCTATATCTATATCTATATCTATATCTATATCTATATCTATATCTATATCTATATCTATATCTATATCTATATCTATATCTATATCTATATCTATATCTATATCTATATCTATATCTATATCTATATCTATATCTATATCTATATCTATATCTATATCTATATCTATATCTATATCTATATCTATATCTATATCTATATCTATATCTATATCTATATCTATATCTATATCTATATCTATATCTATATCTATATCTATATCTATATCTATATCTATATCTATATCTATATCTATATCTATATCTATATCTATATCTATATCTATATCTATATCTATATCTATATCTATATCTATATCTATATCTATATCTATATCTATATCTATATCTATATCCAGAGTTGGTTTGTTTGAAACACTTTTGTTTTAAACACTGTTTAAAACAGTGTTTAAAACAAATTGTTTTTTTAAAAAAAAACAATGTTTTAAACAAAAATTGTTTTTTTTAAATATTGCAATGTTACTTATTTGCTATCCAATAGAACTGTTGTACGCTGTCGTGTTTTACCATTTTTAATACATTTGACCACCTTAAAGCACATTTTGGCACCTTAAGCGTCATTAAATTTTTAAAAAATTTTAAAGCTTTCATATGTTTTTTTTGTTAATAAAATGCGTTGTAAGGTGTTGATGAACGCAAATCTTTGTTTTGTTTTTTTTTCAAAGAAGGAAAAAATTTGCAAAATTACAAAATTAAAAGGGGGTTGCCAATAATCCAGCTAGTGGTATATTCCTTGATCATGTGACGCACTGTCTTCCTCAATTATTAAATCCCACACAAAGAGAAATATCAAAGCTCGATTCCTCGAGTAAGCAATAACGTACCATTACCAAAGAATACTTCATAGATAAAATTTAGGGTTGACTAGCTAGTGATATCTTACTACTATTTCCTGTGGTATGTGATATCTCACGTTCACTCGTTTGTCAATACTAGCCAAACTATTATAAGAAACATGCTGAAGGATGTGTTTTTCGATTCCCGACAGACGTTCAATGGAGGAGCAAGTGCAATTTGTTTAATTGTTAAATAAAAAAGTGGTAAATATATGCTATTCCTGTGGATTAAAAGGAACATTTCAATTTTGAAAAGGAAATTAAAGATTAGCTTACGTATTTCATATCAGTGATATATATTAACATTTTTTACCAGATACTTAACAAAGGCTTGATAAAATAGGTTGAGGAGCTTTATCAAATTTGAAAACCAGTCGCAAATGCTTTGAACAAATAAATCAAATTTAGAAGCAGTTACGACATGATTTAGATTTTATTTTTGACCATCAATTGTGATGCATAAAATAATCAAACACGCATATTCAGCATTTTCGTCTTCGTTACATAACGGTTGTATTTAAAATTTAAATAAAATTATATTGCTTTAAAAATTCAAATTCAAAATCTTGTTTTTTTCAATAGATTTTTTGTTAAAGGTACTATATGGTTACAGCGAATATTCTTATAAGAATGATATCAATCAATATCGTTATCTGTGATTTACAATCAGAAACTCAATTTTCGGAAATACGTAGGTCGCAGAATTCTTATCATAATTCAAATTTCTGAAGTTTACGTTAGCCAATTAATACAACAATGCCATTAGATTGAGGTTTTAACTATTCTTAGTCATCTTGGGACAACTATTTGGGTAGCTACTGAGAATATTCAAGAAATCTTAAACGTAATCCTTAAGAATAGCCACAAAATCTTGAAAATCTTTCCGAATATATTGAGCATTTTCAAAGAATCTTAAGAACATTTGGACGTACAGACCTTCTTCAGATGAAAATCTTTAGACGACCCTTATTAATCTGAGAATACCTAAAACACTTATTTTCTTTGGAGTTTTTTTACTCCAATTACATATTTTCATTTAAAACCAAAAAAAAAAGAAATTTTTTAGCATAAAACATATTTAAAACAAAAAAAACACAAAAAAAACAAAAAAAACACAAAAAAAACAAAAAAAAACTGTTTTAAACAATAAAAAACGCGTTTTAAACAAAAAAAACAGTTTGTTTTGTTTTTTTAATAAAAACCAGGGTTTTTAACCAACGCTGTCTATATCTATATCTATATCTATATCTATATCTATATCTATATCTATATCCATATCTATATCTATATCTATATCTATATCTATATCTATATCTATATCTATATCTATATCTATATCTATATCTATATCTATAGCTATATCTATATCTATATCTATATCTATATCTATATCTATATCTATATCTATATCTATATCTATATCTATATCTATATCTATATCTATATTTATATCTATATCTATATCTATATCTATATCTATATCTATATCTATATCTATATCTATATCTATATCTATATCTATATCTATATCTATATCTATATCTATATCTATATCTATATCTATATCTATATCTATATCTATATCTATATCTATATCTATATCTATATCTATATCTATATCTATATCTATATCTATATCTATATCTATATCTATATCTATATCTATATCTATATCTATATCTATATCTATATCTATATCTATATCTATATCTATATCTATATCTATATCTATATCTATATCTATATCTATATCTATATCTATATCTATATCTATATCTATATCTATATCTATATCTATATCTATATCTATATCTATATCTATATCTATATCTATATCTATATCTATATCTATATCTATATCTATATCTATATCTATATCTATATCTATATCTATATCTATATCTATATCTATATCTATATCTATATCTATATCTATATCTATATCTATATCTATATCTATATCTATATCTATATCTATATCTATATCTATATCTATATCTATATCTATATCTATATCTATATCTATATCTATATCTATATCCAGAGTTGGTTTGTTTGAAACACTTTTGTTTTAAACACTGTTTAAAACAGTGTTTAAAACAAATTGTTTTTTTTTAAAAAAACAATGTTTTAAACAAAAATTGTTTTTTTTAAATATTGCAATGTTACTTATTTGCTATCCAATAGAACTGTTGTACGCTGTCGTGTTTTACCATTTTTAATACATTTGACCACCTTAAAGCACATTTTGGCACCTTAAGCGTCATTAAATTTTTAAAAAATTTTAAAGCTTTCATATGTTTTTTTTGTTAATAAAATGCGTTGTAAGGTGTTGATGAACGCAAATCTTTGTTTTGTTTTTTTTTCAAAGAAGGAAAAAATTTGCAAAGTTACAAAATTAAAAGGGGGTTGCCAATAATCCAGCTAGTGGTATATTCCTTGATCATGTGACGCACTTCCTCAATTATTAAATCCCACACAAAGAGAAATATCAAAGCTCGATTCCTCGAGTAAGCAATAACGTACCATTACCAAAGAATACTTCATAGATAAAATTTAGGGTTGACTAGCTAGTGATATCTTACTACTATTTCCTGTGGTATGTAATATCTCACGTTCACTCGTTTGTCAATACTAGCCAAACTATTATAAGAAATATGCTGAAGGATGTGTTTTTCGATTCCCGACAGACGTTCAATGGAGGAGCAAGTGCAATTTGTTTAATTGTTAAATAAAAAAGTGGTAAATATATGCTATTCCTGTGGATCAAAAGGAACATTTCAATTTTGAAAAGGAAATTAAAGATTAGCTTACGTATTTCATATCAGTGATATATATTAACATTTTTTACCAGATACTTAACAAAGGCTTGATAAAATAGGTTGAGGAGCTTTATCAAATTTGAAAATCAGTCGCAAATGCTTTGAACAAATAAATCAAATTTAGAAGCAGTTACGACATGATTTAGATTTTATTTTTGACCATCAATTGTGATGCATAAAATAATCAAACACGCATATTCAGCATTTTCGTCTTCGTTACATAACGGTTGTATTTAAAATTTAAATAAAATTATATTGCTTTAAAAATTCAAATTCAAAATCTTGTTTTTTTCAATAGATTTTTTGTTAAAGGTACTATATGGTTACAGCGAATATTCTTA
>OY856186.1:140945006-140950006 GCA_963693315.1 Diogma glabrata | reverse complement strand
TCTATGCTTAAATTGTCGACATTGTATTCAATCAATCTCCATCGAAGTCGATGACTGTCCACTCTCTTGAGTACCAAACAACCTATCAGCTCTCATTTTGTATTTTTCACTTCCAGCAACTTTTTGGAGAAAACCACCATCTTCTTTTATTTTTGTATAAAACTCTGGACATGTGGACATAAAACTCTGTCCTTCCAGTTGAATTTTACCATCAATTGTGCCCGAACGTTTCAGTGTCAATTTGTCTTTTTCTTTTGTCCAAATGTCATTGATGTGAGAAAATACGCGCTCAGTTGTCGTATTGGCCGCTGGGATAACTAAACCAAACTCCACGATTTGCAGCATACGATTGAACGAACGAGAGCACAATATATAAATTATAAAACATTGAAATGATGTCAATTGTTTATATATTTTCATATGAAACATTGAAAATAACACGATTTAACATGTGAAACATATTTGAATAAGAAAGATACAGATTATTGAAATTTTGACTATAAAACAAATTAATATTATATATATATATTTTTTTTTCAATGAACAAATGTTGGAACAATCCGGGCGACTTCCGGTTTTTGTTTAGAAATCCGGGCGTCCGAACCGGGCGATTTTTCAGCCAAGTTTTACCAACAAAAGCCGGGCGAGTCCGGCTTTAGCCGGGCGATCTGGCAAGCTTACCATATCCATATCCATATCCATATCCATATCCATATCCATATCCATATCCATATCCATATCCATATCCATATCCATATCCATATCCATATCCATATCCATATCCATATCCATATCCATATCCATATCCATATCCATATCCATATCCATATCCAAATCCATATCCATATCCATATCCATATCCATATCCATATCCATATCCATATCCATATCCATATCCATATCCATATCCAAATCCATATCCATATCCATATCCATATCCATATCCATATCCATATCCATATCCATATCCATATCCATATCCATATCCATATCCATATCCATATCCATATCCATATCCATATCCATATCCATATCCATATCCATATCCATATCCATATCCATATCCATATCCATATCCATATCCATATCCATATCCATATCAGAATCCATATCCATATCCATATCCATATCCATATCCATATCCATATCCATATCCATATCCATATCCATATCCATATCCATATCCATATCCATATCCATATCCATATCCATATCCATATCTATATCTATATCCATATCCATATCCATATCCATATCCATATCCATATCCATATCCATATCCATATCCATATCCATATCCATATCCATATCCATATCCATATCCATATCCATATCCATATCCATATCCATATCCATATCCATATCCATATCCATATCCATATCCATATCCATATCCATATCCAATATCCATATCCATATCCATATCCATATCCATATCCATATCCATATCCATATCCATATCCATATCCCATATCCATATCCATATCTATATCCATATCCATATCCATATCCATATCCAAATCCATATCCATATCCATATCCATATCCATATCCATATCCATAATCCATATCCATATCCATATCCATATCCATATCCATATCCATATCCATATCCATATCCCATATCCATATCCATATCCATATCCATATCCATATCCATATCCATATCCATATCCATATTCCATATCCATATCATATCCATATCCATATCCATATCCATATCCATATCCATATCCATATCCATATCCATATCCATATCCATATCCATATCCATATCCATATCCCATATCCATATCCATATCCATATCCATATCCATATCCATATCCATATTCATATCCATATCCATATCCATATCAAGTTGAGATTATTGTATTCTCCACTTGCAAATTAAGCCATCAAAACCTATTGGGTACGAATGACATCTTAGCCATAATGTTCAAAAACATTAGACTAAAGAGATTAAACTACCTCACTACTACACTCAACACATTTCGAAATAATTTTCAGAAACCAAACATCTGGCAACCAAAGACAACAACAGACAACAAAATAAGAAGTCTACCTAAAAACAATCTTTATTTGCAAGAAAAACAATTATTTTGCGTTTGCAAAATATAAACAGTTGATTACAATAACTGTACAATTTTGGAAAAAATTCTATTGCAGATTTTTATTTTCACATTCTAGTGAATAATTTCAGAGTAAAAGCTACACTGCACGAACACAAACAACAAACATTTACTAATGTTCACCAACGTTTGCTAACAATCTATCTGCACCTACCAAAAATTTTCTAAAAACAAATATTTGCTACATAGCATTTGTTGAAGTTCCGAAAATTTTACAATAAAAAACTTTGACAGCGTTGTTTGCCAATCAAATGAATTATTAAAAACAATTACACAATTTTATAATATTTTAACAAAAACTATTTTTTTCAAAAGCATTTTTTTGAGTACTTTTTTATTATAGAAACTCGCTAGTTTGCATCGAAAATTTTGATTTGCACAAATAAAAGAGCATGAGACGCCAAACTTTGATATTGCAAATATGAAATCTGCAATCGCCATTTTATTTAAAATAATTACCAATATATATTTGGTTTTAACATTTTGATACAAACTAAAATAAAATAGAGATAATTATTATAAATTTTATAACAATTACATAAATAATTCATAATTGACATTTTATCGTTCATTAATATAATTTTTGATACAAGAATTCAAATAAAAAAATATAAAACGTTAAATTGTAACGCATAAGATGACCATGTTTGCTGGCCTTAAGATTAGAAGTAATATTTTGACATCTCACAGTTGTGACTACATACAGAATTGCATTTAAGAGGTTTTAGTCTTAGCTAAAAGAAAAAATCTACAAACTGATAGACTCGCCACCTGTAATTTCCAAATTTTGGAGATAAATTTTATATTTAAGAAAATATATTTTATTATATTGTCTATTTTCCGTTCTTTTTTCAGCTTTTTAGTTTTAAAACATGTTACAATTTTAAATGTAAAGAATATTTATGTAGTTTGAGCCATTGTATGGGTATAATAAGACAACAATAATCAAATAATATTTTTCAAAATTTGATTTTCTCATGGTTAGCTGTAAGATAAGTGCTCGTCAAAATTTTAGTTTAAGCTATTTTTTTGAGTAATTTTTTTTGTTGAATTAAAAAACTCGCAAATTTCTACCGAAATTTATGATATATTAATACGCTAACGAAAAATTTTGTGGAGCCTAAGGCTTTTTTATTCGCAGATGGATTCATTTAAAATTGCTACTGCTAACTGATATTAGTGTAACTTAGATTTCAAAGATTTTTCACACAAATCGGATCATAAATAAAAAAGTTATAGACGAATTAAATTTATTTTTGAATTTAAGCGAACCCATACAATATGAAATGGACTTGCCCAAGCCATATATTTTTTTTTTTCACAAAAACGCAAAACTTTGTTACTTTGTTATTTCAATTTGACATAAATAAATTTAGTTCTGTTTTTTCTTCATTTTAATTTTTCGCGTTTTTTTCGATTGATACTGCTACTAATATAAGAATAAATAGAAATATCAATGTATGTGAAGTTTTTCTTATGCGTGAGATAGGTTTTGAGTTAGATCGTGTGAATGCTTTTGTTCGTTCTTTTAAATCAATGCATGAGTTTTGTGAAAGACCTGAGAATGTTACTGCTGATGTGTCAATGGTTATAAAAGTTAACAGAGAATGTGATATTCGTCATTTTAATGATGCTGTTCAAACTGATGTGGCTGCTATTTCTAAAAATGATGATGGTGAACCACATTTTGAAAGAAATATGATTGTTGTTTCAAAAAATACAAATGAAATTCGTTCTGTTTCTTTCCTTGATTCTTCTTTGGATCCTTTAGCTTATCCTTTGTTGTTTCCAAATGGTGATACTGGGTGACACGTTAATATTCCACATAATTTAGTTTCAACTTCACGTGCTAATGTGCTACGTACAAAAGTTACAATGTTGCAATATGCATCTTATCGCCTTGCTATACGTGATGGTTTTAGTCTTTTGCATCGTTCTCAAAAATTATTTCTTCAATGGATTGTAGATATGTATGTTCGTATCGAAGGTACACGGCTTCATTACATTCGTTCAAATCAATCTGCTCTTCGTGCTAATTTGTACAACAATTTAACAGATTCTTGCATCAAAATCGCAATGGCGATGATAATATGCAAGTAGTTGGTCGTAAAGTAATTTTGCCATCTTCTTTCACCGGTTCACCACGTAACATGTATCAAAATTACTTGGATGCAATGTCTATTGTACAACATTTCGGTAAACCTTCTTTATTTATAACAATGACATGTAATCCTCAATGGCCAGAAATTGTTGATAATTTGAGTAATTATGAGTCTTCGAATTTCCATCCTGATATTGTTGTGCGTATGTTTATGTGAAACCCACCCATTCTTTTTCCTAAATTACATGAATATGTGAAACGTCATATGATGCATAGACCATGTGGTGCTCTAAATCCCAATTCTGTTTGTATGAGAGATGGTAAATGTAGTAAAAATTTTCCAAAACCTTTTTCTGAAAATACTAAAGAATCTGTGAATGGTTATCCTTTGTATCGTCGACGTGATAATAGTATGAGTGTTGATGTACGTATTGCATCTCTTGATAATAGATATGTTGTTCCATATAATCCTTATCTTCTTTCAAAATTCAATTGTCATATTAACGTGGAAATATGTACGCCTGTTAAAAATGTGAAATATGTTTACAAGTATGTATATAAAGGGTATGATTCTGCCAATGTTGAATTGAGAGTGAATGGAGAGAATGCAGTGAATAATGATGATGCGATTGTGGGAAATGAAATTCAAGATTTTTTGAATGGACGGTATGTCGACTAAAGCTGCTCGGCGCATATTTGAATTTCCAATGCATTTTCAATCTCATACAATTATTCGACTTGATTGTCATTTGCCTAATAGACAAAGTGT
>OY856186.1:140926839-140944806 GCA_963693315.1 Diogma glabrata | reverse complement strand
TATATATATATATTATATATATATAATATAGTATATATATATATATATATATATATATATATATATATATATATATATATATTATATATATATATATATATATATATATATATATATAATATATATTATATATATATATATATATATATATATATATATATATATATATATATATATATATATATATATATATATATATATATATATATATATATATATATATATATATATATATATATAAATATATACATATATATATATATATATATATATATATATATATATATATATATATATATATATATATATATATATATATATATATATGTATATATATATATATATATATATATATATATATATATATATATATATATATATATATATATATATATATATATATATATATATATATATATATATATATATATATATATATATATATATATATATATATATATATATAACTTCGTCCAGAATGGGTTAATTTCATTTAATCATAAAAAACCAATACGTTCCGCCTAAATGTTTTCTACATTCAAAGATGAAGTAAAAGTTAACTAATACAAGTTGCATAAATTAATGTAAATTAAATTTGTTTACATTAATGAAATTAAAAGGAGGAGTGGCCTATTTTTTCTAGAAACAACTACAGTGAGTACCAGAATATTCTGCTTATTTGTTTTTGAATATAAAAGAGGCGAACAAAATATCAGAGAATCAGTTTTAATTTTGCAATTAAAAGTGTTTTACAAATATTCGCAAGTATAAGGAATAATCGGTGGTACTTGAGCCTGGGTACTAATAGTGAAAGAATTTGAACCTAGTGGAATAGTAAATACAGATTTTACGATTCCGACTCTCATTGATTCAAATTGTGGAAAAGCAGTGAAGTTCATCGTGCATAAATTGGAGATCCTGAAATTCATTGTAATTAAAATCGGAAGTTGCTGTAACTGGTTGATAAATAAAGTTTGGGATTTTGTTAACTAAAGATCAGTCTTTTTACTGTCGTATTTGCTCAATAATCGAAAAGAACCAACATAGAGTCGTTACAGTGGTGTCAGAAGCGGGATTATTGAAACAATGGTCAAGACAGTAAATATTAGTGATCTCAGCCAGACCCAACTGAAGGACGAGTTGAGGAAGAGGAATGCTCCAATCCATGGAACGAAGGCAGAACTTGCATTCCGGCTGCGTAAAGTTTTAGAAGAAGCAGGTGAAAACACAGAGGTCATAGAAATAGAGCCAGAGGAAGCTCCGGCTCAGAATGCCCCAGCAATTGATCCGATGATGGCGTTGATCAAAGAAATGATGGCACAGCAGCAACAACAACTTGCTGATATGATGGCCAAACAAGGAAACAATCTGATGGCCCGACAAGAGAAACTGGCAGCAGAACAAAAAGCCCAACAAGAGAAACTGGCAGCGGAACAAAAATTAGATCAACAACAACTACGTGAAGTAATCGAGTCACGTATATCCAGTGCGGAGGTTAAAATCAACAACATGGAAAGGGAGCTGCGGACAGTTACCGAAGAACAATAGAAATTACGCAAACTTTCGAGTGAATTCCGCCAAGAAATAGCACAAGTGAAGTCTGGTAACATAATCAATCCATCAACTACTTCAGCTCCAGCTAGAGTGAAAACACCCGTATTTGATGGATCTACATCGTACCAGATATTTAAGATGCAATTTGATATAGCAACAACTGGGTTCGATCACCAGCAAAAAGCAAATGCGCTTATATTGGCATTGAAGGGACCTGCTGCTGAAATTTTGCAGACACTATCAGCGACAGAGCGTGATTACAACAAGCTAATGGAGGCCTTAGAAGTAAGATATGGGGAAAGTCATATGCAAGCTCTCCATCGCATGCAGCTCAAGACACGAAAACAGGGAGTCAGCGAAACTCTGCAAGAATTAGAGGCTGACATTGTGAGACTGGTTAATCTGTCATACCCGAACTATAACGCTGAACATCGAGATGAGCTGGAAGCTGATACATTTATCAATGCTCTTCGAGATGTACAAATGAGGAATCAGCTTTATCTAAGCGGAAAGAAGCTACCCGCGGAAGTCTTAGCATTGGCCCTGCAGATGGAAGCTGGAAAAAGAGCGTATGGTTCAGATAGAGTAAGAGTACGTCAGATGGAAGTTGCTGAAGAACCTCTAAAAGCAGCGCTTGAGGAAGTGATCATGCGTGTCAAAAGTCTGGGAGATAAGCCTGAGCGAAATCAACGAAGAAAATCTAACAGAGTAAGATGCTGAATTGTGGGCAGTTAGGGCACATCAGACGGGAATGCAAAACACGAGTAGCAGCAAAAGAAGGAGTAGTTCCAGGCCAGTTGATGAACCTTTCAAACAAGCAAGTGGATGTCAAAAAGGAAGGAGATTGCCACGTTGAACACCGGAAGAGAAGGAAACATTGTAACGCTGAAGATCTTTCAAGAAGACCCTGTGTTGAGGAGTGCAAGTCATATAGCAGGACTGAGAGAAAGGAGGCAAATTTCAAAAAGGAAGGAGATTGCCGCGTTGAACACCGGAAGAGAAAGATACATTGTAACGCTGAAGATCTTTCAAGAAGACCCTGTGTTAAGGAGCGCAAGCCATGTAGCAGGACTGAGCGACAAGCGGCAATCACAGTGAAGCAAATTAAGTTCCAAACTCCTGACGATTGGTGTACCGAGGCAATAAAAAGAGAGCAGCTAGAAGATCCAGCTATGGCACCAATATTGAAATGGAAAACTGAGGGAAGGCGACCGGAGTGGAAAGAGGTCGCACCTTTAAGTACGGAGGTGAAATGCTACTGGGCGCAATGGGACTCACTATTTATGGACAACGGGATACTTAAAAGAAAATGGGAGTCCGCTGATGGAAAGAAAGTGTTAAAACAACTGGTGTTGCCATCAAGTCGAGTGGAAGAGGTACTGGGAAAGCTGCATGGAAGTATTTCTGGAGGACACCTGGGAGTCAATAAAACCCTGGCTAAAGTAAGGGACAGGTTTTATTGGGTAAGGTATCGAACAGACGTGGAGCAATGGTGTCGGCGATGCGATACTTGTGCAGCGAGCAAAGGACCAAAAACTAGAACTCGAGGAGAGATGCAACAGTACAATGTGGGTGCCCCAATGGAGAGAATTGCTATAGACATCGCGGGGCCATTTCCGGAAACGACAAAAGGTAACAAATACATCATGGTGGTCATTGATTACTTTACAAAATGGCCGGAACCTTATGCAATACCGAACCAGGAAGCAGTTACGGTCGCTGAAACATTAGTCAATGAATGAATTTGCAGATATGGAACACCGCTCGAGTTGCATACGGACCAGGGAAGGAATTTCGAATCACTATTGATGAAAGAGCTGTGCAGAACACTCGACATTAGAAAAACACGAACTACACCTATGAACCCGCAGTCGGATGGCATGGTAGAACGATTCAACCGAACCATGGAAGAACATTTGTCAAAGGTAGTAGAAGCCAACCAAAGAAATTGGGACAAGGATCTTCTATTATTCTTGATGGCCTATCGTAGCGCAGTGCACGATACGACAAGTGAAACGCCAGCGAATATCATGTTCGGAAGAGAACTACATCTTCCTAGTGACATCGAGTTTGGCATCCCTGGAGGTCTGGTATCTACGAAAACAGATTATGTGGGACCACTAAGGGAGAAGATGAATAAAATCCATCAACAGGTTCGAGACCACATTAAGATTGCCAGTGACAAAATGAAAACCAGGTACGACATAAATGCAAATAGTGGCGGTTTTCAAGAAGGAGAATTGGTGTGGCTATACAACCCCCAGAGAACTAAGGGAAGATCACCCAAGCTGCAGCCAGATTGGGAAGGTCCATATAAAATAATCAAACGAATTAATGATGTTATCTACCGCATCCAAAAGGGACCCCGTACCAAGATGAAAGTGATACATCTGCAAAGGTTGGCACCGTACCAAGGTAACAGTACCAATGAAGTAGCTGATATTGTTCGGGATGAACAAAACTAAATGGAGGGCAGTGTAATAAACTTCGTCCAGAATGGGTTAATTTCATTTAATCATAAAAAACCAATACGTTCCGCCTAAATGTTTTCTACATTCAAAGATGAAGTAAAAGTTAACTAATACAAGTTGCATAAATTAATGTAAATTAAATTTGTTTACATTAATGAAATTAAAAGGAGGAGTGGCCTATTTTTTCTAGAAACAACTACAGTGAGTACCAGAATATTCTGCTTATTTGTTTTTGAATATAAAAGAGGCGAACAAAATATCAGAGAATCAGTTTTAATTTTGCAATTAAAAGTGTTTTACAAATATTCGCAAGTATAAGGAATAATCGGTGGTACTTGAGCCTGGGTACTAATAGTGAAAGAATTTGAACCTAGTGGAATAGTAAATACAGATTTTACGATTCCGACTCTCATTGATTCAAATTGTGGAAAAGCAGTGAAGTTCATCGTGCATAAATTGGAGATCCTGAAATTCATTGTAATTAAAATCGGAAGTTGCTGTAACTGGTTGATAAATAAAGTTTGGGATTTTGTTAACTAAAGATCAGTCTTTTTACTGTCGTATTTGCTCAATAATCGAAAAGAACCAACGAAGAGTCGTTACAATATATGTGTAACTATAACTATATTATATGTGTAACTATAACTATATTATATGTGTAACTATAACTATATTAACGGCTGATTATAAATTAAGCAGAATAAAAAGGATTGTCTCTCAGTCGATTAAAACTGTCATGCATGACAAAATGAAAAGCTGAATTTTGCATTCATGCTTTCTTTCTTCAATTTAAATGTGAGTTAAGCAGGACAATTTGATTAGCCTCCATTTAGTATTAGTTAGTTTTATTAGTGCAATTTGATTTAATAAGGCAATTTTCCTAGCAAAATTGGGTTCACGTTTATATATTTGTGGTATATGATGAAGCAGAAAATCTGCGAATCGGGGAATTTTACAGAACTACGACATCGTTCTCCAGTCTACATAACAGGTCAAGTGATTTTTGGTAACGCCAGGTTCTAAAAAGAAGTTGAAAAGACGTACGCTGGTCCCAAATTTTAACCCCAGGCACTACACGATAACCCCAATCAAACAAAGACAAATAGCGAATCAGTTCCTATATCGTTTTGCCTCGAACCTACACCTGAGAACACTAGTCTCTTGCTCTACCGACGGAGCTAGCCGGGCCACACTATTGTACGGGTTTGAATTGAAGATTTTGGAACTTACACAGATCGTTTCCGAACAATCAATTGAAACAAAAATAATACATTCAACCTTTGACCTGACAAATGGTGATCATTCAAGAAAAGAAATTCTGAAATAGACCATAAACGAAACATTTGCTCCAAAGTTGGGACATACTCGCTGAACTGTTATTTCGAAACGGAACCACCCTCATACTTTATAATTATTGATGTCACTAAATAGTAGCGAAGGTGAAACACAGTTTGAAACGAAATATAGTACCATACCGACAAATAACAAATTTTAGGCTCTAATGTCCTTTGAATCATAAACACCTCTACGTTTGGAAGCCAAGTCGTCCAGCTCGTAGGCAGTACCACCTACCAACCTTCGAACCCCGCTTCTCAAATCATTGTGAGAGCGTTACAGATAATTTATTGGCCGTTTATCTGCATCGCTCGGAATAATAATACGACAGAAGACAATATTTCTGTTTTTGCAAACCCCCCATGAGATGAAGCTGGCGGACTGTGGGCCCTTGCAAAAGCTACATAGCACTTTTTGTGTGTATGGCTACAAAGGCAGTCCATATTGAAGTCGTAAGTGATCTTACATCACAAGGATTCATTGCAGCATACAAGAGATTTACATCACGGCGTGGACTATGCACTGATATTTACAGTGACAATGGCACAAATTTCGTTGGCGCCAGTGCTGAGCTCAACAAAAGAATAAAAAATAACTATGCAACAACTTAATCCTGAATTTGAAGAGCTCCTCTCCAAAGACAACACTACTTGGCATTTTGTACCACCTTGTGCCGCACATTTTGGTGGTCTATGGGAAGCAGGAGTCAAATCAATGAAGTATCATTTAAAAAGGGTGATAGGGGAAACAACATTAACTTTTGAAGAATTAACAACGTTACTCACTGAAATAGAAGCGTGCATGAATTCACGATCATTATCACCGTTGACATCTGATCCAAGTGATCTATCAGTTTTAACGCCTGGACATTTTTTGATTGGCGATTCCTTAATTTCACCGCCAGATCCAAATATAGGAGTATCTAACCTAAATGGTCTTAAGCGATGGAGATTGGTTGAAGCAATGAAACAGCATTTTTGGAATAAATGGTCCAAGGACTATTTATCAACTCTGCAACAAAGGTCTAAATGGAATAAAACTGAAACTAACTTAAATATCGGTAATAGATGATCCGTTTTGGTAATAGATGATCAACTGCCACCAACAAAATGGATGACGGCCAGAGTAGAAGAAGTACATCCAGGACTAGATAACAAGGTGCGAGTGGCGACAATTTGTGGCCCGGGGAAGGTCATTCTGAAAAGGCCTATATCTAAACTATCACGCCTACCTATTGAAAAAGTAGAAATTAATGATGATACAAATCTACAACAAAAAGGAAACAACGAAAAGAAGTCTGAAGAGCACAAAACTACCACCAATACTAGATGTACAAGAAGGAACACGGCACCATACAAAATAAGCAGTAGCCACTATATGTTTACAATGTTTGTGATATTTGCAATCCTTTGTCCTGGTCAAGCAGCAAACATAAGTTTCGTAAATAATCAGTGTGAGGTTCACAAACTTAACAACCAACCAGGAATTATCTTTGAAAAATTAGGTAAAATGTGGTTCACCAACAATAATTGGAACATAATTGTCTATTTAAATTTGTCAACCTACGAGCAAGAACTAAATATTTTTCACCGCTGTTTGGAAAAAATAAGCCAAATATGCAAGCAAACCAATATTTCAAATTGTAATCAAACATATCAACAGTTTGATCACATGCTAACGGAAATAGTACAGCACGACCAGTTGATCAGACATCCAACTCATCATCGAGAAAAAAGAGGTTTGATCAATGTCATTGGTCGAATAGAACATGAATTATTTGGAGTAATGGATGATCGGGATGCTAATCACTACAAACAACAAATAAAACTACTTCAAATGAATGAAAATCACTTACTCCAGCTGCAGAAAAATCAAACCTCAATTGCCGAATCCACCTTGAACATATTAAAACGACAAGAGGCTGATATAAAGAACCATTGTTTACAATTCAAAGAGCAATCTCAATTAGTTCTGGAAGGAATAAATCATGAAACAACATTTATTAAAATGTCTTTATACACAACGCTTCTAATGGTTAATTTCCGAAATAGACAAACAACACTTATACAAGTGTTGACAGACACACACTCCATAATGACAAAAACTTCAATCTTAACAACAGAACAATTGCAGAAAGAACTATCATATATTAATGAAAATATACCAAAGGGACAACAAATACCATGGCCAAACGGAAAACACAACATCCTTCACATGTATCGTGTGTTAACAGTCACAGCAAGAACAATTGAAAATCTGCTAATTGTCAACTTCAATCTTCCATTAGCAGACAACATGCTCCATAATATGTACAAACTCACCGCTTTTCCAATGAATACATTTAATGAATCTAAAGCAATTGTACCAAAAGGAGAGATTCTCATCACAGGCTTACACATAGACCAATACTATTTTATGTCGACCACGGATTTGGATAAGTGCTTTGCAGCAAGCTCAGAAGAGTTTTTATGTAAGCAAACACTCCAATTCATACAACTGATCCTACAAAATCGTGTGAACTATCAATACTCTACTGGAACAAAATCAACAAATACTGTAACGTTCAAAAAGCAAAACCTGTTGATAGTTGGTACCAACTAAAGAACAGCACTTGGTTGTTCGCATTAAGCAATGAAACCAATCTTCGGATCATATGCAAAGAAGAACAATTTATGATCCATCTAAACGGCAGCGGAAAACTTATACTGAAACCAAGGTGCGTGGCAAAGCATGAAAAAATATTGTTACAATCCCAGGGATCATACAACAGTACCATCTACTCAGTAATTTTGAATCAAATGGATTTTCATGATGAAGTTGGGTTTAACAACTTTAGTCAACTTTTGAATTACTCCATCAATAACAGTATTCTTCAAGAAGTGAGAATCGCAGAAAATTCTATTAATACAACAAAATATCAAGAAACCTTACCTCTCTTGCAAAGGCCATCAGTTCATGATGTTCATCATCATTTTATTTTGTATGGATTAATTGTATCCATTGCAATTATTATAATTATCAAATATCGATGCAGTAAAGAGGTTAATGGAATTCCTGCAGCCCAGCAACTAGAAGTATAACAGTATACAGCTAGGCCCCGGAGTAGGTTGATACCTCAACAGATAAAAATATATCAACCAACCCTGCGGAAATCAATAATGCATAATAATGCAAAATTGCATTATTATATTTAATTAATTTTCTTTATAATAACTTTATATAATTGTTAACGCAGCAAGAATTGCTTATTTAAAGAAAATGAATTACCATAAATAAATAAGAATTATTTTAACATTAAAACTTTAACGTTATTTTTCTTCATCATACAAATCTTCCAGTAAAGCTAACTGTCCAGCCCCCACCAGTGAAAAGCGGGTTAGTTATTATTGAAAGATTGTACAAGGATCATCCAGCCGTTTACTTGCAGTATAGATAAATAACCTAGATACCGTTTAGTTGGAGTATAGATAAATAACCTAGATGCCGACTGCAGCGCCATCTGCGGGATTATTATGGGGATTATCATTGGGATTATCCAGAATCATCCGTTTAGTTGCAGTAAAGATAAATAACCTAGATACTGACTGCAGCGCCATCTGCCGGGGTTATCATTGGGATTATCCAGAATCATTGGGATCATCCAGCCGTTTAGTTGCAGTATAGATAAATAACCTAGATACCGACTGCGGCGCCATCTGCCGGGCTAATTTGAATCTAAACAAACCAGGGCACCACCCAAACGCATACAAAAAAAATTCATTCAAATCGGTCCAGTCGTTTAGGAGGAGTTCAGTGACAATACCGACTGCAACGCCATCTGCCGGGCTGATTTGTGAATCGAAACCATCCAGGGCGCCACCCAAAGGCATATAAAAAAATTCATTCAAATCGGTCCAGCCGTTTAGGAGGAGTTCAGTGACAATACCGACTGCAGCGCCAAAGATAAACGATAGAAGTTGTAGATTCTGTCTGTTTATGTTGTTTTTTTAGAATTTTTTAAAAAAATATATGTGATTTTCATTTTTTTTGTAAGAAAAGTTTCACCTTTTCTCATCAGTTTTTCTTTTTTGAAACAGTGTTTTCATTTTTGTAAGTTTTTTTCAAAATATTTTTAAATTATATAATTTTCCATTTTTTTGTTATTTTTTGTTATGTTAATATTTTATTTTGTTGGACCTGAAGATAGTTTTGAAGTAAAGCAGAAACGCGTCGTCATAATAAAATAAAAATGAATGTTTTATAAGAAATTAAAAAATTTTTGGGCTACAACGATTAAAAACAATTTTTTAATTCATGTTAATTTTTTTTATTATTTTTAACAGTTAACATAAGAAATAATAATTTAAAGGAGCTGATTACTGTTATTTTTTTTAAGCTTCGTTTACCAACTATAAAAGTTTAGGATAAGCCTTATTTTTTGTTGTAAAAATAAAATTGCGCAAACGATGATATAAGAATAATTTTTTTGTTCTAAAGAAAAATTATAGAAGTGGAGTTATAAAAAAAGATTGGCGTTTAAGTTAAAAGCAAGTATTATCTTACATATTAATACGTTAAAAGAAAACTTTCTGGAGCCTAAGGCTTTTTTATTCGAATTTTGATTAATTTCAAATTTTCAGTGCTAACTGATATTACTGTAACTTAGGTTTTAAAGATTTTTGGGATTTTTCGGATCATAAATAAAAAAGTTATTATATACGAAAAACTTTTTATATAAATATGCATTATAAGTTTACATACATACAAAAACGAAATGAAATTTAAAACTTAAAAATTTATTTTATTTTTTTATATTTTATTTTTTATATATTATTTGGTAGTGGGTAGTAATAAACGTATTATTTTTCTGTGTTTTTAAATTTCATTTTCTTAAAGTTTATCGTATTCGAAGAGTTAGAGTTGTTTGTTTTTTTTATGATAGATGAAATGAATGGTAATGTTGTGAATGAATGTTGTGAATGAAGAAATGAACGATGATTTAGAATTGAATGTGGTGAATGATGAAATAGAAATTCCCTTAGTAATTTTGAGAGATTCGCTCAAGTGTGCTTTGAATGTCATTCCAGGTAACTTTGATTCGTATGTTTGTGGTGCTTTGGATATGAGTTGTCGTTTTTATCATGCCAAACATATAAATTTAAAAGCCTAATATGTTTGAATAAAATATTTCCTTATACATATTTTAAAATTCATGTGTTTGTTAAATTTGTCAGAAGATAGAATTGATTCGACGTGATAATGGTATGTGAGTTTATATTATTTTTCTTTATTTTTTTATTATCTTATATATTAATACGTTAAAAAAAAACTTTCTGGAGCCTAAAGCGTTTTTATTCGAATTTTGATTCATTTCGAATTTTCACTGCTAACTGATATTACTATAACTTAGGTTTTAACGATTTTTCGGATCATAAATCAAAAAGTTATTATATACGAAAAACTTTTTATATACATATGCATTATAAGTTTACATACATACAAAAACGAAATGAAATTTAAAACTTAAAACTTTATTTTATTTGTTTATACTAGGAGGGCCCGGCGTGCTTCGCTACGCTTATAAATAAAATTTTTGCGTAGACATTTTGTTGACGTAGAAGCAATGATTTCAAAAAGTGGTAATGAGAAACGCTAGCATATAATTTTTAATTTTTCTTTTTAAATATCGTCGCTTTAATAATGAAACAACGTATTTGCAAAAGTGTAGTTTCGAGATAATTGAGTTTAAAGATTTTTCGATTTTCTGATTTTCGTAAACTCGGCAGCGCTATTGAATGAATAAAGACATTGGAAAAAAAATTTCTACCAATTAATCTTGACTAATTTCCCCACAACATATTAAAATTTCACATTGGTACCTGCTGGATTTTCTACCTAAAAAGAGGTGAAAAGTCATTCAGGTACCTTAAACGTTATTTCATATTTCATATACGTTATTTCATTTTGCATGGAAGTACGATTAAGCCTAAAATAAATTATAATTGAACTAAAGCATGATATTCTTACAATTTTTTATTTATATGAACCGGTCTATCATGTAGTCAAGAATGATGCTTATACAATATTTTAGATTTACCATTTCGTGTGGCGATCGTAATGTATGTAACATATACGACAATGATTTTACCCAAGTTATTATTCTGTAGGAATTGAAATATCGTACATGCATTTACGCTGTTTCAATATTTAACCAAATTCAAATTTGCATGTACGTTAATTATCAATATATTAATTTTCACCCCCAGTTATAAAATAATTGGAAAATGTTAAAATGCCACTCTTTAGACATCCTTATGGGGAATGCAGCGCACCCATTATATAATAACAACGTATATATGGCATACGTTATTTCATTATTAAGGCGACGATATATGAATGAAAAATAATCAGAACTCTAGCTGATCAGTTCGGATATATGACAAATTAGCGATCAAATAAGTTTTCAAGTAAGCTTATTTGATCTCTAACTTATTTGATCGCTAATTTGTCATATATCCGAACTGATCAGCTAGAGTTCTGATTATTTTTCATTCATATATTTAAAAAGAAAAATTAAAAATTATATGCTAGCATTTCTCATTACCACTTTTTGAAATCATTGCTTCTACGTCAACAAAATGTCTACGCAAAAACTTTATTTATAAGCGTAGCGAAGCACGCCGGGCCCTCCTAGTAATATTAAATAGACATTTTCAAATATCTTAAAAATTATAAGTGTACACTAAACCAAACAAATACAGTTATTAAAAACTATTTACTTATCTTACAAACAGAAGTTTCTTTTGAATTGGAAAATTCTTTTGTAATTATTGTCTTTGTACTAGATGGTAAAACAAGGAAATTTGTGGGTACCTTTTATAGTAATCGCTTGTTTATATCGAATTTTTAATATTTTCTTCTGTCAATGAATATTCACTTTTATCAGAGTATCCAAATTCCATGGTAGAATCATGTGAATTGTGAATTTTGACATAAACGGTAACGATTTTACGAAAAACGAATTTCACAATATAAATTGAAATTTAGACAATGTGAAATTGGTTTTCCGAAAAATCGTTACTGTTACCGTTTAATGTTATGCAATACAAATTTCACAATATTGTCAAAATTCTCATATATGTGTTAGGGAATAGGACCTCTTGTAACTCCACTTTTATTGCATAATTTTCCTTCAGAACAAAAAAAATATCCTTATTCTATCGTATACGGAAAGAATTTTATATTTAAAATAAATAACGTATAGATTCTAAACTACAACTACTTCAAGTTAGAAAAAGAAGCTAAAATAAGAGTTATCAATACCAGCGCCATCTTTAAATTATTATTTCTTATGTTACACTGTTAAAGATGATAAAAAAATTTAACAATGTAAAATTTTTAGTGTTAAAAATTATTAAAAAAATGAGCAGTGTAAAATTTTAAATACATACTTCTTTCCAAAACCTGGAAAGCGATACCAATATACCAATTACATATCGCTTATGGATATCGATTAAGCAGTTTCTCTACAATCGCTCGTCAAAATGAAGTCTACGTGATAAACTCACAATAATTCAAGGGCACCCTGTGAAGACCCGTGGTCGAAAAAAAATCTAAAAGAAGTTGTTATTTTTATTTTTTAAAGGCTATCTATAAACAAAATATAATCCAAACTAAAAGGGATCAAGTCAAAATTTCCCAAAATTTTGCTGAACTTGTCTGAAATTGATCATATATATAAAACAATATAACAATTTGATTCACAAAAGCTGGGCGATTTAAATGACACGGAACTACTTACTTTTTGACTGTGATGAGACTTCAGCGGCGGCGTGGTAATATTCAGATATACCGAGGAAGCAAAGATAACTATGGTACAACATAAGTGCTCTTTGCCACATTTCAACAGCTCATTTTGAAATTTATAATCTCACAATTAATTTATATAACAACTCATACTGAATATAATCATTATACAGTCGGAAACAATTAATATATTTAAACTTATAATTTCACTAGAAAGTTTTAAAAATTAATTTGTTTCTATTGGAGTTTCTTTAAAAAAATATAAAATTTGGTTTAACTTAATCTAAGAAAAAAGTTAACAAATTTACATTCACTTTGAAAATTTTAAACTTAATTTTTTCTTATGTACAATATATATAAAAAGGTATAAAAAGAAATGTTAATCAGTTAAAATAAAATAGGTATTTCCCAATTTTTTATTTCGTAACATCATCATATAAAAAACCAAAAAATAGAATAATAAAAATGTTTTTAAAACTATTTTATAAATTTTTGTTTGTTTTTACATTTATTTTTGGAATTGACTAATTGAATTACAAAATGTTGTTTTAGTGGATAATCAATGAAATGTTGTGACACGGCTTTTTTCTCATTGACGTGAGAAAACATAAAAAAAATTGAAATATTAACGTAATATATTTACATATGTACCGTTAGTTACTGAGTTGTTCTGGTTGGTTTTGGATAAACAGTATGACTATCGGCTATCAATCTATTAGCAACCATGACCACCATCAATTAATTCACCAATCAAATAACAACGCATGTATGTAAATCCATTGCATTAATCAAATAATCAAACATTTATAACGATTTTTTTTTTGCTTTCGGTCGGTCGTTTACCTTTGTCACTATTTTTTTATTATTTCTAATCTTTCGTTTGTTTTTTTTTTTGCGTTTGTCGAACTATGAGATAAAAATTCATTCAAAATTTAAAAAATTTAATTTACAATTTTACAATAAAAAAAGTCGAAATAACTATGTCACTGGATGAAATTCGTTTGATGTTTTTTTCTACAGATACTAAAATATAAGAAAAATATTTAGAGTTGTGAAATAGAACCAATGCCCCTCAATATGCTTATTAAATGGCTGAATAATTTAATACAAATTTTTAATTAATTAAATAAAAATTAAATTTAATATGATCAATTGAAGCTACTGTTGGCACTTGTCGAAATATTATTAACTAGGGGGTATACCGCGGGCTCCGCCCCCCCCCCCCCCCACCCCCACCCCTCCCTCCTTTCCCCCTCCCTACGCACACCAATACACTCTTGCTCTTTTCATCCGGCTTTGATACAACTACTAAGTACTATCCATCATAATCCAACCTCTTCTAATCTATTCTGTGTGTACCTTCTGCTTAACTATAATTCTACAAAAACCATCGTGAGGTTAACGATAAATTTTTATACGATCAATGACAAATGGTTGAAAATAATAATAATAAGAAAATACTGAAATAGCAGCTTTTGTTCTTCTGTATTTTATTTACAGAAAATGAAGCTATGCAAAAATAATGATGGAAAAAAAATATTCTATGATTTTTACATCGACATCGACATTTTTACATTTACATCGACAATGACAACGAAATTTCGTACTGAGTTTCTTAAAGTTCATTTTATTAAATCGGTTTAAATTATTAATGTTTGAAAATGTATATTATAACCTAAACTGTTTTTTGTATAAAAATATCAAATGTTTTCAACCTACATTGTTTTTAAAAATTGTTAAAAATCTATATTTTTCTAGGCTGTTATGTTCGCTGTACTAAAGAACAATTTTCTGGTTCTGGTCCTGCCATAATAGCGCTAGTATTTTACGAAATGGTGTGTCAAAAAGTGAGGAAATAGACCTTTAATCATGTACTTTCATCAATTTGTTTCCTCTTTTCTTTTTGAATAAACTTATTATAAAAACCATCTACCAACTTTACTATTTAATGTAAAAATTATTCCTTTAAAAAAAGGTTATTATTCCTTTAAAAAAAATTCGATCTATTTTTCATAATAAATATTACATATCTTGTGACTAATTCAAAATAAAAAAGGTTTTATTAATAAAACATCAACAAAAATTATAAATATATGTATTATGTAACTTAATTAAAATAAAAAAATAAAATCCCCTAAATGCATTCTATATCGATTGCATTCATAACTAAACAAAATGACGTCACACGATCTTTTATGATAAAGCCGTTATATTGCAAGAGAAATACATACTCAAATAGTAGTTTTTGTTTTTCCTTAATTTAGTTCACAGGAATGAAATTATGGCAAATAATTATCGGAAACCACTATTATATGATTTTTAGCACTGCCTGTCAAAAAACTAATTAATTTTCTTGTTAATATCGAAATTATATAAATCATATGAAAGGGCTTCATTTCAGTATTCCATAAAAATTTATTTTGGAATTTTACACCTCACCATTTTTTGTATAATTTGGAATAATGACGTTTTTCTCGTGTTTTCTTACCTCAATTAGCTCCGAACCTAACTGATCGAAAATTTTCAAATGTATTTGGAATGATAGAAAAATTAGTACGTTTTCAATAAAAATATAAAAAAGTGTCATATTCTCATACTTAGATTTATTAAGGGGGTGGATATGAGGAGGGGTAAAATCACTATTTAAAATGGGGTCAAGTGGGGTGTCATTTGAAAGAGGACTTTATTTAGAAAACATAGCAATTTTTTTTAGAATTTTGCGATGCACAGTTTTTGAGTTATTTTCAAAAAAGTGCAACTTTCAGACCGTTCCCCTCCCCCTACGTTTCGACACTGATTGACAGAAAAATTTGAAAAAATTCACAGAGTTAGGAAATTTGGTAAATTTTGTATGAAAATTATAGTGAGGTCTCAAATAATTATATTTCAGTGTGTTTAAGGGACCGGTGTAAAGAGGGTAAAGAAAAGGCCCAAGCGAGTGGGGTGTCATTTGAAAGAACACTTAATTTAGAATTTGTTGCAATTTTTTTTAGAATTTTGCGGTGCACAGTTTTTGAGTTATGGACAAAAAAGTGCAAAATTTAGACCTGACTTTTTTTTTATATTTAAAAGGTTACATAATAAAATAAAAAATCGGTATTTAACATTTAACACAATCTGTATTTCGGTTGTGAATTATAATTCAAATTGAATTCAAGATTAAATAATATATACATACACAAAATAACTACTATTATTATGAAATAAGGGATCTGATGGAGACGATTATGCTTTTACTATGGTAATTTGAAATGTTAATTCCATGTAAGTGTATATTAGAATAATTTTTTAACCGATTTGATGCAACATGGGGGAGGGGGGAGTGTTCGAACCCCCAGCAACCTCCACCCCCCCTTGAGTATGCCGCAGGTTTGAGCCATATTTGTCCGTCATTTCGAATGTTAGGAAAGCCAGACAGCATAAGAAACTGGGGTGTCCGTTTTAAAAAAGAAATACTTTTTGGGAGTTTTTGTATAGGTTGTGGATGACGTGTGAAACTTTTAGTTTATAAACAAGTTATATACGTGTTCAAAAAATTAAAATATGTATATCGATATATCGATATTGCGATATTTTTCGCTTGATATATCGAAAACTATGAATGATATTTTTTCATTTGATATATCGATATGTCGATATATTAATCACGATATTTTTGATATTTTCAATGTGGCAACTCATGTTACAAGAATGAAAACAAAACGGATAACATGTCAAAAATATAACTGTCATTTACAACTAATATTTTGATATTTATCTATTGGTTATTTTGCGTTTTTAAATTTAAATATTACTTCGGTCTGAAAGGCCTAAGTATTACATTCATGAGCTCAAAGTGAAATTCTTACCCCCTACTTTTTTTGACATTTCTCGACGTTTTAGGACCTACTGATTCTAAAAAAAAATGTATGTCTGTCCAGCCGTCACAACCGACGAAATCTAGAAAACCGCTGGACGGATTTGAAAAATTTTTTTTTCTAAAAATAGGTTTACTTAATAGGAAGAGCCGAAAGGACGATGTGTTCGATAACTGTACCGGAAGTGTGTCAAAAAAATCGTCAAGGTGTAAAAACAAGGAAATTTGCATATTTTTTGCTTATATACGTTCATTTTAAGTGATTACGAGTAGGAACATTGAATTTGGAGAAATTTTGATGGTTGGGATTGGTATGTGAGACCAAAATCTAGATTATTGCGTTATAAGTTTGATTGATTGATTGATTGATTGATTGGACTGTAGGACCAAGCACTAGGCGAGACTCCCGGATTACGGCCGGGCCACTTCCTACAGTCGTTTTACATATAACAATAGGTAAGGATAGGTAGGTAATTGTAAGTTAGGAGTGAACGACCCGGTTACAGACACCTGGCAAATCGTATCTAGCTACTACTGTTAGGAGACAATCACAAGGACAATCACTTATACATATAATCTGCAATCGCCAATCAGCAATCCCGTATCTAAAATTTCTCGCCTGCAATCTCCAGTCGGAAACCTGTTATTCATGTAATTTATTAGTATAATAGGATGATGACTAAATTGTAGTCCTCTGCACTCTCCAATCTGAATTCATGTTATTATATTTATGGTTAAAATTATTTATGGTTATTTATGGTTAAAAACATTTATATTATGTACATATATATAAAAAACAAAAAACCCCTTTGAAAATTGAGTGAATTTCATATAAAAAAGTATTGGGATTGAATTGGATAAAAATATTATCTTTCACTTGATGTTTTTATTTGAAACGTATTTATTTAAATTTTATAAAACATTATTTTATATAATATAATTAACGCAAGAATGTTTTGAATTTTC
>OY856186.1:140896839-140924339 GCA_963693315.1 Diogma glabrata | reverse complement strand
GTTTCAGTCAAATCGAACACGGCTTATATACCACGACTTGTTGATTAGATCGTTTCTTAATTTAACACTACAAAAATCAGATAAATTCTATAACCTTTTTAAAAATGTTAATAATTTTCATCGACTAAAATCACTACGGTTTAATTTCATTTTAATTTTAAATGAAAAAAAGTAATACAAATAAACAACGACACAACAATGTTGTATCGAATTGAAAACCATTAATTACGAGAATTTCAAGAGAAAAAAATTATTTTCCTGATTTTTTCAATCTTTTAATTAGAAAAATTAAATTATTTTTAAAATACCACCATTATTATATATTATTATATATCATATATTATATATTATTGAAGCACTTGGTTTGAAACACATTTTAGACACTTTAAATATGGTAATAAGACACTTTAAATATGGTAAATTATTAAAGTAAAAAATATATATATATTTATCACGACGGAGAGTTTTATCCACGTCCATCTTCTTTAAATGCGCTCGGCAAACTCCTAGATTATTGCGTTATAAGTTTGTCAAAAAAATGTTGTCAAGTGTGTCAAAAGAAAGATTTTTATTTATTTTTTTACCCAATTTTTTGGAAAAAAATTAAATTAAAATTTTGTTTGAAATGAAATTTTATTATTATTATTGAGAACTATGGCATTATAAGTTTGTCAAAAAAAGTGTTGTCAAGTGTGTCAAAAGAAAGTTTTTATTTATTTTTGTACCAAATTTTTTGGAAAAATATATAAAATTAATAATTTGTATGATATGAAAATATTTTATTATTATAGAGAATTATGGCATTATAAGTTTGTCAAAAAAATAATGTCAAGCGTGTCAAAAAATGATTTCATTGATTTTTTGAGCCAATTTTTTGGGAAAAAATGTACCTGTTTTTATAACGTAAATGTGATTGAAAATGAAATTAGACATGGAAATTTTTGAATTTGTTATAGTTTTTGAAATATTTTTGGAATTTTGAAAAAAGTTTGTATGTTTGATTTCGTAATAATTTTTGCAATATTTTTAGAATTTTGGAAAAAGTTTTAATTTTTGATTTTGTAAGAATTTTTGAAATATTTTTGGAATTTTGAAAAAAGTTTTAATTTTTGATTTTGTAATAATTTTTGGAATATTTTTAGAATGTCGAAAAAAGTTTGATTTTATTATAAATTTTGCAATATTTTTGGAATTTTGAAAGAAATATGAATTTGTGATTTTGTAATATTTTCTCGAATCGCTGAATTGAAGGTTTTTGAATAGTTTGCTAAAAAGGTAAATGAAAATGAAATTGGACATGGACATTTTTGAATTTGTTATAGTTTTTGTAATTTTGAAAAAGTTTCAATTTTTGATTTTGTAAGAATTTTTGGATTATTTTTATAATTTTGAAAAATTTTAAAATTTTGATTTTATTATAATTTTTACAGTTTTGGAAAAAGTTTCAATTTTTAATATTTTTATAATTTTTGCAATATTTTTAGTTTTGGAAAAAGTTTGAATTTTTGAATTTTTAAGAATTTTTTGAATATTATTAGAATTTAGAAAAAGTTTAAATATTTGATTTTATTCTAATTTTTGGAATATTTTTGGAATTTTGAAAAAAGTTTCAATTTTTGATTTTGTATAATTTTTGCAATATTTTCAGAATTTTTGAAAAAAGTTTAATCTTTGATTTTGTAATAATTTTTGGAATATTTTTAAATTTTGAAAAAAGTTTGATTTTATTTCATTTTGACAATATTTTTGGAATTTTGAAAGAAATATGAATGTGTGATTTTGTAATATTTTCTCGAAACGCTAAATGGAGAGGTTTTTGAGTAGTTTGCTGAATGTATCATCTTTTCCCTAAATTATGTTAATTTATGATCTGTTATAATTTTCCGGCATCGTATTGATGTTTCGTGTTAGTTTTGTAATAAATTTCTAAACAGAAATAAAAAATACTTGTACTTTAACAAAGAGTTATGTTTGATAAACATCGCTGCCCAAAACTAAAAACCATATCCTCATAAATGTTTTTTGCCGAAAAATATATCAAAATCCTTAATTCAGACCGAAGTCTTGATATCTCAGAGCTGTGAGATTTCAGCCCCTCCATATTTTAGTATTGTAATGGGTAGTTCCATAGCGTGGAAACTTTTTACCAGGCAGAATGGAAACAATGTCGTCTGCAATGTATGTGGGAAAAGCTACAAAGCCAGTGGAAATACCACAAAATTAGTTACTCATTTGAAAAATAAGCATGAGCATTCGTATAACGAAATTAAAAAAGTTATAACGAGAATAGACTTGACTATGAATAGCACTAAAGTTGAATTTTTGAAGGTGAGTAAAACAATTGTACCGAAATTCGAAACATGTAAAATAAGTATTTATTCAAATACATATGTATGTATATATTTAAACGTTCTAGAATACTGATGAAGTTAACAGTAGTGCAACCAATGCAAAACACAGTTGTCTTTACCATCATTAATGGAGAGAACCGCCTCATTTAAAGGTACGTAGGAACAATTTCATTGATGTGTTAATTTCATAATACAGTGGCAGTTTGATGTTCGCAACCAATTAAACAATGCTCTTGTCTCATTCACAGACGGCGGGCATAAACATTTACAAATAACTCAAGCATTGGTATACATGGTTTGTCTAGACAACTACCCATTTTCTTGCGTAAACAGAGTAAAGATAGAACTATTTTCAGTAAAAAAATTATTTAAATCCCAATTGATCTTGGACCCTAGCGCCATCTTTAAAAAAGTTTTTTTAATATTTTTATTTAAAAACTAATTATAAAAACAGTAAATTAATTTTTTTCAAACGACTAGTTAATTATCTATCAAACAAAAAAAAGTTTGATGAAATCGGTATAGCCGTTCTTGAGCAATTTAATTTCAAAGTTACATCGGATTGTCAGAATTTTCATTTTTCATGCATGTTGGGGTGCCCCCTATGCTCAAACTATGCACTTTAAAAAAATTTTAAAATAAGTTGTATTTTTTATTTTGTCTATACTACTTATATGCTAAGTTTCAGGAAAATCCAAAATGGTCAAGTTTTCACAACTCTGTCTAGAACACGTTTTTCATCAGTATTATCACTGTCATTTTCAGTATTTCTTTCTGATTCGTCTTCATCATAGGTTATCATTATTAATTCTGTATTGTCGCTGTTACTTTCCGAAGATGAGCCAAAATTCTCTGAAACATTCGTTGCATCAACGTGAGAATCAGTTTCTTTTGATGAACCTTGGATATAATCAGGTTTTGTAACATATTTATAGATGCTCTGAACTGCATCTATTTTAGTCTGTTTGGTCTTTCTCTACTTGAACCCACTTTTTCTTTAAGAAGTATGCACTCCTTGTGGCATATTTATTTTTTGCGATATTTGCTAAACGAAATCTAAAAAAATATTTTTAATTATAGTAGGTATCAGCAAAGCATTAATTCTAAATATATTTGTAGGATACATTTAAGTCTAGTTCATAATAAGAACACTGTGTTAACGACTAATTACACTGCCAAGAAAATTAATTTATTTAAATTTCCTTGTAACAACTTATCTTCTTCTTCTTCTATATATATAAAATTGAAAGTATGTATGTTTGTCGTTTATGCATTAATAAACCATTCATCCGATCATCATGAAACTTTGGGAAGTTGTTGTGGACACTTGCGCATAGGTAACAGGCAAATTTTTTTTTGAATGGAACCCCAGGGTCATTATAATTATCTTAAGCGGTTCTGCCTAAATGTTGATAATAATTTAATTTAATTTTTCTTTAAATATCGTTTTATACGGTTAGATTCCTTTGATCAATTTTTTTTGTTGAACATAATTTAATGAAATTGAAAAATGAAAGTATAATCTGAAACATTTACATTTGTATATCAAAACTATATGTATTTGAATTAAACACATAATGATGTTACAAATTTTATCATCTATACAATGTGTTATTGTTATTGGTAATAAACTAAATATGTTATTGGTTTGTAATTGTATGTAATGCATGTTTCTTCAACTAAGAAAGATAGTTGATAACATCGATTAAAAGCTCAAAATTACGAAGTGGAATTCGCACAAATACTATACAAAGAAGCATAGCTTATGTATAATAAAACATGGATAGCAAGTATGATAAACAAACTAATTAAAAATGTGGCCTTTAGCCGGCAACACGTTTGCAACAGTGATTTGCAAACAGTTACACTGCATTAATACCAATGAATTTATAATATATGCCCGCCCGTAAAAACATTAGAAAACATTAGGAACATTAGCAGTAAAATTTAAAATTTTGGATCTATGGATGTGACAAAACGGCCTACTTTAGTACCTGCGTATACTACCGACAATGGCAGTAAGATATCACTTATATTAAGGGGATAAGTGATATTTTAGGTGTGCTGGCGGATGTACTTTTTTCAATCAACGATAGTACCCTTAGTCTTAGTTATGTTAGAGTTATGTTATGTTACATAGTTAGTCTCTATTTTTTTTTAAATAAAATGTGTTGGATAGTAGAAATTACAATGTGTGTCACAACAACACATAAGAACATGCTTTCTAAGGTGTTGATGGACGTAATTTTTTTATTTTTTAAAAGAATAAACTGTTTGCTTGCTCGAACAAATGAGCTTCCATATAATTATTATATATGCTGGCTTGAGGTAAACAATGTGTTATATGATCTTGGTATATGCTTCTAGCACTAGGATAATTAGGAACCTAATTATAGCTTTGTTCCCTCAAATTTGAAAAAAAAAGTGTATTGTTTTTATTTCCTCCATCTTATCATGAAATATTGCTCTATATCGTACATTATTATGTGAAAGGATTTATTATTAAGTTTTCCATTCTTTAAGAAGAATATAAAAAAAAAGAAATTTGCGTCCATCAACGTCTTACAAAGCATTATGTTGTAGAGCCTATGTCTTAAAAGGTTTATATGTGTTGTTGTGACACATATTGTAATTTCAAATATGTCACATATTTTGAAATTGCACAAACTTTTTTGAACTTCGGTTACTGGCTATTACAAAATAGTACCTGTCCGCTGTGCAAAACCGCTTGTGTGCGTGCTGATCTGCAAAGGTTGCCACGAATGACAGCCGCCAATAATTACACAGTCGTTCCACCACCTTCACGAGCTATGACTCGAGCGCTCACTGCAGAAATGCAACGACGACAGTTTAGCATTGGCCATCAACACTCTTCAACTCGGGTATCAATTGAAAGAACACCTTCTCGACACGCCAACGAAGCTAGGGTTGACGAAGCTCGGAGAAGTCATGAACAAGCCGGAGCTGCTGCTGTGTTGCGAGATTCACATAAAACTATACATACTCAACTAGACCAGGAAATGGCCATGATTGGAGAGTTATTGGGTCTAAACCGTTCCTCTGCACCAGAAGTACCAAATGTGGAATCTCACCTCTCTCCGCTGCGTCAATCGGCTCCGTCTGTACACTCAATGAGAGAAGATTTGGTACCTCGATCCACCGGCACAACCAATGTTTGCTGAGCCTCATCCTGCTCCTATCCGAACTAGACCACATTTCGATCAATGTAATCATACCATCATACGTAATTGGAATCTCACGTTTACCGGCAGACCTGATGGTCTGGATGTGGAAGCGTTCATCTTTAGAGTGGAGAGATTGACCGAGATGTGCTTTCAAAGCGATTTTTCCATAATCACACGTAATTTATATCTACTATTAACTGATAGAGCAGTTGAATGGTTCTGGCGATACTATCGCGATAAACGTCAGCTTATATGGAATGACATTTGTCATGCTCTACGTGTTGAGTTTCGGGATAGACAAACGGATGAAGAAATAAAGGAAAGGATGAAGGCCAGAAAACAGAGGCCAACCGAAACGTTTGATGATTTTCTACAGTCATTATAAGGATTATCTGATAAATTGGTGATGCCGATGGCTGGTGCTGAACTGCTGTCGTTGATTCGGAATAATCTACGGATCGAGATACGCAGAGAATTGCTGTATGTAACCATTTATGGTCTGGAACATCTTCGGCAACTGTGTAGGGATAGAGAAAACAGCACAGCAAACAGTACAGCAAACGATTTGTAGGGATAGAGAAAACAGCACAGCAGACAGTACAGCAAACGATTATATTCCAATTCAAAGACATTGCACACTGTTTTATGACAAATTTTTAAACAGAAAAAAGATTATGAATTGAATATAAGAAACTAAGTTTGACAAAAAAAACGAGAATAACTACAAAAGTTTCTGCTTTGGCGAATTCAATACGTGTGGACAAGCAGGGCGAGTCCCAATTACAAAGATGCATTACTAGCCTAATACAATTACGAAATCGAATCCTAGCTTCGTAACAGGGCTGCCAATTTTGGCAAAATCAGTGAAAAGGGGCAGAAAAACGAAACGTAGCCTTGAACGAGACCCAATACGACACCCACCTGAATTCACCAAAAAAAATATGAAAACAATCTCCAAACGCTCATGGCCAATCCCGCCGGGCACATACAACCAATCGAGATACAGAACGATTCGGACCTTGTATAGTTCTGGTTCGAACCTACATACTGAGATTATGAGTCTCATGTTCTACCGACTAAACTAGCCGGGCTATTACATAATTTAAATTTTAAGATTGTAAATTTTGGTGATGCCGATGCTGGTGCTGAACTGCTGTCGTTGATTCGGAATAATCTACGGATCGAGGTACGCAGAGAATTGCTGTATGTAACCATTTATGGTCTGGAACATCTTCGGCAACTGTGTAGGGATAGAGAAAATCTGTGGGCAGAACCGATATCGAAACCTCGTGATTACAATTATCGACCCCCTAGACCGGTGCCTGAGATAGACCTTGAAACGATTAACCAATTCCACCACCTGTTGAAATTGTAAAAAACTTGGTCATCGTTGGCACGATTGTCGTGAAGCACAACGACTGTTCTCTTGGGGTTGTTGGAAAGACGATGCAATGTGTCCCAGTTGCGATCATTGTCAGGGAAACCGAAGAGGGGGCCAGAATCCCAACACCTTTTCTCGCTCCCTGAACCAGGCTTAGAATCACCGGGTTCTAAAATTGTTGTATCACCTGATTCCAAAAATATATTATCATCCGATACTAAAATTGATTTATTTCCTGATTCATTTTCGGGATTGGCCTCTGCTAATTCGAACGACCATTTTCCGTCTAATGGGACCAATGATAGTCGGTACAGTCCATTGTCTTACTGTGCTTCAACCTCCAACTTATTGTATACCACTCAAACTACATCACCTATTGATATTGCGAACGATTCCGAACCAGTTATAAACATAAGTAACGTCATACCTGTGGTACAGGCTGGAAACATTCCTCCTGATGTTCTGACATCAACTCATGATACAAATTTGAAACTGCTAAAACGAACACCCAATATCATTGCACCGCGTTCGTTCTCAACGCCGATTAAATCATTTCGGCAACGACTGACCGATTATATGAAGTTGCGCTCAAGCATTTTTATTGATTCACTGTCGATTTCAAGAACGCCATCACGCTCTGCACTCCGGTCTCTGGCTTATTGGCAACACCGACGTTTGTTTAAATCTCACACCATTTCCTCTATTGTGAAATTGGCCAACGATGTAAGATCTTATGCCACTGTGTCTATCTTAGGTAAACAACACACCGGATTGTTGGATAGTGGAGCATCCTTGACTGTGATTGGTGGTGATTTTGCTAAAGAAATTATGCAAACACCAGACCTTCTTACTTATTCATCCGCAGTAGGACGTACTGCTGATGGACAAAGGCAGAAGATCTTGGGATTTGTAAACACAAAAATTTCGTTTATTAACCAAATTAGATCAATGGACGTTTTCGTAATCCCTTCTTTAACTCAAAATTTATACTGAGGTATAGATTTTTTCAATGCTTTCAGTTTGTTTAACCCTATGTTTAGAATACCTACATTAACGACTACGGAGTCAATAATGTCAGTTGTCTATGGACAATCAGCAGCGCTTACAAGACGCTATTCAGCTTCTACCATCTTCGAAAATGGGTCTGGGTCGAACACACTTGTTAGAACATGTGTTTGATGTGAGAACGTCCGTCCCCATCAAACAGCGTCACTACTCGATTTCGCCCGCCATTGAGAAACTGGTGGGGGGAGGAACTGGATAGAATGTTGTCTCTGGGTATTATCGAAGTGAGTAACAGTCCTTGGTCGAGCCCTGTGGTTTTAATCCGTAAACCTGGGAAGGTACGTCTTTGTTTGGATAGCAGAAAGGTAAATCTAGTCACTAAAAAGGATGCTTACCCCCTTCCACAGATTGATGGAATTTTGAGTCGTCTGCCACAAAGTAATTTCATTTTCAGTTTGGATTTGAAGGACGCTTTTTGACAGATACCTCTAGAAAAACACTCCCGATAGAAAACTGCTTTTACGGTCCCTGGGCGGCCATTGTATCAGTTCGTAAGAATGCCTTTCGGACTGTGCAATGCGCCGCAAATAATGACAAAATTAATGGACCAAGTAATTCCTCCACATCTCAAGTCGTGCGTCTTCGTATACTTGGATGATCTTCTAATGGTTACAGATACCTTTGAGGCTCATCTGAAACTATTAGAAGATATCTCCCAGTGTCTTAGACGTGCTGTAATGAAGCGCTGATTCATTGGCGAACCTATGAAGCGGCATAGCAGGTCGCGTATCTGATGAGGTTTATAAAGCCTTTTCGACTAGTTTCAGTATTGGGATCGAGTAAGAATTCCTGCTACTTCAGCACAAATTACTGAAATGTACACGAATTACATGATTTATACGGAAATGGAAAAAAACGAGTGAAAGAATGAGACTCTGACGACCCCCTTGGTGAAAGAACCACGACCATCACGTCCAACCCCACACCCACTCACATACTCTCACACTCTCACACCTTACACACTCTCGCACTCTCACACACATGCACACTATCATCCATATCTACATCCAGACCCACATTCATGCACACGTGAAACAATCCAATATCATTGAACAACGTTCGTATATTTCAGTGAGAAATTGTTTGTTTTACCTACAATATCATTTTGATTGTCTGCAGTTTGAAGATGGAAATTGTTCAACACAGGTATTCCACCATCATTAACTTCATTCTCCTTCTTTACTACACTATTACTTTCAATTTTATTATTTAAATCAATTTCCGTTAGCAATAGATTGATCTCATTACCTTCGATATAATTTAATTTTGTCAAAATTTATTTTAAGTTATTTTTATCATCGGTTTGTACTTCAAGTTTATAAAAAAAAATATTCTACGTGGTTTTGTTATTAAATTATATGATTCGTTATAATTATTATTATTGCAAAAATAAAAGTGTAATAATTCAGTCCACATTGAATATGCTCTATAAATTTTTGTTAATATAATTAATATGTTATTATATGCAATAAATATTTTTTGAATATCTTTAAATTGATTATTCCATAAATTTATTAATGAGGTAGCTGAATTGAAATTGATTATAAAATTATCGGTAAGAGCTAGAACGAATGTGTCGTTATAAGAAAAAAAAAAACAATTTTGAAAATTGCATTGCGTTTATATGAGAATTAATGTCGGATGATTTTATTAAATGATTTAAATTATTGGTATTATTGCAACTACTATTATAGCTACTACCGCTAAATTTATTTGCTGTATTATTAATAGTTGGTGCAGGAGATGATGTAGTTTCAGTCTTATTTAAAGTCATTACATTTAATACTACTTTGGGTGGTTTTAGAATTAACAGAATATTAATTAATTGATGAGTTTGTAATGCATTACCAACAAAATCAACTTCCCATAATCTCATTCTAGGACGAGCGCAGTGTGTAAAATGGTACGCCCCAATAAATATGATAAAACTATCAACGTTACATGGCCCTTTTTATCAACATAAAATAAATTTTTATCATCATCCATCCAATAAAAAAAACATGTTACAACTGTACAATCATGCTTTGGCGTTGTTATCATTTGTGGTCCTGATGAATTCAACACATCAATCGTAACCACACGTATAACCCCTTTTATGGTTGAAAACGATATACATTTTTCATGTTTTGATATTGCAATTCGATTGATAGGACCATATTTGTTCGGTATTATTTGAAAAAAATTTACAAGGATCGCGTTCGAATACATACACGCTATCCGATAAAGCACCAAATACGATGTATTTTTGGGCTCCATGAAATAGCGCCGACTGTCATAGCGCCGATGACATAGCGCCGAGAAAATTCTCGGCACTAATTCATTTATTTTTGAATTAGCGTAAATTTTTCTAAACTGACATATCGCAGACATTTTAAAACTGACATAGGGCCGAGATTTAATTTTCTAAAAAATCTCGGCATTAATTCAATTTTTTTTTAATTAGTGCCGAGATTGAATTCATAAAGTATTTGACTTAGTGCCGAGATTAGACTCTTGGCACTAATTCATAAGATAGTGAATTAGAACAAATAGGATTAATTTTTTAAGAAATCTAAGTCATTATTCAATACTATTTTAATAAGCAGTTTAACTTAAATTGGTATTTGTTAAATTCTTTTTAGCTTGACCAACGCAGACTCGTTTTTCATCAAAAAAAACAAATCTCTTAAAAACCTCTGTTTTTGTAATTATAGAAATAAAAAAAAATAATGAAAAACTTAATACCAAAAATGTTATGAAAAGAATCCCCACAACTGATTGGGACCGGATTACAATCTAATACGGCGTGTTACACTGTCCAATCAGATAACCGGATCAGAGGACAAACTTACTGAACCAGGACAAACAGAGAAAACATATTTGATTTCTGTTAGGTGCCGGCTGTGAAATGCCCTGCTATGTAGGACTTGTTCTAGTTTACCCTGATCCAGCCAGGACGATAAAAGCACATGCCAGAACCAGGGCCGGAATCCGGATTTACAATCTTGGCCGCCTGGACCAACCAAGATCTGCCTCCTCCTTAATAAAAAAAGCTGTAATGCATCTATGTATCGCTGTGTGCGAAACAACGAAATAATGACGGATCCCAATTATTAATTGTCATAATTTTGACTTTTGAAATTTATATTCACCATAACAAAGCGTCAGAATTTGGTATAGCTTTTTAGAATCATGAAATGATGACAGAAGGGCTTTGTGCGAATTGACGAAATAATGACAGATTACAACTATTAATTGTCAAAATTTTGTCTTTTGGAATTTATATTCACCATAACGAAACGTCAAAATTTGGTATAGCTTTTTAGCATCATCAAATTGTGACGATCGGATCGGAAAATGGAAACAATCGAAATCGAAAAAAAACACTTACTCAAGAGAATGGCAATTGAATGTTTGTGAAACATTCTCTGAGGCACTTCTCAACCCCACTGCTTTGCAATCGTTTTTTATTATTGTTTTCACTACGATTTCGTCATACATGGCTTTCTGCTCAATTCATGACTATGTAAACTTTTCACAAAACACTTCTGAGTCTTGAAATCCAGAAAAACACGTACGCCACACGATGTGATACGGCAACGATATCACGATATCAATATCCTTTGTCCTTATATTTGGTGCACTTTCGAAATAATTGATTATCGGTTGACGTGAACAGCAACTTTGAATCGGAACGAAAACCACTAATTATTTTATATAGTATTTCATCATTTTGCGTTAATTCGTCTTGCGTCAATTGATGGTCTTCTGATTCATCTGACGACATTTTGAATTAAAATAAATAACGCAAAAAAACTAATAATTATTTGATGTACATGCAAAAGGAACTAATCTAGAACTGATTTAAAATAGCGATGAGCGTTGCCGTTACACGTAATTTTTGATAGTCGAAACTATTTTATATTTTCATTCAGTTCGTTTCATTTAAAAATACTGTTTATCTCTTTCTATCTTCCCCAAATAACTCGTAAAAAGAAAAAATGTCAACACTTTTTAATATATGTGTGCACCGTTTGGTTTTTGTTTCTTCTATCATTTTCTTATTTTTACATACTATGCATGCTACCATTCTGAGAATTTTTCGTTTCATATCTTTGGGGGAATTAGGTCCGCTATACACTTGAGCTCAGCTATACGAACTATGTTTTTTGTATATAACGTAATCAAATGGATGACTATACACTTGAGCTAAGCTTATAGCTTAGCTCAAGTGTATAGTCATCCATTTGATTACGTTATATGCAAAAAACATAGTTCGCATAGCTTAGCTTAAGTATATAGCGGGCCTTAAGCCGGGCAATCACATACAACAGAAACAGAATTTCATACAAATTTGACAGATAAAAATTCGGTTTCTGTAAAATTTGTATGGAATTCTGTTTCTGTTGTATGTGGTTTCAAGCCTTTACAGACATATACACTAAAGCTCTATACGCAGCTGAAAATAAATATTCAGTTCTATGCTTATCATACGCATATGTAGAAAATAAAATTAAATACGTTTTATAGATACCTATCAATGTGTCAATGTGATCAAAATTCGTGTTCAAACATGATTTTTGCCTTACGGCACTAATTCAGTTTAAATTGAAATAGCGCCGAGAACTAAATTTAAACCATTTCTGTGATAGCGCCGAGATTTAAACTCTCGGCACTAGTTCATTTCAAACTGAAATAGTACCGAGATATTAAATTTTTAATTTTTCTGACATAACGCCGACATTTTTGATTCTCGGCACTATGTCAGTGTGATCAAATTGAAAATTTTTATCTTTGCGCTATTTCAGTTTGAATTGAATTAGTGCCGAGACTCCATAGAAAATTTTCTCGGCGCTATGTCAGTATTTTTCTCGGCGCTATTACAGTCGGCACTAAGTCAGTACACCGTATTTTTGGGATACATCACAACATGTATACTTTATTCGTTGTGTTTGTTTTTAGAGGTGAACCAGTTATGTCAGCTAAATCTTTTAAATTCAATAATACAAAACTTCCACACATTTTTCCTTCTATATAAAAAAAAAATCTATGAATAAATTTATTCAATTAAAGGGTACATAGTAGAAAATTTAGTTATTTTTCTTTCATAGAAATGTATCTTACAACATTGACATTCTAATAACGATTGTTATAACACCGCTTTGAACTTCGTCTACATTGTAAAATAAATGAAGTATAATATTGACATTGACTCAAAAACATGCATCACATGAATTCTCTCACACCATAACACTCATACACACACGCATCCATACTCGGTCATACTTAAAAATAAAATAAAATTAAAATTTCACTCACCCCATGTTATTGTCCAATCCATCCGGTTGACGTAGAAATATTTATATTCTGGAGGAGTCTCGGTGTCGTGATTAAAAACAAACAAACAAACAAGTAAACCAATCACATACTCTCTGGATCCTGCTGCCGTAATTCTCATCCAACTTCTTGATTCACTTCGTCCTAGTGTTATCACAGAAAAAAATCACCCGGATGTTGTGTAGATGGAATTATGATTTATTAACACATCCTTTTTTGTTTGGTGGCAATAAATCTTTCGAAACACTTCTTTCTTCTACTAATTTAACATGTAATTCTCGAAAATCACTATATCGACGATTAACTGATCATTTTGTTGGACCTGTTTTAATTAAAATCTCATAAAACATAAGGCCATTGGGTTCACACACATTTATAATTGAAATTTTTGTTGTTTGTTTCTCTTATTGATTTAAAAAAATAAATTTATTTAAACTTTATTCAATTACAATTACCTATCACAAAGCACTTCGAACGACAACACAAAAAGATAGAATTTTTATCAATTGAACTAATAAATTGTACTAGTAAAATAAAACTTAGACTAATTGAACTGTTAAAATTTACATTTAATTAAACATTTTACTACTTGAATTTATTGCACATAACGAAAAACCGTGAAATCCAGAATAGATTCAACTTTACATTTTTTCAATTGTGGCGAATATCAAAACTAAATCCATTTCTCAAAAAATTTAAAGTTTAGCAGGCGATGATTTCGTTAACATTTATTAAAAAAACAAAAAAATTTTTTTATTATTCGGATTTTGTTTTCTTTCCAAACAGTTTTGATAAAATTCTTGATTTTCGTAATGTAAAAAAATGTTTGTGTAATAAATTTGTTTTAAATCTTATTTTTCACTATTCCAAATTTTAAATATTATAATAAATGTTTTACTGTTAACATGTTAAGTCAAAATGTAATAAAATAAATTTATGGAAATCAAATCAAGACACGTCATTAATAAATTATAATGAGAAAACAAAACCATTGATGATGTCAAATATTCACGTTCTCCAATATCTTTAACTTCAACCATTTCATCAGATTCTTTTACACAATTCTCATTACATAGATTCTGCCATTATTTAAGATACTTTAGAAAAAGATAATAAATTAAGTGATTCGATAACTGTTGAAGATAATATTGAAAAATGCCGGACAATGCAACATTTAGTGAATCAGGATATTAAATAGTGCTAAACAACAAATTCTCCTTATATTGGATACAACATCTCCAACAACATTTCGATCATCATTTTCATCTCCTGGAAAATTCAACGCCACTAGCAGCCAATCTCAATATTAAAATTTACCTCCATTCAACGCAGTATCATCCAAAACTGGTAACCCCGACAATGAACAAACCTTCCAATGGAGTCAACTGTAAGAAGTATCAATTTTATAATTCAATTCAATTTTTTTTCTCCTTCTTAATTTAAATTAGTGCTTGCTTCATTTTATTGTAAAAAATTTAATTTTATTATAATATTCTTTTTTTCACAGCAACACAACACTCTTCTCGTAGTGATCAGTCACAGTGATCACATATTCTTTCTGCTAGTCATTCCTGCTGTTTAGCTTAATCTTGTTTCCTCCTAGTGACACATTTTTTTTTCTCTCCAAATTCTTATTTTTCGGCTTTGAAGCCAACTTCTTGTAGTGCGATTAATTTTTTTAAATTTTCTTTTTGTTTTTAGATCGATACCATGGGCCGAAGTTTAAGATCTCCTTCCTTCGTAAGACCCATTACACTCTCCTTAAATTAATGGGCCGAAGCTTCACAACTCTTTCCTTCCTAAGACCCACTTCTTTCTCTGTTACTCATGGGCCGAATTAATCACCTTCTTCCTTCGTAAGACCCGCTCCAATCTCCTTAACTTATGGGCCGAAACAAATTTTTTCGAATTTTCTGATTTTTTTTTATTTGTTATCCCTAACGTTACCCATATGTTACCATAACATGACTATCTTCTAACGTTAACCATCTATCTGTTGACAAAACGGGTATGGTCCTTATGGATATGAAAATCAGATTTCATCTAATTAAGCAGAAACTCCAAATATCTGATCTTAAAGGAATATCCCCAACGTTACCCATATGTTTTTACAACATGAACATCTTCTGACGTTAACAATTTATCTGTTGACGAACAGGTATGGTTCTTATGGATATTTAAAACGACATTTCGTCGTTAATCAGATATTTCTTCTCAAAGCAATCTTTTTCTATGGTACATGTCTCCAAGGTAAACATTGGTCTCAGTCAACTTTGTACTGTCAGACTTTACCAAACTTGTGTTACCATATACACTACTTTGCTTACGCAAACTTTTTCTTATTCGCTACAATTACTTAAGCAAAACTCTTTCCTTCTCTCCTCCTCAACTCTACGTAATTTCTTTATTTATATCGTTCCATCTTCGATGGCACTAGGGGGGGAGTGTTGTGGCGAATATCAAAACTAAATCCATTTCTCAAAAAATTTAAAGTTTAGCAGGCGATGATTTCGTTAACATTTATTAAAAAAACAAAAAAATTTTTTTATTATTCGGATTTTGTTTTCTTTCCAAACAGTTTTGATAAAATGAAAATTGTCACGCCTTGTATTTTTTAGTAAATGTTTTATGTAATTTTATACTTAAAAAAAAGGAAATAATTGTAGAGTAACACATTGTAAAATTATTGTACAACATTCTGGAACAATTATAATAAACATAAATTGAAAGGTGAATTGATGTTTGAGGTTATTATAAAGTTGGTGTCACATCAATCATCAAGATAAAACAATTCAAGATTAAATATAATTAGATCTTGCAAATCAACAATTGAATTTGTGCAGATAGACGCACAGCAAATATTCATAGCTAATTTTACTCTACAATCAAGAGGCCACCACAACAAGTTTTCTGTGGTCACTCCTGCCACCAAAGCAGCAAGCATTCTCCTTCAGCTCTTCGAGAACCATCGTTTATCAAGTCCAACGCAGTAACAACTAAACAATCTCCACGAGTCGAATTTTGATAAGACAATAGAGAGTAATTGATGTTTATGTTTTAGAAAACACGTCACAAACATATAATTGATTTTTTTTTTATTTTTAGTTTAGACTAATAGTGCGGCATAAACATATTTTCTAATTTTTGTTAATTGGAGATTTGGTTCATTGAATTGAACACACATAAAAAATTTTCACTAAATTCGAACTAATAAACTGTAGATTTATGATATTTCTTCTTTTTAAGTTGAACTAAAAGCACAAATATGTAGATTTTTCTAAATTTGCACTAAAGGAACTGATACATTTAGAGAAATTGAACTAATTGAACTCAATTGTTAAAATTTTATCTAAGCAAAATTTGCACTACTTAAAGTTATATGAAAAAAACGTGAATGCAAAGCAATTCCGTTGTTTGACATTCACGAGCGAATTTTCAAAATGCAACAAGAGAGTGTAGACGGATAGTAACATTTTTGTGATGATTTTTTTTTTGGTTTGTAAGATTCAACGGTAAACGCGGCACAAACACATTTTTTTTCTTCTTCTGATTTAAACTAATGGGACAAACATATAAACGTTTACTAAATTGGAGCTATTTAACTGGATACTAATAAAATAATTTAACACATTTAAAATTATTTGGTATTAGCCAACGAAACCTTTATTTATAACTCAACGTTTCGAATACAATTCGTATTCATCATCAGGAGGATAACTAAAAAGTTAAGTAAAAAGTTAATAAACGAACAATAAAGACATTACAATTAAATTAAAAATTAAAAATAAAGATCTGAACTTACAAAATAAAAAATTAGTTTTAAAATGACACATCAAAGTATTTACATTTTTTCTTGATTTTAATTTAAAAACTGAGTAACAGTGTTTTATGTAAACAAAAAGTTGAAGGAATAAAACAAAACGAAAAATAAAAATTAGTTTACAAACAGTACAAGAATGAATTGCACAATACATATGTACATGGAAAACAGGTATCACAGTTGAGAATAAAGAGTATGACCGTTGATCATATAAGTATGTAGGTGTATTAAGTACGTGTTGATTAATTGCACAAAACATACAGATGAAATGTTGATATCACAGGCGAGAGTAAGAAGTATAACCGTTGATAACAGATGTAGGTGTATTGAGTACGTGTTGATTCATCATGTTCGTGTTCTCTAAAATTCTTAATATATGATAATGTTGTCATAATGTGATTGGAGATAGTCAGAATCTTCTTGTTTATTGATACTGTTGTCACATTTTTTAATATGTATCATCTCTAGTATGCTACGTTTCCGGTAATTTGACTCTTTGGCTAGGATTTTGACGTGACTCATATTTATGTCATGGTTAGTTTGATTTAAATGATGTGACAGTGCACTCTGGTTAGATTCAGATTGTTGTGGTTTAGAACTCGCGTATTTGTGTTGGTAAATTCTCTTGCATAAATGTTGCTTCGTTTGTCCAATATAATTGACACCACAGTCACACGAAACTTTGTAAATCACATCCGATTGTTTATCTGTTGGAATTTTATCCTTCAATTTGGTAAATAAATTATTTCCTATTGTATCGTGGGCCTTGCTAACAACTTTCACATTGAATTTTGACATAAGGTGTTTAGTACGGTCGTATAAGTTTTTTATGTATGGTACAGAAACAATATTTTTGGTATCTTCTATTAAATCATGTGAATCGCCAGTGTTGTGTATTAGTTTGTGACGTGTCTTTTTAATGACAAACTTTATGAGTTTTCTTGGGTAACTGTTGTTCAACAATGTTGATTCTAGTAATCGGAAATTTTCGTGGTGAAATTTTCGATCTGACAGTTTTATTATTTTTTCTGTCAACAAGCTAATAGTATTTCTCTTGTATGTCACGGGCAGATATGAATTGAATTTTAAATATCTTCCCGACCATGTATCCTTGTGGTACCAATTGCAATTTATCGTGCCATCCAAGTTCTTTTGCAATAAGATATCCAAGAATGGTATCTTTCCGTTGTTTTCGGTCTCCATGGTAAACTGGATGTTTCTGTCGAAATTGTTAAATTTTTCTAAGAAACAGTCCAATTTGTCGTTTGGGATGGCTGTTATAATATCGTCTACGTACCTGTAGAAAAATGGGATGTCATAATCGATCGTTTTCAAAACTTCTTTTTCAACAAACTCCATCACTAAATTGGCAGCAGATGGACTGACGGGTGACCCCATTGGAGAACCAAATATTTGTTTGTAGAATGTTCCTACATACTTATATGATCAACGGTCATACTCTTTATTCTCAACTGTGATACCTGTTTTCCATGTACATATGTATTGTGCAATTCATTCTTGTACTGTTTGTAAACTAATTTTTATTTTTCGTTTTGTTTTATTCCTTCAACTTTTTGTTTACATAAAACACTGTTACTCAGTTTTTAAATTAAAATCAAGAAAAAATGTAAATACTTCGATGTGTCATTTTAAAACTAATTTTTTATTTTGTAAGTTCAGATCTTTATTTTTAATTTTAAATTTAATTGTAATGTCTTTATTGTTCGTTTATTAACTTTTTACTTAACTTTTTAGTTATCCTCCTGATGATGAATACGAATTGTATTCGAAACGTTGAGCTATAAATAAAGGTTTCGTTGGCTAATACCAAATAATTTTAAATGTGTAAAATCATTTAAGCCAAATAAAAATAAAAATAATAAAATAATTTAACTAATTAAACTATAAGATTTTAATTTAATTAAAACTTTCACTACTTAAATTAATGAAAAAACCGTGAAGTCAAAAAAGCTTCAATTTTTCGATCTTCACGAAAGATTTGACAAAATACAACAAGTGTTTTTATGTTTGTTCAAGAAAACACGTCACAAACATATAAGTAATTTTTTTCTATATTGCACTAGTAAAATGCAAGTGCAAACATGTATATTCTTTGTTATTTTTAATTTGATCGTCACAAACATATAAATTTTTCTAAATTGCACTAACGGAACGAATACATTTTAAAAAAATTGAACTAATTGAACTAAAGTGTTAAAATTTTATCTAATTAAAATTTGCACTACTTAAATTTATATGAAAAACATGAATGCAAAGCAATTCCGTTGTTTGACATTCACGAGAAAATTTCCAAAATGCACAAGAGACAGCAGCTATCAATCGCGTTCCATTTATAGTCTGTTAACGCCGTTTTTCTTTGTTTATTCCCCAATAACAAATCGATATGGTCGTTTCATGGGAAATTTTATTTCCTTTTCGTTAATTATTGTAGCCATAAAAAAAATTGGTACAATTAATTGGTGTTAAAATTGGACAAGAATTCAAAAAAAAATGGTTGCAAAATGAAGGTAAGAAATTATATTCAACAAAAAAGGAAATCTGAGACAACCTTAAAAGTTCATGACAGTACAGCAAACGATTATATTCCAATTCAAAGACATTGCACACTGTTTTATGACAAATTTTTAAACAGAAAAAAGATTATGAATTGAATATAAGAAATTGTGTTTGACAAAGAAAAAACGAGAATAACTACAAAAGTTTCTGCTTTGGCGAATTCAATACGTGTGGACAAGCAGGGCGAGTCCCCAATTACAAAGATGGATTACTAGCCTTATACAATTACGAAATCGAATCCTAGCTTCGTAACAGTGCGAACTTGACGATAAACGTGGAAAAAAGTATGTTTCTTTTGTCGGATGTAAAATATTTAGGATATGTCGAGGGAAGTGGTAAGCTAAAAATCGATCCTGATAAAACTCAGGCTATTTCGGAATTTCTTACACTGCGAACACCCAAACAGATTCGTCGCTTCTTAGGTGTGGCGGGTTATTATCGCCGTTTTATTTCTGATTTTTCTGCTATGGCCTCTCCAATATCTGATTTGTTGAAGAAAACACCTAGTAAATTCGTGTGGACAGAAGATGCTGAAGTAGCATTTACAAATCTTAAAAATGCACTAGTATCAGCACCCGTCCTTATAAACCCTGACTACTAAACCATTTATTCCCCAGTGCGACGCTAGCAATGACGGTATAGGTTGTGTACTGCTTCAGTGTGACAAGGACGGTATAGAGCATCCTATAGCGTACATGTCCAAAAAACTCAATTCTGCGCAGCGCAACTACTCAACTAGTTATAAAGAATGTCTAGCCGCCGTACTGGGAGTAAAGAAATTTAGAGCGTATGTCGAGGGTCAGGCTTTTAAGATCGTAACGGATCACGCTTCATTGAAATGACTTATGCAACAGAAGGACCTTTCTGGTCGATTAGCTCGTTGGAGCTTAAAATTGCAGGGTTATGTCTTTGATATTGAGTACCGAAAAGGGGAACTAAATACTGTTCCAGACACTCTATCAAGACGCGACTCTGTCGATATCATTTCTGAAATATGCCTCGTGCCTGATATAAATCTTAATTCACCTTTCTTCAACACTTCTCGATATTTGGAGTTGGTAAACCTAGTTACCGAAGCAAACGGTACATTGCCTTATCTGGAAGTAATTTCGGATCGGGTATATAAACGATTGGTTTGTCTTGACCCCGAGATTCCTCCGGAGGGTGAGGTTTGGAAATTGTGGTTACCCGAGGAATACACTTACGAGTGTATTGCGAAGGCCCACAATCCTCCTACTTCATCTCATGGAGGTTTAGCGAAGACATTGTACAATATCCGTCGATTTTACTACCCAAGTCAGAAATTTCGTAATGAATTGCAAGACCTGTAAAGAAATTTAAGCTCTTAATGTTCCACTTCGTGCTCCTATGATATCTCCCATGAAAACCGAACGTCTTGGTCAGCGACTGTTTATAGATATTCTTGGCCCCTACCCTCGTTCAAAGGCCGGGAATATTGCTATATTGGTGGTGTTGGATCATGTAACCAAGTAAACGTTTCTGTTTCCTTTACGGAAATTAACGGCTGAACCAATTTGTCAATTATTGGTCACCAATGTCTTCCACGTATTAGGTTGTCCTTGAAGTTGTTGAAGTTATTGTGTCCGACAGTGGGACTCAATTTAAGTCTAAACTATTTGAAGATTTCTTGGCGAAGCACGGAGTGAAACATACCTTACTAGCTTCTTACCTCAAGCTAACGCTTCTGAACGGGTGAATAGAAGTGTTTTATCTGGAATTAGAGCTTATTTAATGGAGGAACATTCAAAATGGGATCTGCATTTGAGCGAGATCGCTTGCGTACTACGTTGTTCTCTCCATCAGACATCCGTTCTCTCCATCAGTTCCCCATATTACGCTGCTTTTGGAATTAGGATGGTGACTCACAGGTCTTCCTATGACTGGCTGAGACGATTGAACAGTCTTCACAAACCGGGTGAGACAATCTTGCGTCCTAACTGACTACCTAAACAAAATTCGTAGTAGAATCCTCGATCTGACTGCCGAAGCATTCGTTAAGGGCGCTATAATCTACGAGCTCGGGTGTCTTTGTTTAAGGTGACATTGTATTCCGACGGAATTTCATACTGAGCGATGCAGGTAAGAAATTATCGGCAAAGCTTTCACAAAAGTTTGGTGAAGCCAGAGTTTTAAGGTTAGTAGGAGGTACCGCCTACGAGCTGGAGGACCCGGTTTCCAGATGAAGAGGTGTAAGTCATTCAAAGGATATTCGAGCTTAATGTCTGAATGGTATTGTTAGGGTGTTGAATTTTTTTTTGTTTCTCTCTCTCGTTTTTTGCCTTCTGCTTGGTGTTACCATTAGTCATAGAGCATGAGGGTGTTCCCTTAGACCTATAATTGTACAGTGAGTGTTACACCTTTCAAGAACGTATGGTTCGTTTATATGTCATTCTTTATGAACAGTTTCAATATCAATCAGTTTTTGAATTGCCACCTTCTTTTGGTTCGTCAATATGCTTTTTTGTGATTCGCTATCTCTCTTTTATATTGAAGATCAAGTCTTTCAAGCGCTTATTCTCGTCTTGATATTTCTCAGCAATTTGACCTTGTTGAACAATATGTTGGACATCTTATATTATCTAACAATATGTTGAACATCTTATATGTTGAACATCTTATATTTTACGAGAACGTTCTCGGACCTCCTCTTACTGCTTTTCACGAGCATGTGTTATGTTGTGTTTCTGATTCTTTCAATTCCATATGTTCGGTCCAAAATGGTGAATTGTACTTTTGGGGACCTTTTGGTCTTGCACTGAATGCTATAGAAATAGAATCATCACGGTTTTTTCTGTCCAAGAGTATTTCGCTGTAACTTGTTCAATTGCGGAAGACATATCTCTAACAACAAATAATTTTTCAGAAACATTTTGGGTAGGTCTCATTTGTTAACCTTCCAATTCTGACGTGTTAGTTCGTTTAGTCAGTTGCAGTTCCTTTAATAAATTAGTTATATAAATTTAGTTAGTTATATAAATTATTTATGTGACACAGGGTACTAAGTAATGAGCTCAGACGGTAGAGCGTGAGACTCTTAATCTCAGTATGTGGGTTCGAGCCAGAATCGTGCAGGATCTGAATCGTTCTGATTTCTCTATTGGATGAGTGAGTCCGGCTGGAATTGGTCATGAGAGTTGGTATGCTTTCTTTCATTCTTCCTTTGTCGAATTCTGGTGGTAGTGATGATCGCGTTGGGCCTATTTTGAGCCAGCACTTCGTCTTTCAACTTCTTTTTGACTAGAATGTGAAAAATAAATTGTCCTGTAACGAAGTAGTCTGGTGATCAACGAAGCAGTTGTGTAATTCCCTTGATTTAGAGACGCACTAGTTTCGCACACGCATCAAATTTGCATTGGCGGAGACTTTCATAGTTATTTTCGTTTTTCTTTAACCATAGTTTCTTATCCTCAAACCGTAATCGCCATCTACAATAGTTTCCGTTTAAAAATTGTCCTAAAACAGTTGTGTACTGTTTCCCAATGTAATTTCCTATATACGGTTTGTAATCGTTAATCACTGTAAAATTATCATAAAACAGTTGTGCAATGTCCTTGATACGTAATCGCGCTATATTCATATATGATTCTTACAATCATCATTATTCAATAATTTTTTATACGTAGTTTCCTATTATAATACCCGTTGGTTGTAAGAATTCTTTAGTGGGTACAATAACACGAAAAAACATAAAATTTCCTTAATTTAAATTCGCTCTATTTTCCAAAAGATAAGAAGAATCAATCAATGGATTACGACTCGTTTATCGTAGTGTCATGAATTTATTGAGTTGCTTTTGCTTCATTTTATAAAATGTAATTTCCTACAATCGTTGCGTAGATGTTTCTGTTTATAATTCCCTTCCAGTTTTAGTACAGGTTAATAGTGAAGACACTTTTAGTGGGTACACATATTTAACGAAAGAAAATAATCAATAAAAAGAATTATCGCGTTTATCGGTTTGTTGAAGTGTAAAAACGAAGTTTTGTTTTTATTATAAATACGTGGTTGAAGACGTAAAAAGGCGCTTATTCGATTATTTGCCTAAATAAATAAACAGCTGTTTTATTTTTGCTGTGACATCTACAAGGTAAATGATATTGGATGTAAATTGTTTCGTGTTGTTTTATATTAATTTTTAATAATTTATTTCAAAAAGAAAAGAAAAATAAAGAATTTAATTGAAAGCTAGAGTTAAGTTACAAAAAAAACAAAAATTTAATGAAAATAAAAATAAAATAATTTATTGTGCAAAAATAATTTATTGTGTAAAAATAATTTAATGTGTAAAAATAATTTAATGAAAAAAATACAAATCCACAAATTAACTAATTAGTGAATATAAGCTTAGTGAAGATTTTATTGTAATTTGTGTAAAGATTGTAAAAATAATTTAATGCAAATCAACAAATTAACTAATTAGTGAGTATAAGCTTAGTATAGATATGAGTATAATTTGTATAAAGAACGATACCCAACTCGTTAAAATAAATAGTCAAATTGCTGTATTTGTTATCAATGTTGTCATGCTGTGATGAAAAGACTATGTTATAAAGTTCTGATTGTATTCGGATGAAACAGGAGATGCCATTCTGTAATCAGACGGTGATAGTTTCTGCGACAGCGAGAGTTTTTTTTTTGTAAAGTGAACGTATCCATTGATTACGTCCGGATAAACTCGTTTTTTTGGAGATAAGTTACCTTGATTACTTTGCCACGTGCTACAAGTGCATCCGGTGTGTTGATGTTTTTTTGTTGCATTTCCGGAGCAACCATTTTGTTTTGCTGTAATATTTTAACGCTTTTTCCGGCGTGGATCATAACAATTTTTCACCATTTTGGTCAACCTGTGAGCTGAATATTTGGATACTTCCTGATTATCTCCAACTGCCACCAGCCTTCCAAAATTTTAATACACCGATTTTCCAATATTGACGTTTTCCGGTTTGCTGAGCTTGCCTAACAGGGAGTGGTTTCTAATAATTGTTATTCAGAATTTTAACAACTTATAGTAAAATCATTAATTCTGTTGTAATTATAATCGATAAAACATAGCAATACTATTTCTCTATAATAATATAACCTAGAATTTCTATAATAAACAAAAAAAAAACAACAGAAGAAAATAAAAAAAAACAGTGATGGGATGTAGTTTTATTATTGTTTTTGGAACTTAAACTTTTAATTCATTCATACATAAGTCATAATACATAATGATATCGAAGGCGACTGTAATACGAAAGCTTGTTAGAGTTATAAACGTTTTGAACAATGAACTTAATTTTTCGTTTATTTTTTTTTATCATTTGTTATTTGAAATTGATTTCATTTAAACGTATAAAAAAATGGTCAATTGTAACAAAGGACAAACAAACCAAGAATTATTCCTGAATTATCGTGAGCTATGGAAATTGATATATAAATCTTCGATGCCTTTAAGTTGAATCAACCTTGATGCCTATTTTTTTTTTAACTTTTTTTTTGATTTAATTATATTAATCTACTGAACAAAAGAAAAAAAAAGAAACCATAATGCATTAACAATTAACGTTTGATTATTCGATTCAATTCGGGAGGTATACAAAGTGGAAAGCGTAGTCAGGTGAAAGATGGATATCAATTTAAATAATAAAAAGAAAAACTGTTGAATTCTTTTCTGTTGCTAAACGTATAAGGCGGTTGCATTTGATATGTATTTTGCGCTTGAATTGATATGATGTTGTTTCAATTTACGAAATCTATAACATTTTTTTTTTGTCAGAGTGATAATGGATTGGTTTACGTGTGGCTAGGTGTGTATGTGTGTGTGAGTGCATGAGACGTGAGAGCATGTGAAGGTGTGGTGTGAATTGCAGGGGTTGGACGTAGTGATCGTGATTCGTTCGTACACGGGGGGGCCGCCAGAGTCTGTTTAATACACTTGTTTTTCTTTCTTACATCCGTTCTTATCTCATGTTACGTGTACTAAATCGATATTTGTGCTGTAGCAGCAGGATTTCTTTCTCGTCCCCATGGACTGCAGCTAGTTTGGGGCTATTAACACAACCTCGCTAGGTACGCGGCCTGTTATGCCACTTCGTCGTCATTCATCGAAGCAGCGCTTCACTACAAAACAAACAGTATGAGTATGTATCTACCTATAAAAATTTGCAAAACTGCAGTAATTGCACAACTGCCATTTTATTCCACAGTAATTATTTTTGTGTCCATTGAAAAACGATCTATTCCTATTAATTCCTTGAGTTTCAAGATAAAGGAAAAAAGAATTATTTTGAGATCATTTACAAACACGGTGATTTGATTGTTTATTAGTTTCCTTAGGTGTTTGCAATTAATTTGTTTGAAATGTAAAACATATATTATGTAGTAAAGTTAAGCTTATATTTTAGAAATAATTTTGAAATAGAGACATTGTAACTCAAGGGTGCCACATTATCGACGGAAACCACTTTTCCTATACATTATTCAGCATATGTGTTTTCAGACCTGGTCGTTAAAGAATCATTCTTGCATGCTAAATAACATACCGTAAGAAAAAGTCAATATGGTATCTATAGGAATATTCAAAGCTATTGAGTAATTGTGGTGATGGTATTCAATGCTCAACATGTTGATTCGATTAATATTGTTAAAATTTTATTTCACTTAATAACTCAAAAATTTTATAACGTAGAAAATATTTTTTTTGAACCAATAACACATTTATAGGACACATTTATAAGTTATCACAATTTAAAAATTAAAATTATATGGATAACCTGGTTAAAATGGTGGTTTGTAAGTGATTTATCGTTGAAAACATTGTGATGGTTTGTTTATGTTTTTTACGGTCGGGTGTCATCCCAAAACAGGTGACACCCGGGGCGGACCGCCCCCCCCCCCCCCCCTAGCTACCGCACTGGTGTAGTCACAACATCAGGATCGAATTAAAGAATTGTCAGTTTCTGACCCTTTTGATATAACATCATGTGTTTAACAAGGTGGTGCACTCGCGCCCGTACTATTTAATTTGGCACTTGAGTACACGGTAAGGCAAAAACAAAGCAAGACACAGAACTGCATCTTTATAACAAATCTAATCAAATTCTTCGTTATGCAGATGATATTGCTCTACATAAAGCTATATAAAAGATAGTCTCTACAGCTTGATAGAAATGCTAAACGACTTAGATTATGCACCAACACCGGCAAAACTAAACTTTTCACAACATCTAGGAACATATCTCCAGGAAATCTGAGTACTGGCGACTATATGAAGTACGTGGAACGCGTGAGCCATTTTAAACACCTCGGGTTTATTATAACATCGTTCAATGGCATGCAGCAGATATCAAAGCTCGTGTCACTGCCCGCATACAGAGTTGTCTACGCACACTCAAAACATCTTTTGCTATCGTGTAAACTCACACTTTACAAGGCATTAATTCGACATGTGGTAAACTTTGGAAGTGAAAGCTGAACACTGACTCCCTCCGAATGTAGAATTTTATCCACATTCGGGAGGATTGCCATACGAATGATGTGTGCAATGTTACTGAAAATTAGTATAGAATCCAAAGGAATCATGAAATAACATAATTTCTTAGAGGCTGCGATGTATAATCCAACCGGAGTAGATAGTTTGGTCATATAAAAATTCTTCCATTCGGAAGAATGAAAACAAATTATTAAAAAACAACCAGCTGGTGTTCGTTGGCGAGACAAACCCACACAACACTGCAAGGTTGGCATGATATATATCAATTATATATATATATATATATATATATATATATATATATATATAT
>OY856186.1:140775904-140896639 GCA_963693315.1 Diogma glabrata | reverse complement strand
TTAAGAAGCTTTTTATCGAAGGAGACATTTCTTTGAGAAACATGTCTTTAGATGCACCTTATCACCTAGCTAATGTATGCTAGACCATTGATTTTTAGGTAAACGTTTGAAGAACCACCAAAGAGAAGAAGCATATACTTCCTTACTTAAATATAATTGTCTCAGACTTCATTCCGTTTGTAATGGCGCTTTTAGCTGAAATTAAACCATTTTCAAAATATGCAATTCAATCTCATTTTAGAAACTCCACCAATGGTGTGGTAGAACGGAATTACTACTTAAGCAGGGTTTTCCAGAATTTGAAATACGGGCAAACACTGGTCCATTAATGGTTAACAGTATTCGACTTTTATTATTATGCCAGTACTAGAACCACTCATTGGCCGATCTATGGTTGACAGAAAATATCCAGTATTTAGTTAACTTTGAATGGCCAAGCACTGACCCATGAATTTAGCGTATGGTTTTTGTTGTGACACATTAAAAATTAAACTTAAATAGGTAGACTCTTCTATGTAGATTTCATAGACATAAACAAAACATGGATACACATTAAATGAACTTACAATCGATTTGATTGCGCGTCTTTTAGTAAAAAAGTAAAAAGTAAAATATTTAACATTGGGCAGTACATTCGAACATTAGATGTTTACATCGAGCGAGTCTATCCATGCTACTACATCGGGAGTTGCCAAATGGATGTCTGAGATGTTGCCATTGTACCGTCGAATTGGACACACAGTTGCAATGTGTTTTATGGTTTGTTGTGGAGCACCGCAGTCACACTCAGGGGACTTTGAAATGCCCCACTTGTAGAAAGAATCAGCACAACTTCCATGATTCGTTCTTATTCGGTTTAGTGTAGGCAAGGTATGACGTGGCAGATCGAAACCAGGTTGGGTAGAAGTCGGGTTAGTAATAGGAAGGGCAGTTGTGTTATAATATTGTGTTATATCGGCCAGGAGGTGTCCCAGGCATCCAAGATATTAAAATTAGTTGCCAGCAGGTTGCTGACAGTTTTATTTGGAGGCTTTCTTGACTTCTACCGACAACGAGTGTGGTCACCGTAATATCCGTGCATGGTAACGTGATGTTGTTGGTTACCTTTTTTGTTCACGCATGAGAGCATGCGAGGGAGCCAAGGGAGCCAAGGTAAAGGGATGGATTTGATAGTACCACTTATAGTACGCATCCTGGCATGCAGCTGGCAGTCAACTTTTTGAGTATGTGTGCTATTCAACCAGACTGGTGCGCCATACTCAGACACTGAGTAAATCAGACTTAGAGCAGTTGTGCGGAGGGTAGCTGGAGTAGCACCCCATGTCGAGCCTGCCAGTTTGTGCAATATATTGTTTCTCGTTTTAAGTTTTTTTAACGTATTTTCTAGGTGGAGTTAAAAAGAAAGAGTTTTATCAAGAGTAATACCCACGTACTTTGGCTGTTAATTGTATTTAATGACAGTGCCGTTAAATAACACTGATAGTTCGTGTTTTGCCAGTTTGTTTTTTAAGTGGAAACAGCTCTCGGTTTTACTTAGATTGAGAAATAAGCTCCACATTCGAAAATAGTCATTCATTATCGCCAGGTCAGTTGAGAGCAGATCCTCCAAGACACCCTTGTCTTTGTTTTGAGTGGCCAGGGTCCAATCATCAGCGTAACCAAATTTCTTTAATGTTGTGTCAGGAATGTCATGAATGTACAGATTAAAAAGTAATGGCGCCAGGACAGAACCCTGTGGCAAACCATTGTTAAGCATTTTAGACCTACTACAGGAATTATATTTAAATGAACTTTGAATACACGATTACTCAGCATGTTGTTAATTAAACGCGAGATGGTGCTACAAGGTATTGCATTGAACAGCTTATATATAATCCCAATTCGCCAGACCGTGTCATATGCTGCAGTAAGATCGATGAATACTGCGCCTGTTTTAGTTGTTTTTATAGCCACACTCAAAAAAAAACTAAGTGTAACTAACAAAATTCTACATACGTTCTACAATTTTTTTATAAATATACAACACACAAAAATTTTTGTTAAATTTACATTTTTACAATAAATATTGTAGATATACAAAATATTATTTGTAAACACTACAAATTCTTCCAGCGAAAGATTGTAAGGTTTATAATTAAATTGTAAAAATGCCCGAAACATTTTTAATTTTATTAAATGTTTTGTAAAATCCTTAAAATTAATTTGTGTTTTCACAAAAGTTTTCGAAAAATAATAAAGTTTTTTATTTGGCCAACAAAAGACAATTTTTTTTTTTTTAAGGCGTTCATGCTCCATGTAGGAGCGTTGCCAGGTTGATCAGCTTTGAATATTCACCACGGTCATTCGCAACAGCGACATAATTACCATGGCAGCCGATTTTTTTAAGGTCGTTTATTACGTCAGTCTCCCATTGTAGTCGTGGTCTACCTCGCGGTCGCCCACTCCCTGGGGTACTAACGTACATTTTTCTAATCATTCCAGACTGTGAATCGGCTCGTAGAACATGCCCAAACCAAGCAATCCTATTAGAACGGATACAACCTATTATATCAGGACACTCAAGAAGGTCTCTGATCTCAAAGTTATACCGGGTTCTATACTCTCCATCGTCTGTCTTAAGTGGACCAAAAATGTAGCGTAGGATCTTACGCTAAAATACAGATAAATGCGATTCGACATTTTGTGTAAGGGTCCACGTTTGTGACCCATACATCACAACCGGTCTAATCAATGTCTTGTATAACTTGAGCTTGGTGTTAGTTGATACATACGGTGATCCAAGGAGAGGTTTAATTGAGTAGAAAGTTCGATTACCTGCAGCGATTCGAGCTTTTATATCTGTAAGTAAGCTGTTGTTTGAGTCAAGCATTGATCCCAAATATTTAAAAGATTCAACTCCCTCAATTCGTTCATCGCCGCACATCAAATCTTTCTTCTCAGCCTCCCTTGAAACATTCATATGTTTGGTTTTATTGTAGTTAATTTGCAGACCAATTTTTCTAGCACCACTCTCAAGCGACTTGAAAGTCTCACTCATAACAGCTTCACTTCGGCCGAGGATGACAACATCATCAGCGTAAGCAATCATCTGTACTGAGTTTATTGACAAGATATTGTTATTAGTCGGTAGTTTCTTTTGACGGCACACATATTCCAAGGCTAAATTAAAAAGTATAGGAGAGATAGCATCACCTTGTCTTAAACCGGAGTCGACTTTAAAAAACTTTGATATTTCGTTCTCTACTCGTACACAGCATTGAGAGTTCTGTACTGTCATTTTGCATAGTGATACCAGATTACCAGGAATTCCCATTGACACCAGAGCAGACCATAGAGTTTCTCGTTCGAGAGAGTCTTAGGCCTGCCTGAAATCAATGAAAAGTTGGTGCACAGGTATGTTGAACTCCCGACACTTTTCCAAAATCATCCTTATCGAGAAAAGTGCATCGGTAGTACCTCGGCCCCGCCGGAAACCACACTGATATTCTCCAAACAGTTGTTCAGCAAAAGGATTGATTTTGGATAGCAAAATGTAAGAAAAGATTTCATATGCTGTGCAAAGGAGAGCGATTCCTCTGTAGTTTGCACATTGTAGGCGATTACCTTTTTTATGGATTGGTATCAGCATAGCTGTGTTCCAGTCCTGTGGCATGGTTTCAGTCCTCCAGATCATTTGAACAAGTTCAAACAATCTTAAGGATAGAGTTTCGCCACCATGTACAATCATTTCGGATGTTATATCGTCGATACCAGGTGCTTTATTGCGTTTTAATTTAGACAGCGCCGCTTCGAATTCCTCTTTGGTTGGTTCGTCTACATGTACCTTTGACGCACGAATAAGCTTTGCTCGTCGCCCGACTTGTTGCTGGTCACTTAAGTTGAGAAGATTCTCAAAATAAGCGGCCCAAGTATCTAAAATATTTTTAAGGTCTACTTGTAGCTCCCCATCTTCGTTTTGAATAGCAGTCGATCTAGTTTGAAGCCTTTCTTTAAGGTTTTAACCTGTTGAAAGAAGTTACGCGATTGATGTTCCTTATTGAAGCTTTCAATCTCCTCACACTGTCTCTTCCACCATTCTCTCTTCGTTCGTCTACATAGCTTTGTAACGGCTTGTCTTGGCAGTTTATAGTTCTCCTTCGTGGACCTGGTGTTGCGTCCTTGTAGACGCTTCAGATAGCAATCTCTTTTGTATTGAATAGCATCAAGGCATGCTTGATCCATCCATGGCTTCTGGGAGTGGTTCTCTGGTCGTCCAAGTATTCCCTCAGCAGCGCTTAAAACAGCATCTTTGAGCAAATACCATGACTTATCGACGTCTCCATTAATGGTTTCTGATTTCTCCAATGTTTCGGCAATATGGATTTGATATCTCTCTTCTGTTTCAGCATTCTTTAATGATGAGATGTTAAAACGTTTCGGTTGATTGAATTTTGGAATGCCTGGATTTGGGAAGTGGAACCTTATCGTTGCACATACAAGGAAGTGGTTACTTCCAATGTATGCACCTCTAAAGGATCGCACATCCAGAACCATCGAAAAGAAACGTGTTGTTACTAGAACGTGATCAATTTGATTTCGAGTATTTTCATTCGGTGAGACCCAAGTCTGCTTATGAATCGATCGATGCGGAAAGAACGTACTGGCAATTCTCAAATTATTTGATAATGCAAACTCAGTCATTCTCTCACCATTATCATTCGAATTCAAATGCAAGCTGTTGGGACCCACCACATTTCCATAAGAGATATCTCTTCCAACCTGTCCATTAAAGTCACCAAAAACCATAATGAAGTCGCGTGTTGGTGTTTGTTTCATAACCTCTTCCAGTGCTATGTAGAAACTATCCTTCTCGTCGACGGTCTTAGCTTCAGTTGGTGCATGCACGGCAATAAGAGAAATATTGTTATATGTACCGCGTACAGGTAGGTAGCAGATCCTCTCACTGACCGGGATGAATTTCATCACGGCTTCTTGTATGCGTGCACCAACAAGAAAGCCAGTTCCAAATTCTCTTCGAGTAGGATGACCACTACAGTATAGAGAGTGACTATCCAAATCTTGTTTTCCGATTATCGGCTGTCTAATTTCTTGTAGAGCAATAATATCCATCCTATACCTCTCAGCCTCTGTTTCTAGACTTATAAGAGCATCAGGAGCGCTCAGGCTGCGCACGTTCCACGTTCCGATTCGGTAGTCTGGTCCTTTTTCACGTCCAGGTAAAATTCTGTTGTTGGATCCGGGTCTGTTTTTCTCTTTCTGATAACCAAATTTAACATATTAGTTTTTCCGGGGTTAGGGTGTTAACCTTAGGCTCAACCCAAATTGAATGGGTCCGTTCTGCATATTAAGGTCACCAGAAACAACCTTTTTTACACGTTTATATAGCGAGCCGCTTGATTCAAGTGACGCCCGCTCCAAGCCGCCCCTGACATGGAGAACAGACGCTTGAGTCGCATTGGTTGTAGAGCGCCAATTCGCCGTGATGTAGCGTCATTGACTAAGCAGTTTTTACTCTGCTTGTCTCCAATACACCAACCTAATTCTGTCAGCATTACCCAGGCAGCACGGCGTGGACGTCGAATTTCGGATTTCGCTACCCAACAAAAGACATTTATGGATTTAATATTTTTTTTTGTAAAACAGTCATTCATATATATTAGTTCTTCGTTAATAAATAAAACACAATTTTTTGCTAACATTTATTTTATTTTAATTTTTTTTATTATTATATAATTTTTATTATATTTTTTTTTATGTTATATTTTTTGAAATTTCTGCATCATTTAAAAAAACAAATTTAAAACATATTATACGCCGTTATATTATCACAGCCTAAGCTTTCCAACTGAGGTAGCACAATGCACTGAGGCAGCACCAACTAAAAAAAAAATGAACAAGTTTTGATATCTTTTTACTTTATGCTGGCTGTCACCGATTACGTAGGTTTTGAAATATGTTATAGATCTGATCCAACTCATTTCATCCATTATCTCTAAGAGTCAATTCCAATATCTACGCAATCGGTAAGTGGCCTATTAATATCGAAATATGTAAAATTTCTCACCTGTGCATAGAGTATAGTTTTCTAAATTTATCATTTACATATGTATTTGCACTATCACTATTTATCATGAATAAACCTTGCTAAATAATCACAATTTTAAAAAATATCTGGGAATTTTTACTTAGACCACCAAATTGAAACTGAAATTGTTTAATACCAATTTTGGTTATATATAATTTCAATTTATGAAAATTTATAAAAGCATTTGTAAAAGCAAAGTTTTTTTTTTGTAAAAAATGTGTTTGTTTTTTTTAAATTGCCAAAGTCTCTTTGTAAAGTATAAAAAAAATCGACAATATTCGTATTAAGTTTGACAATAAAAATTGTAGAATGTCACTTTTCTGTTGACAAAATTTTACAAAATTTTGTACAAATGAATTTTATTTTGTTATGAATAAGTGAGATATGATTTAAAATTTAAAAAAATCAACATAAACCTTAACAATATTTTTGTTAAAAGAATGAAAAAAATTTGTATCTAGAAATATTTATGATTTTCTACATTTGTAATCCAAATCACAAAAACAATTGGTTGGTTTATAATTTTTTTTTCAGACTTACAAAAGTCAAATAGACTATACAAAATTTTGTATCAAGTTTAGCATTTCTTGGCAAATTCACAAAAAAATTTTGTTGGCACTTTTACAAAACGATTTTGTGAATCTTACCGGGCAAATTTTTTTGAGTGCAGCTTCGATATAGGATGTTAAAGCGAGCAGTTGGTCAGTGCAACTGCGATTGGGACGGAAACCAGCTTGTTCGACTGGGATCTGGTCATTCAGTATCGGAGCGATACGGTTGTATATGAGCCGTTCTAGCAATTTATAGCAGGTGCTCAAAAGGGCAATAGGGCGATAGCTTCCTGGTTCATTGGATGGTTTACCTGGCTTAAGTATCACTATCACTTTCTTAGTCTTAAAATGTTTTGGTAGATTGCCGGTTTCTACGACATTCGAGAAAAATTTAGTTAGCCACTGATTTACATTTTTTCCAGCATTTTTAAGAAATTCTGGAAAAATGCCATCGTAGTCAGCTGCTTTTCCGTTTTTTGTTTAGGACAAAGCTGATTCTAGTTCTTCGCTACTAAAAGAGTTCGAATAATTCGATGGAGACGAGCAATTGCGCTTCATTTCTCTTGATTTACGTTTAATTGTTCTCTTATGAAGGCGATGTATAGAAGAACAAGACATGTTTACTATGTGATTTGCAATGTCCTCTGGATTTATTTCATTGTTAGCACGAGTAATTGAGTTTGAGCCACCCAGCTTTCGAAGTAGACTCCATGCTGCCCTGCTTGAATGGGAAAAATTTTAAGTTTTCAACAGCGTTAATCCACTTTTGTTTTCTTGCGGCGTCCAGTGAGTATATTAAGTCATCAGCCACGTCTGCCTCACCACTACTAAGGTACTCCTCATATAATATATCGCTCTCTCTCTCTCTACTCCAGCCAAGAATATATCCTTCACGGAAGCCTCTTGGGATGCATTTCTTTGCAGTTGAGATGATGGACAAATCTATCGTAATTTTTAGGAATGGGTTGGATCCAGCAAATCACTGCATCCAACTCCAGCCTATATTTAGCCCAGTCAGCTCTGTTAAAATTCCATCTAGGTTGAGGAGTAGAGTTAACGAGTGGGATTTGGATCCCTACCTCAAGAATCACTGGACGATGTTGATATCGCCCTAGATATTGGAATAGGCCTAGATATTGGAATAGGGTTACGTTGTTCGTTTTTTGTGGAAAAACAGAAGTCGGAATTGTAATCGCTTCGCTATCTTGCAGATCTAAAGGTTTTCATGTCTTTCGCATCATACCAGGAACATGTTGTTATCATCCACCCAGCCTAGTCGGTCAGTTGCACGCCATTGGTATTATTATTTGAGTAGGACCACTGAGTGTGATGGCTATTGAAGTCACCAGCATATATTGTTGGGTGGTGAAATAATGGTAGAGTAGCAGCTGGCCATCCTGTAGTTGGAGGCTTGTATACGTTTACAATTTTCGTGTCCGATATATCAACAATAAGATGTATATCGTTGTCTGTCTGTGTAAGTACGTGGGTGCAGTTCAGGATTTCTGACTTAACATACGTGGCAGATCCATATGATTGATGGTAAATAGCTCTAATTAATTTGTAGCCAACAATGTTTCCTCTAAAGGTAAGTTGCGCTTCATTTTCTGCATGCGTTTCTTGCAGAATTACAACGTCGATGTCGTAATCTTTTAATAATCTTCGTAAATGTTCAGTTTTTGACCTGCTTGTGCCTTCAATGTCCAATTGCAAAATACGGACTGAAGGTCCAATATTTTTTGTCTTATGGTGCTGAAAAGTACCGTTGTTATTGTGATTTTGGTCCATGTTTATTTTTTAGTATCACAGCCAAGAGTTCGAAATGAAATGTTTGGCTACCAAGTTGAAATAGACTATTAGCGTAACTAAGGGAGTATCGCGAGGAGCTTGTCTGTTTAACACACCCCGCTATTGTTATTGAGCCATAACTATAGAATAAATAAAAAATAGCCTGTTTATTTTACTTTAAATCAATGGTCAAATAATGCACGCCAATAGTTAACATTAATTGGCTATTGTTATTGGTCCAGTGCTGAGCCATGAATTGGCCAATCTTTGTCATTTGGCTAAAATTCACTAGAGTAATATCCATTTTAGAAATATATTTGCAAAATTTCACCTATAGTTGTCTAGGTTGGTATAAGTTTTAAATTTTTTTCTTAAGACATTATGTTATTTTAATTATTTTGTATTTAATTTATTTAAATTGAAATATAAGATATTTTATAATGGCCCAGTCATGGTTGCCAGTACTCGGCCATTGTTGCAATACTTGTCATCATTATTTGTCCGTTACTGGGTCAGCTGTACAGTGCACAACCTTGTATGGCTCAATATTGTTTTTTTCTCTGGAAAATAAATGGCTGTCATTTATTGTCCGAAATTATCAACAAATAAAATTATGTTAGTGGCAGAGTCATAGTTACCAGTACTATGAGTCGTGGTTGCCAGTACCGAGTCATTGTTGAAATATTTGGTCGTCAGAAATTGACCATTACTGGACCAATTCTATTTCCTTGTATGGGCCATTGCTGGCTTTTTTCTCTGGCTCTTGAACGGCAGTCATTTATTGTTCGAAGTTCTCATCCGTAACATAATATCAATGGTCCAGTTATGGTTGCCAGTACTCGACCAGTGTTGCATTAGTGGTCGCGGTAATGGACCATTAATGGAGTCGTTGTACAAACTTGTATGGGTATTGATAATGCAACTTGACAAAATAAACAAGACAAAGTGAGCGAGCGTATTCTCGGACTTGTGCAATCGAATATAGAGACGAAAGGCTTGATAAATTGCCTATAAAAACTGAATTGAAGTTGCCATATTTGAATTTAGTTTATAGGTGAAGTGGTAAGAAACGAAGGAGTGTGGAAAGGGCCACATATTGTATTATATTTAAGATAAACAACTGATTCAAAAATAAATATCAGAACTTGATATATATCGGATATATATCATGATATTTACCAACCTTGCAACAGTGTGGTGATAACATCATCCAAGACCTTCGTGATGTTTAACTATCAGTTAAAATAAGCCTATTCAATTCAAATAAGCCTATTCAATTCAAATAAGTCTACAAAAATTTAGAATTGATTTAGCATTGCGGAGACCATTTAGCAATTGGAACGCAGTCTAAATTATAAATTCAAAAACAAAATCAGTGTTCCTTATTTGAAATTGAGAAAATAACTTAAATTCATTCATTAAAAAACAGTTCAATTTGAATAAAATTATAATCGTTTTTTATTTAGACAATATCAAATGATTATACGTTCGAATCAGTCCATTAATATAATGTACTGCAATTACATTATTAATTTAAAAGAAAACATTTCAACTTTCAAATTCTATGAGTATACATAATAACTACTTCAATTGATATTTAGTTTTTTCTAAGTAAATATTTTTGTAATTGTATTTCTCAATTATAATTAATTATTTATATATGACAAACAGCAGTTATAGAAATTTTTTAATGATGATATTAATGTGTTGTTCGTACGATGTGGAATTTCCATAGTTGTAATATATATTCCATTTAAATTCCATTAAATGTTATGAGTTGGTGCTAGATAATATGCGTTTTTAGTTCATATAATTATCTGCAACAACTGACCAATATGATTCTCATGAAAAACTTATTCATTATCATTACTCATCTAACACATCGAAATGACATCACATTTACTAGAATTATAAACACTATGTTATGTAAATGCAAATTAAGTATAAGAAACTCCAGTAAAATATTTTTTTTCTTAACTCTTCTAGAAATGTATATAACATATTTATTAAATTAATACTATTCCACCCAGAATACCAATTAAGTTATAACGTATATGATTCAACAAAACTAGTAATAAAATCCTTCATCTTTTCATAAACTTATTCCATGTTTACATACGTAAAATAAAAATTAGTTTTATATTGTTTTTCAAGGTCTTTCTTCTGATTTTTTTTTTTCCAAAAAAAAAATTTTAAATTCACTTCAAAGAATTTCAGATACAAAAATAATGCAAAAACTACAAAATATAAAAATCATCCCACAAAAAACTATGACACAAAAATAATTTTGTTGAGGCTTTTATATACCTAATTTTATCCATACAAAATATCCATATAAAATAGGATGGGAGTCATCCTGTCGATCGATGAATAATAAAACAAAATGGCCGGTCGGTCTCTTATATAATATATTTTTCTCTTTCTAATTAGAATGTATAAATAATAGAAGTTTAGAAAACAGAGGGTGGGTGAAGTAAACATAATATATCCAAAGGGTGTGTTCTCAAAAAATAAATTGATATTAAGCAGTTACATAACCTAAATATAAAAGTATATAAATATTTTTTTTTAACTTATACAAGAAAAAACCACTCATTTTACATGACATCAAATAACATTATACGTTATTTATTTAAAACATAAAAAAGAAACTGTTACAAAATTACCGCATAGCAACAAGAAATAGTAAAAAATAATCTAGGTATAATTTGTTATAGAAAATCAGACAATTTTTTTTTATGTAGATATACATGCAAACGACAGCATAGTCTGAAATCCATGTTTTTTGTTTTGGAAAAATATTGTAACTAATGTTATTTAAAAGGATGATAAACAGAGGAGGGGCTAGATTAGTAGTAAAATTTTCACTTTTATCTATCTTTATATTTTATCCCTTTCTCTAAACTAGATGATCGTTTTTATAATAGCAACTAACAATTTTATAATTTAATTTTTTCCTGGAAATAAAATCTATCACAAGTAGGCGTTTTGAAGGATGAGTACGCCTTTAAAGCGCATACTCCAGCACCAAAAAGTAATTTTAGTTTAAAGATGATTTGAATTTTTCAGTAACAACAAAAGTTTCACAGCTTTTCAATATATAGGCTAGTGTAACTCTTGCTTCCACTGTAAAATAGAGTAAAATATTCTGAAATCTAATGTTGCCAAGAAAAACAACTGTGTACCAAGGTTACTCCTATAGGAGAGAGAAAAAGACTGACTACATAAAATTTCAAGCAAGTCCTAATCTCAATCCCACAGGCTTAACTATAACTATACGGAATGACATCATATTTATATTTAACACTTTTAATTGCGTCATATTTACATTAATAAAACAAACACATGACTATTATATTCGTGATCTCCAAATGCTTTAAATTCACTAAACTATATAATCACTAAAATTGCACAACAACACGTAGTTAATATATGATATTGAAGTTGTATTCGCATTCAAACGATCCATATTATTAAACACGATGATTTTCAGAAAGCAAAATTATTTAAAACTAAATTAATTACGAAAAAATATTTCAACTATTTTCTCAAACAGAAGTCCAATATGGCCGATCAATGAGGAAGTGTGAAATTAGGTCGCGATTATATTAAGTAGAACTAAATATGTATAAAATTATTACGCAATACGAGCCACGATAGTGAAAACATTTACAAACATGTTTAACCCATTTTAAAATACAAAATAAACTTTCCACCATGACTGGTGCAAATATACCAACAATGAAAAAATAAATTAAAACTAATCACAAAAATTTGTATTTGGATTTTCCGCAACTTCGCGCCGCGACGACTCAATGACGAATAAATAAGTATAAAATTTTCAATACTACGTTTCCTCTATAAAAAAAAATATTAAATCGGCTAATATTCGTTTTTAATAATTTACAATATTTATAACCGAATCTGATTGCGCGCGCAATCCCCGCATTGTATTTTATATACATAAATAATAATAAAAATTGTATATAATATTATAATAATAGGTGGAACAAAAGTGGAGAAATCTCAAACACATATTGACTAGCTTGTGTGCGTTTTTATATTACAACATAATTTACACATACATTTTATTCATATATTTGAAATTTTTACTAATGTTTCTCAACACACATACACAACATAACTTTAACTGTTTTTCTTATGAAATTCTGTATTACAATTTCATTCTACAATTATTGTTACTTTTACATTATCTAACTATCTTACAAATAACAGTAATTGTAATTAATAAAAAATTGTTCGCATTTAAAATTTGTTTTCTTTATCAACTTGAGCTGTTGCGCAATCTCCGTAACTGGTATTCAGGTCAAATGGATAATTTGATGAATTTATGTAGAGAAACAAAAGAAATTATAATTTGATTGTAGTTTGCTCACTGATCATTTTTTGTACACTTTTATATTATTTTATAGATTAATATGTCATGATGTCATCCAATTAACAAAGAGGTTGTTTGTATAAACATATCCGAAAACACATTTATTTTTTAATCACCAATTATTTATTTTACAAAAAAACAATTACTTCAACTCATAAAATTAAACAAATTATTTAATCAACTATTAGTTTAAACACCACATCCTTCATTATATCAACCAAAATCCATCGCAACTAAAAGTATACTGACGACTGACGAGTGAAAATGAATATATAATAAAAGCGTCAATTTTATCAAACGCAAAAGAAAATATTTAGTGTGTTTAATGGAAAAAATAAAAAATAGTACATTATATAAAAGGTACTATTGACCGAAAAGAACTAAGCTATTACTGACCGAGAACTTTTAGATCCTGAGGCGCGTAGCGCCGAGGGATATAATGTTCGAGGTCTATATTAGTCTTCTCAACCGAGGTATATATGGAATTTTTTTAACTACTAACACTAATTATCATATTTGCTACGATTAGATTTTTTTTTTTTAAATGCATAAAGTTTTTATATACTACAGATGATGAAAGCATAGCTTTCGAAATGCGTATATAGTAAAAAATAATAAAACTCAGTAAACAAGAATAAGGTGCTTTTCATTCATTTTTTAAAAATTATATTATCTTGTTTGGTTTTGAACAAACCAAAAAATGGATTAGATTTTGATATTACTCATTTAACATTTTATTTTTTAAATATCTTAAAATATCAAGTAGCCTGGAAGTTTAGTTTCATACAAATAAGACGAAACAAAGGAATGCAATTATTATTTGTTTTTGTTTTTTTGTTCATTTCAATTAGAACTAAAAGAAAAGTTGTCATTATTAACCTAGGTAATTTTTTGTTATTATTATTGACCCAGGTTGAGAAAAATTACTTCTCATTGGGGCATTCGAGTAAATAATGATGATTTCTCAAGTTAGTAGTTAAAAAATGTTATTTTAGTTACAATTGTGACTAAAGCCTCGTTGACACTAAGATAGTTTACAATCTACTATCCAGCGAGTTTACTAGCAGCTTGTTAACTCACCTAGTGTAATCATGTTTTCAATCTAACTAGCAGATCTGCCGAAAAAGTTGATTGGTTGGCTACTTTACAATCTACTCGCCAGCTTTTAAACTCGCCAACTAGCAGCTTGTAAGCAATCTTAGGGTCAACGAGGCTTTAGAATGTTTATACTTTATATCTTTGATATGTTTTCGCCTTTCGGATATAAAACAAAGCTATGTTGCTACATAGGAGCATTTCGATGGTAGTTTAGTATATATAAATTTACACTAATATAGCACCATTGATTTAAATTGGCAGCACCGAAACGACACTGCAACAATTATCGACTATACCACAGCAACGAACCGCCCATACGATTTTTTGCGAACAAGGTAGGCTACTACTAGATGCCGCGCCGTTCCTTGCATTACAGTTTCATTGAAATTTGTCGAAATATGGCATTCCATAAAAAACCACAACGGCAGCAATACAAGAGACAAACCTTAATTTTAAAATAAATATAATATGGATGCTTGATTTAAAAATAATTAAATAAATATGACTGTCTGGCATTTCTCATTCAATGCAACATAAGATGATTTAGCCACCTGAATCCAAGTTGAATCTTTGTACCATATTGAAAGTCTTTTATTATCAGGTACAACCACATGTCAACAAACTTGTGTAAACCATTTATATATAGCTAACCCACTGCCCAAATAGAATACAGATCCAATATCAACCAAATGTTATCTTTGAATAACTGCTACATATTGGAAGATATGAATGTTTACCATCGAATATTTTACTCTGCCTTAACTGATGATCAACGAGAAAACAAACAAATTTCAAAATTCTAAACGTCGCGATATCACTCCAAACAGCAACAGTTCTCTTCATGTATGACACACCAACACGTGATGCCTAGCCAGCTTAATATAGAAAACAAAAACAGAGGTACCATCAGATCATTATCTAGCAATTACTTAAATTTAAGGATCAATAAGACCAGTCAAGACTGACCACAAAGTGCACAATAACTTTTTGAAAGTAAATTGGTTTGGGTTTTGCAAAAATATTAAAAACAAACTGGCAAAAATTCTTATACATCAAAAACAAGTTGATCAATAACATCTCCAAAATTTTAAGCCGACATTTATTTCATCAAAAAGATATCGTAAAGTTCGACCTAATATTCACATCTAACGGCTGTCTAACCCGTAGCGAAAAATCTGTAACTTTGAAATGTAGTTGAACGGCAGTCTAACGGCTAAGAAGAAAAATAGTACTAACGAATGAAGCAAATAGTTCACCCAATGGTTCACCTGAAGCTAAACACTGGTTAGAAGAATGCACCTTTTCGAAAAATAACCGTAAACTACATGAGACGAATATTTTTGTTCGATACACATACCGAACGAAGTGGTTTTCAAAACATTAAAAATTGATCACATTCTTGTCAAATTATTGGGGCACTTGCATTATATCTTAAAATGTGTGAGCTATATTTTTTACGAAAACTTTGTTCGGTCAATTTTAACATATAAAATATTCAACAAATATAGTACTCCAATGTGACTAACAACTTTGGATGGTTTGAAAATTTTAGTATAATATACTAAACGTCATAACTAAGAGAAAGAAAATTAAAACAAATGAATCAATATCACTGGTATATTTTAGACGACAATAGAAATGTTTCAATACATACGGCAATATGATTCAATTCAACAGACGATTATAAGCAATTGGATTGAAAACAGCAATTTACTAATAAACTGATCACAAAACTAAGTTAGCTGTAATGCCCGATTTATAGTCGGTAACTTTAATTTAACGTTAACTTAACGTAAAGTTCATTTCATTGTATCTTAAAAGATTTGGTTACATTCTATCTTAAAAGATTTCATTCTACCTTAAAGGATTTTTTGACGTTTAGTATAAAAACTAAAGAAAACTTAAATTTAATTGAAAGTGACCATAAATGTAAAATTTTATTCATCAAGAAATATAGAAGATGTAAAAAGAGCGACATTAAAGCCAAATTTCGGCTTGAAATTAATTTGAAAATAATTTTTTTATTTAAAATGTTGCATCAAATGTTTATTTTGATTTCCTTATTTTAAATTTTGATTTTAGAATCAGTTTGTTACTTTAAAAGAATTGATTGATTTATAAAATTGATTACAAACCTAAAATTAATGTCGAACCAAACGTCATAGAATACGTAATTTCTTACCGACTAATAAATCAAAATTTTGTAGTGTCTTAAGTTACGGTTAAGTTTAAGTTAACGTTACGGATAAGTTTACCGACTATAAATCGAACATTATAGATACCTTAAAAATTACTTTAGAAAAAAACACATTTCACAATGTAAAAAGTTACAGTGAAATTCAACTACAAACAATTTTACAACTTTACAAAAACTTTTGAAAACACAAATGAAGCAAGCATAGACATACGGCTGTTTATGCCTTCAAACGGGGCAAGAAGTAATCTTCTAAAAAAAAATTTGCAGATTATTCGGTTTCGTCAACTGAAATTCAATGCAAATATTGCAGACGTATTAATTTTGGTAACTTTAGACAAAAAAGTTACAGGCTTGAAAGTCATGTGTCTATTTGGAGCCAACGGAAATGTGTATGTATTTTTTTGGTTTAAAATAAATATATTTATATCGTCTTGCTTTTTGATTTTCAGGTCACTTCTTGACTCGGACGTCAACACACAACATTCTATCAAGTTTACTTAAACATTCTAATTTTAACACCACTAACCTTTTACAACTTACATCACAAAGAAAAAAACATGACTACTCTACTCGCCGTTAGGAAGTAAATTTTCGATTTTTCATTCTTTGAAAATGCAGAAAAAAAATTAAACAAAAAATCCAACAATGAATAATAAAATGATTACATATATCTGGTAGATCAATCAATAACTGTGATCAATTTAAAGAAAGAACTATCAAATAATTTTGTTTGTTTTTTATGTAGAGATATTTCGAAACCAAAAATTTTTCAATTTCTTTTATTATTTTATTGGAGATTTTCTTTCATGCACGTGTAATTGAAGAAAGGTCTTTGAACTTATCATAGCATCTCTTTTACTCAGAAGCACGTGCACAGAAGTAATACAACAGTTTTGTAGTTCTTATAGATTTGTTTTTATTTATTTTTTAATATTACACGTGCACTTATACTAATGCAACTGCATTTAATTATATGTATTAAAATAGGGTGATTCATCATTCTGTTTTACTTTCAATATATTTACGTATTGTTGTAATAATTCTTTTATACTCTTGCTATTGTATAGGATATATATGTTTCAGTTACAATACAATCAAAGTACAAATTGAATTCTCATTGTCTAAACGACTATAGCGAACCCTTGTTAGATTTTCTGTCTTGTAGTTTGTTTGTTGTTTTTACTTTTTTATATCCACTAAATAAATAAAAATCTCAATCGCGTAAAATTATTATGGAATACGAGAGAAAGAATGTTAACATGCTAATCTAATATCCCTTCACTTTGAAATACCTACACTGTTTTAGCAGTTTTCATTGAACTTATTTTTTATTATTTCAAATACTTTAAAACAATTCAGTTATATCAACAGTTTAGATATAACCAGGGCAGCAAATTAAGAAATTTATTGTTTCGTGCCCTGGTTAACGGTAGCATAATAATTAATAGTGTATTGACTGTACCGAATTATCAAAATGTGTATTTTTTTGGGTTGCACTGCAATCAGTAGGATACAAATTTCAATACTTCGTTGTGGATACTTTTTCGCGGTACAGTCGTAAAATAATACGCTATAAGTGAAGTGTAAAATATACACAAGAAATACTACTTGTACTTGACGATACTGCACATCAGCGGGCGTCGAAAACACCAACAAACATGCGTGTTATGGAAACTTGAAGCAAAGTTGTACAAATAGGGTAACCAGACCAAAGATTTCAAATTGGGGTACAAGAAAAATTAAATCGAAACTATCGAAATGGGGTATAATTAGGGTGACCATTTTTTTTTCTAAGTGATATCAGTACAAAATTTTAAGAGTTAAAAAATGTACTATCCTTAGTCTTCCCTTACCTATGTGTCTTCTAAGACGAAAGGTAAATGTGTAAATCGAAGTAGAGAAATCTGGTTTTCAAATTTTTTTAGAAGTTTTAAGGAAATTTCGTTGAAACTAACACCAGTAAGTAGTTTGTAAAATACAACTTTCCGCCACGATTGCTTGGGAAATTTTTTTATCGATGACTACTAAAGAATATATGCTTTCCATGCGTATGTCTTCCATTGTAATTGTATTCATTCCACAACTAGTGAATTTGATTAAAATTCTTCAACAGTTCTATAGTTTATTAAATATTCCCCTAACAAATTAAACAACAAACTTGTTTTGATTTTCGCTATCTTTGATGTATTTATTTCAATATGGCGATACAAATTTTTGCATGAAAACTAGAAATTAAACGAAATATTTTACAGTCGTGGATAAAATAGCATCTTGTATTCGCTTAGGATGATGGCAATTCTTCACTCGGATGATTCCCTCCACTCGCTACGCTCGTTTCGGGAAACTTCATCCTTGTAAAGAATTGCCTTCATTCTAAGCTCATACAAGAATCTACTATTCTTTTAATTTAACACAGGGTTAGAATTTTTATATATATTTTCCGTAAGTAACTGCCACAATTTAAAAATAAAAGTATTTTCGTCAAGTAATTTTTATTACAAGTTCATACCAAACGATGACTCGTATAGTTTTACTTTAAATTGGAACTTAAATTAAAATTTAACAATTTTCTTAAAAATCAGTACTTTCAGTACATAATTTTGAAAATCAGTACCGCATATGTCTATCAGTACAGAAGCTAGAAAATCAGTACTGTACTGATAAATTCAGTACGAATGGTCACTCTAGGTATAATCCTTATAAAAGGGGTACATTTGAGAAGCCAATTTGGGGTATAACGAGGTTTCAAAGGAGTAAATAAAATTAACTAAATGTCGAAATTTGTTAATTTAAATTAAGTATTACAAATGTATCATACTCGTATACATACAAATTTTTTTTTTGTGGCGTTCATGCTCCATGTTTGGAGCGTTGCCAAGCTAACCAGCTTCGAATATTCACCACGGTCATTCGCAACTGCGACATAATTACCATGGCAGCCGATTTTTTTAAGGTCGTTTATTACATCTAGCTCCCATTGCTTTCGTCGTCTACCTTGCAGCCGCCCAATCCCTAAGGTACTAACGTACATTTTTTTAATCATTCCAGACTGTGCATCGGCTTGTAAAACATGCCCAAACCAAGCAATCCTATTGGAACGGATACAACGTATTATATCTGGACCCTCAAGAAAGTTCGATTACCTGCAGCGGTTCGAGCTTTTATAACTGTAAGTATGCTGTTGTTTGAGTTAAGCATGGATACCAAATATTTAAAGGATTCAACTCCCTCAATTTGTTCATCGCCGCACATCAAATCTTTCTTCTCAGTACCTCTTAAAACAATCGTATGTTTGGTTTTATCTTAGTTAATTTGAAGACCAATTTTTCTAGCATAAGGGTTAGGGTGTTGAACAAACGCCCAATCCAAATTGTCGTGAATGAGTCCGTTCTGCATCTTAAGGTTACCAGAAACCACCTTTTTACACGTTTATATAACGAGCCTCTTGATCCAAGACAGATGCCCGCTCCAAGCCGCCCATAACATGGAGAACAGACGATTGGGTCGCATTGGTTATAAGGCGCCTCAACTCGCCGTGAGGTAGCGTCATTGTCTAAGCAGTTTTTACTTTGCTTATTTCCGATACATCAACCTTATTCCGTCAGCATTAACCAGGCAGCACGTGGACGTCAAATTTCGGATTTCGCTATACATACATGCATACAAATTTTATTTCATATTTATAATAAGATCATATAACAAGTTTTATAAGTAAAAACTAGCATATATTTACATATCACTTCAAGTTGAAAATTATACCAGAAAAAGAATTCTATTTAATCGAAATCGTTGCTGTCCAAACGAAAACATTAAATTCTTTACACGTAAATTGGACATTCGTTTAATTCACTTCCTACTGGCATAACCTGTAAAAAAATTTGCTCCACGCAAAAAACATTTGCGAAAATATTTGCTCGCTCATTGCATTGGAATAGGGTATTTTTTTTTTAATAAAATAGGTTGTGTAGTAGGAACTACAATATGTGTCACAATAACACATAAAAACCTTTTAATACCAAGGTCCCACAACAACATACGTTCAAAGGTGTTGATGGACGTAAATCTTTCTTTTTTTTGTTTTTTTATTTATATTACTTCGGTCTGAAAGACCTAAGTATTACATTCATGAGCTCAAAGTGAAATTCTTACCCCCACTATTTTTGACATTTCTCGACGTTTAGGACCTCCTGATTCTAAAAAAGTAAAAAAAAAAATGTGTTTCTGTCTGCCGGCCGGCCGGCCGTCCGTCCGTCCGGCCGCCGTCATTCGCTACGCTGCAGGGAAAACCGCTAGAGGGATTTCAAAAAATTTTTTTCTAAAAATAAGTAAACTTAAGGGACTGTGGGCTGTGTTCGATAACTGTACCGGAAGTGTGTCAAAAAAATCATTATGTGTGTCAAAAATAGCAAATTTTCATATTTTTGGCTTAAAAAACGTTCATTTTAAGTGATTACGAGTAGGAACATCAAATTTGGAGAAATCTTGATGGTTGGGTATGTATGTGAGATCAAAAACTAGATTATTGCATTATAAGTTTGTCAAAAAAATGTTGTCAAGTGTGTCAAAAGAAAGATTTTTATTTATTTTTTTACCTAATTTTTTGGAAAAAAAATAAAATTAATTGTTTGTTTGAAATGAGATTTTATTATTATTATTGAGAATTATAGCATTATGAGTTTGTCAAAAAAATGTTGTCAAGTGTGTCAAAAGAGAGATTTTTGTTTATTTTTACCCAATTTTTTGGAACAAATAAAATTGTTTGTTTGAAATGAAATTTTATTATTATTATTGAGAATTATGGCATTATAAGTTTGTCAAAAAAATGTTGTCAAGTGTGTCAAAAAATAATTTCATTTATTTTTTAGCCAATTTTTTGGAGAAAAAAATGTAGCTGTTTTTATGACGTAAATGTAATTGAACATGGAAATTTTTGAATTTGTTATAGTTTTTGAAATATTTTTGGAATTTTGAAAAAGTTTGTATTTTTGATTTTGTAATAATTTTTGAAATATTTTTAGAATTTCGGAAAAAGTTTTAATTTTTGATTTCGTAAGAATTTTTGGAATATTTTTAGAATTTTGAAAAATTTTTAATTTTTGATTTTATGGAATTTTGAAATTTGAATTTTGAATTTTTATTTATGGAATTTTGAAAAAATTTTCAAATTTTGATTTTGTAATAATTTAGCCACTGCGCTACGATAGGCCATCAAGAATAACGGAAGATCCTTATCCCAATTTCTTTGGTTGGCTTCCACTACCTTCGACAAATGTTCTTCCATGGTTCGGTTGAATCGTTCTACCATGCCACCCGATTGTGGGTTCATAGGTGTAGTTCGTGTTTTTCTAATGTCGAGTGTTCTGCACAGCTCTTCCATCAGTTGAGATTCGAAATTCCTTTCCTGGTCCGTATGCAACTCGAGCGGTGTTCCATATCTGCAAACCCATTCGTTGACTAACGTTTCAGCGACCGTAACTGCCTCCTGGTTCGGTATCGCATACGCTTCCGACCATTTTGTAAAGTAATCAATGACCACCATGATGTATTTGTTACCTTTTGTCGTTTCCGGAAATGGCCCCGCGATGTCTATAGCAATTCCCTCCATTGGGGCGCCCACATTGTACTGTTGCATCTCTCATCGAGTTCTAGTTTTTGGTCCTTTGCTCGCTGTACAAATATCGCATCGCCGACACCATTGCTCTACGTCGGTTCGATACCTTACCCAATAAAACCTCTCCCTTACTTTGGCTAGGGTTTTATTGACTCCCAGGTGTCCTCCAGATATACTTCCATGCAGCTTTCCCAGTACCTCTTCTACTCGACTTGATGGCAACACCAGCTGTTCCAACACTTTCTTTCCATCAGCGGACTCCCATTTTCTTTTTAGTATCCCGTTGTCCATCAATAGTGAGTCCCATTGCGCCCAGTAGCATTTCACCTCCGTACTTAAAGGTGCTACCTCTTTCCACTCCGGTCGCCTTCTTTCGGTTTTCCATTTCAATATTGGAGCCATAGCTTGTTCTTCTAGCTGCTCTCTTTTAATTGCCTCGGTACACCAATCCTCAGGAGTTTGGAGCTTGATTTGGCGCACTTTTATTGCCTCATTTCCCTCAGTTCTGCTACAGGACTTGCACTCCTCTATACAGGGTCTTCTAGACAAGGCATCGGCGTTACCATGGACCCTTCCGTTGCTGTGTTCAACTTTAAAGTCGTAGTTCTGCAGGATCTCTATCCATCATGCTGCTTAACCTTCAGGAAATTTGAACTGTAATAACCATTTTAGAGCAGCATGGTCCGTGCGAATCAGGAATGGTTGTCCACACAAATACTTGTGGAAATATTTCACAGCCTTGATGATAGCTAGCAACTCCTCCCTCGTGACACAGTAATTCCGCTCCGGCTTTGACAGAACTTTACTGAAGTACGCCACCACTTTCTCATCGTCTCCAATTTTCTGTGACAAAACCGCTCCGGTTCCTACATTGCTTGCGTCTGTGTCCAGAATGAACATCTTTCCGGATTCTGGATAGGCTACTATAGGGGTGTTGCATAGTTTTTCATTGTTTCACATTGTAGGTGTGATGTAGTGAGAACGTTAATTTGCTCTTTGATGGATTTAATATGTTATTAATAGTAGTTTTAACCAAATTAAATAAAACTGTTCCGAAATCGCATTGATAAAATAATTTCCGTTAATGTATTTAGTTTGGTTTGATGAATTTTTTGGATTATTCTGTTTCTACTTAAATTTTTTATTCAAACTAATCCGACACATCCAATTCTATTTGTACACAAAGCTGTCTGGTCCCGAAATCTACCTATTTCTAGCGGATATACGTTCAGCTTGGACTTTTTTTTTAAAGGTCATGTTTCATTTTAATGATCTGGCCCTGTAGACTGTCCCACTACATTGCAGTTTCACCAGTTCATTCAGTTTTATTTGTTGAAACTTATTTGCAGACTGGAGTTTGGTGGGTATTGAAGATTTTTAAGAAAAGCTTAAAGAACGGCTTTTGCTCTGACCGAAATTTGAACCCGGGATTGTCAGTCTGCGTAACCACTCACATATACACAGATAGAAATCAAGGTTTTTTTTATGCTTAATAGGTTATATTTCATGCTTAAATTACGTTAATTCTCAACCGTGAATAAGCCAGGTGTATTATATACTTATAATGTATACTTGTTCAAAAAATCACTAAAGTGCTTATTATGAATACTACTCTATGAATTTTAAACATATAGTGTACGTAGCATGACTAATTAGGAATAGAGAAATAACTTTGTTGAAAAAATATTGTATACTTATTAGATAGCAAAATATGACTATAAGGAACAATATTTTTTGTAAAATATCATGCCTCTTATTTATAAAATTATGGCGCTTAGGAATAATAAATTATAGAACACGTATTTCTGTTCCTAGCTTTACAGGTATAGAATAAACCTTATGCACGGACAGAAATCTAGGTTTTTTATGCTTAATAGGGTATATTTCATGCTTAAATTACGTTGATTTTCAACCATGAATAAGCCAGGTGTATTATATACTTATAAGGAATACTATTTTGAAAAATTACTATGGAGCTTATTATGAATATTATTCATAATTTTATGAATGTTGGGTACATAGCATGACCAGTAGGAACAAAAAAAAATTTGCTGTACAAAATTTGTATACTTATTAGAGAACAAAATATAACTACTTTTTATAAAAAACCATGCCTCTAATTCATAAATTTATGTCGCTTAGGAAATAAATAAATTTATTTAACCAGGGGTTTGTGGTTTTTTCATATTCCTAGCATTTGATGAAGTCTTCTAAACCTGTCATATACATATATTTCAATTATATTAACTATTATCGTGTATTTACATTTATCTATCATTTGAATGAAGAAACACCACTTACTTTTAATAGTCATACCCATACGTTTTAAGGATTATGTTTACAGAAGCTACCCAATGATCACTAACTAACAGAATGAAATTATTGTTCGCTTGTAGTTTATATATATACAACTCAAATTCCACAAAAAAGTCTAGTGAATTTTAAAATCTATCCATTATTTAGATCTATTTCATGCTCATTTTGAAATACAACATGATCATTAGGTATGAAAAATTATATTTTTGTTAGTTATTTGTTTGTGACTTGTAATCACAGTTTCGTTTCTTTTAATATTTTATGCGAGGTTTTTCTATTCCACGAGTTCGAGTTCCACGAGTTATATTGCAATATTGCAATATTATTATAAAAAGTTGTTATCAGGAATAAACATTTATAATTTATAAAAATTATTTAGAAATTTACAATTTAGGAAAATAAATAATATAAATGTATGTAAATATTTATTACTAATATATTTTGAACTTTCCCTGAAAAATAAAATCTATATTCACAAAATTGCATTTGCATATAGAACAATAATTTTTGACTATAAAATACCTTTCGACAGTTTCTTCACTATCAATAAATAGAGAATATAAATTAAAAGAGAATATAAATAAATACCGTTTGATTCTATTACCGTTTGATTGTAATATAATTATTTTGTGGTTTTAGGTAGATTTCATATAAAAATCTACCTATTGGAGTGCTTCATCTCAGAATTTCGGAAAAATGTTGGTGGCAAACGACTATATATGATAAGCGGAGAGGGAAAATAAAAATGAAAAAAAAGTTTATATAATGGGTAATTCTTTTATAAACCGAACAGATTTGGATAAAACCTGACCGACCCATTTTTGATTTGGCTGAAATTTTTTTTAGGGGTTTTTTATCGAAAAAAAAGATATACGTGTTCGAAGATTTTTTTTTTGGAAAATAGTGATGTTTTAAATTTTGAGAATTTCGTGATTTTTGGCTTGAAGGCTTATTTCAAAAATTCATAACTTCGGTTTTATAGAAGATAAAAGATTTTTCTTTTTTTATTTGGAAGTTAAAAAATGGAATTTTTTAAAAATAAATATTTTCAACTAAAGTTATTAACGAACTCTTATTGTCATAAACAAATAAAATGTTAAAATAAAATTTTAACCATTGCCCCGCCCCACCCATGAAATTAATTTTTAATATAATCTTCGTATTCAACGTTCAATTTCCTATAAAAAAGTATTTTTTTTAATGGAGAAATGATAAGAGAGTTATGAGAATAACAGTAAATGTTAGAAATAAATTAATTTATCGAGCGCGGGACGACAAAAAAATCTATATATATATGGGTCATTCTTTTACATACCGAACAGATTAGGACGAAATGTGACTAAGACATTTTTGATTCAGCTGAAAATTTTTTTACGGGTTCTATATAAACATAATGATATACTTGTTTGAGGATTTTTTTTTAGGGAAAATAGAGCGGTTCTAAATGTCGAGAATTTTGTGATTTTTGGCTTAAAGACTTGTTTTCAGAGATTCATAACTTTGGTTTTGGCAAAGATAGACACTTTTTGTCTATTTTATTTTAAAGAATAGAGATGCAATTAAAAAAAAAATGTATTTTATAAAAATTATTAACAAATTCCTATTGTTATAAACAAATAAAATGTTAAAATCAATTTTTAGTCATTATCTAACAAAAATAAAGAGTGTTTAGTATGATCATCGTATTCTACGTTCAATTTTCAATAAGAAACGTGTATTTAATTAATGGAGGAATGAGTTTTACTGCTAGAAATAAACTAATTTATCGAGCGCGAGACGAGGAAAAATTTTATAAATGTTTGTCGTCCGGCGCTGGAAAAATTAACTTATTTGTAACAGTAAAACTCATTTCTTCATTAACTAAATATACGTTTCTTATTGAAAATTGAACGTAAAATACGATGATTATACTAAACACTCTTTATTTATTCTAGATAATGGCTAAAAATTGATTTTAAAATTTGGTTTGTTTATAACAATAGGAATTTGTTAATAATTTTTATAAATAACACTTTTTTTTAAAATTGCATCTCTATTATTTAAAATGAAATAGACAAAAAGTGTCTATCTTTGCCAGAAGCAAAGTTATGAATCTTTGAAAACAAGTCTTCAAGCCAAAAATCACAAAATTCTCGACATTTTGAACCGCTCTATTTTCCCTAAAAAAAAATCCGCAAACAAGTATATAGTCATGTTTATGTAGAAAATTTTCAGCTGAATCAAAAATGTCTTAAGCCGCAATTAGACTATTGCAGAACTCTGCAATATTTCTGCAATGGTAGTGTGTAAAATATTCATTGCAGAAAAGTTTGGCAATGAACTCATTGCAAAACATTGCAATGACTCATTGCAATGTTTTGCAATGAGTTCATTGCCAAACTTTTCTGCAATGAATATTTTACACACTACCATTGCAGAAATATTGCCGAGTTCTGCAATAGTCTAATTGCGGCTTTAGTCATATTTTGTCCTAATCTGTTCCATATATATAGATTTTTTTCGTCCCGCGCTCGATAAATTAATTTATTTCTAACAGTAAATATCATTTCTCCATTAAAAAAATATACTTTTTTTATAGGAAATTAATTTTTAATAGGAACGCCGAATACGATGATTATATTAAAAATTAATTGCATGGGGGGGGGGGGGGCAATGGTTAAAGTTTAATTTTAACATTTTATTTATTTATAACAATAGGAATTTGTTAATAACTAATCAAGGATTATTTTATAAGACTTAATAGTTTAACCCAATAAACTAATTAATTAGTTTTATTAATAATTCATTACAATAATATATACTTCATTTTAATGTTTAATTAATGATTTTTTAAAAAATAGATTAATGATAATTAAATAATTTTTATTTCAAAACAAAAATATTTTTACAATTTTTTTTTTTTTTAGTAAAAGTGTTGTGTAGTAGGAATTACAAATGTGTCACAACAACACATAGATACCTTTTAAGACCTTATAGGTCCCACAACAATATGCATCTTGAGGTGTTGGTGGACGCTTTTTTTAAATGTTTGTGGATTGAAGGCACTTGAGACTATTGATTCAGGCAAAGCATTCCATTTGTAAGATGTACGCACAAAGATATCCCATTGCATTTTGTTACTGAGGCAGTGAGTAATCCCGACAGTTTGACTATTTTCACAAACAGAATGACGAGTTGAACAAGGAAAAGAAGATGTCTGATTATAGTCTGATTGATTGTAGATTACATTATAGATCTAATTTCATCCGAGCACTGCTGGTGACGATATTTATAAAAAACAACGAGATCAGCAACAGTGCGACGATGTTGTAAGGAATCAAGATTTAATGTTAAATTTCGATCACCAACAATTCGTATAGCACGCTTTTCAACAGAGTCCAAAAGGCCCAAGATGGTAACAGATGCAGCGCCTCAAACTTGACAACAATAGCCCTTGCAGGGACGAATATAGGACTTAAAAATGTGGAGTAATTGATACGGAGAAAAATATTTTTTACATCTATTGAGGAGGCCGAGTTTTCTTGATGCGCTCTTTGCCATGGCCATGATATGATCGTACCAGAGTAAGTCATTGGATATTGTGACTCCCAATAAACGAATGTTTTCACATTCTTCTATTTGGTTGTTACACGTATTAATTGAAATATCATTGGGAAACTCAGTCTTTGATCTGGAAACAATCAATAGCTGTGTTTTGGTGGAATTAAAATTGACCAAATTTTTGTCACCCCAATGACTTTTTTCAGGTCCTCGTTTACATTTATGGTAGCGTCTCTCCGGGCGGGATTTATTTCTTCATGCATTTTACCCTTTGAAGATAGGGGGACGAATGACTTGTGCAGTGTACTATCATCTGCAAAACTATTTATTGGGTTATTGGTGATTTGCAACAGTTTGTTGATATAAATTAAAAATAAAGTGGGAGATAAAACTGAGCCTTGGGGTACATCAGCGTTAATTAATTTGGACTCAGAAATAAAGCCATCTATAGATACCGAGATGTATCGGTTAGACAGAAAATTTTGAATCAACTTCACAACTGCGGGATGAAACCCGTACGCAACAAGCTTGTTGATCAAGTTGGCATGCCAGATTCGATCAAATGCTGTTGAGATGTCTAATGCGATTACGTACGTTTCACCACCTTTCTCAAGTTTGCTATTCCAAAGATGTGCTACATAGTTCAATAGATCGGTTGTTGATCTTTTGTATCTAAAACCGTATTGGCTGTCATGATATCAAATGGTTGTCCTCCAAATATTTGGATATGTGTGAAATAATATATTGCTCGTATATTTTAGACAGGACTAGGCTATTGGTTTGTAATTTGAAATATCACATTTCGGTCCTTTTTTGGGACAGGCTGGACATTGGCCAACTTCCAGCAGGATGGAAAAATACCAGATTTATAGGATTTATAAAATATTTTGGTGAGAGTTGGTGCAATATAAAACAAAAATATCGAATAATTTTAATTAACTTTCATAAAACAAATTTCGAATAATTTTTATTTAACTTTAAAAAAGCAAATTTCGAATAATTTTTTATTAACTTTAAAAACTGATAATTTTGGTTATTTTTAAATAGAAATTTTTGTGCTAGTGATTTTGAAATTTAAACTTATTTGAAACTGAATGACACTTTACCTATTGATTCGCCTCAAACCTGTGTCTAGGAAGGGATGAAAAATAATTTTCCTGATTAATCAAATTCCTTAAAATATCAAGGCGTTAGATATCATTTTAACTATTCTACCACAATTAATTTTGTTTTGTATTTAGAACAACTTCCAGGACACTTTGTTTTGTCCGACCTTATCTATTGTCCGATCTACGAAATTGTGATTTGTAATTTCCGGCACGGAATACTAGTTATGAAAAAATTGCTGTAATTTATTTCTCAATTCCTATTTCACCATGTACAGGAATAGGGCTACAGATGTACTCATAAAGAAAGAATAGTAGACAAAATAGTAGACCAGTAGGCATAAATAAAAGACGCCACAATAGTACATTATGATGCTAGGACGTTGGGACGGAGTTGCATCCACATTAAGTCCAAAATAGCTTATGTCCTGCATCATATACTATTTTTTTATTCGCCGCAAGTAAAATATTTTAAAAAAAATGTTTATTCTAAATTAAAATTACAAATTTGCATAAATTTTGAAATAAAAATATGTGGAACATGTTACCTTTGAAATAATATTTGTTATTTTTTCCAAATTATTGTATCACTATTTTTTTTATTTAGCGTATGGTTTTTTTGTGACACATTAAAAATTAAACTTAAAATAGGTAGACTCTTCTATGAAATCTACCTAAAACAAAACATGGATACACATTAAATCAACTTACATCCAATTTAATTGCGTGACCACGAGTGTGGTCACCGTAATCTTCGTGCAAGGGTAACGTGATGTTGTGGTTACCTTTTTATGTTCACGCATGAGAGCATGCGAGCGTCTGAGTGCAGGTGGAGCGATATTGCTTAACACAGGGCCAAGGTAAAGTGGTGGATCTGATAGTACCACTTATAGTACGCATCGTGGCATGCAGCTGGCAGTCAACTTTTGGAGTATGTGTGCTTGTGAGTATGTGTGCTATCACTATGACAACATAGTGGAGGGTGGGGTTCTGTGGAACGAAAAGAAAGCAACTGTTCAATTCATTCGTAATATGTCAGGGAAAAAGTTTTAATATTAGAATATTAGAGCAATTCTTCTAGAAGACAGAAACTTTAAAATTTCAATGGGGGGTATTAAACCCGAATAAACCCGTATGTCGGTACGCCACTGCCACCAATAACACCGGTCAACAAGATTTTTGGGTCCGACTGCTACATGTTAAATTTTGGTTTTTCCTACGACAAAAATAAGGAAAACATTTTTTTTTCCGATTAAAGTTTGCTTTTGTAGAAACTAGAGCAATTTTTCGGCAAAAATTATTGATTTTTATATTTTTTTCTACACTTTCACTGTAAATTATAATTAGAAAACATTTTTTGAGATGCAAGAGACTTTTTTATTCAAGATTTGTGATAAACAATAACATATAGATGTAAAATAACAAGAAACTAATGTCTAAAAGTGAATATCGTATCGTAATCGTATGAGCTCTCTCGTATTAAACCCCAAAAGTCCAAGGCAAACTTTACGAACTAAATATGAAATATTTAAGTGTTTTTCAATGTCTAGAATCAGAATTTAAGCATGAGACCAGAAACCCAAAAAAAAGTATTTTTTTGTTGACCGGTGTAATCAGCAGATTTTTGATTTTTTATCAGCGTGCATCTTAAGACAAGGTTTTAAAAAACTAATGTTTCAAAACAATTTTTTGTTTATATTATTCATATCGTACATATATTGGAAATTCTATAGTGACTTCCAAACATGTTTTTTGTCGATTTTATTTTTGTGTTTCACTAAGTTTTTATTAACTAATTTCTAGTTTTGCAAATTTTTTGACACAATTTAATTTTAATGAATGAATTGTTTTATTGCTGACTTAATGTGTCATGTTTGTTTACACACTTATTTTGTTTTTTTTTGTTTTACGTAACTAATTGATTTACACCGTTAGGCCCACATATCACCCTATATACGAGCTTATATACTACCCAAACTAATACTTAACAACTAAATCGGCTCTGTAATTCCAATCTTGAACTTGACTGAAAGCGAACCGTCGACTCTAGGATATGTATAGTCTATAGTTTTTTAGTCTAGTCTTATTACTTGTTTTGTTGTTTAATAAATTTGGTTTTGAAAGTATAGTTAAATCAAAAATAAAAAAATTTGAATTTAATATATTAATATTAAATATTAAAACTTGCACTGAATATTTTTAAGTAGCATCTTATATTTCTTCAAGATAAGTGTTTGAGAAGCATCGGGCTCAAAATTCTACAACTCTTCTAATCATTTGAAAAAAAAATTATCGTTATTTTGTGTCTATTTCTATTATAATAATCCTATATTAACAAATATCACGTGATTATGTTTCTCTTTAAATAAATAATTAAACATTATGCAATTGTGTCAATAATTTTTTTTATTATTCTTTGATATATCTACTATTTGTTGTTTTTAATTTATGTAGAAATATATTATTGTTAATTTTTTTTTTATAATTTACAACTTTTAAATTCGTTTTGATTGTTCAAGGTCAAATTATAAATTTAATTATAATTTTTTTTCTAAAATCGTAAAACAAAAACCTTGAAACAAAAAAATAAACATTTATCTTAAAAATTTTTTATTACTGTTTAATAATTATAATATTAGACCTTTGTATTTATTATTGCATTATATTAATATTTAATTTTTTTTATTTACTTTGTGAGAATTGTAAAGTGCATTTTGTTTGATGTTGGTTATAATTGTTTCAACATTTTGCATTTTTTTCTAATACACGAATTTTATACAACGATGTTTGGTGCCGCGTCATTTATAATTGTCGACGTTAATACGTCAACAATAGATACATGCGTCAAGTGTCAACTATGGCAATGTCATCAATTTTTCGATATTAAACAAAACAAAATGTGTTTTATGTTGAAAATTCGGTGAACTTGTAACAGAAATTCAATGAAAACATTAACAATCAATATAATATGTAAGAGCTAATTCATTAACTGTATAGACGTGGTCGATAATCTAGACGATTTCATTTGCTTTCAATCGCCAAGTAGACTATAGCCCATTTTAATGCGTTGACTATTGAATAATTGACAAATATTTGTCAATCTCCACATCGCGGGTTTTGTACATATAATTAGTGAAGCGTGTGGTTTGGTGAGGTATGTATACAATAATATGTATACAATAAATAAAGGAGAAATGGTGCGTATTTTATTTTTAACGGTTGTCATATCACAAATAAAAACACGTATAAAGTTAATCTGGATACAGGAACGCAAAGAGGCAAGCGACTATCGAAAATTTAATTATGAAATACGTGATAGGTTCAACTTTGTTATTGTTGTCGCAGACTTAATCTCGAACTAGTAACTCTAACTCGTTTTGTCATTTCTATTATCTTCACATTATTTACCATTATCGTTAGTATGGTAGTATAAGTATACTAAAGTAAAAGTTAGTTATAAAATTATAAACCTTTGCTTGAACAATTGTTGATTGACGTTTTATTTATTTTAAATTTTATATATAACAATTAATTTTACACATCAAATAAGGTTTCACGATAGAAAAACTAATAATTGACTTACAAAACGTAATGACACAATTTTTATTTACTTATTCATCGTATGTACTTATAAACATTTCAAGTATTTTGACTACACTAAAAATATTGGCGATGCTATACTCTCCACTATACTTCTACAAATTTTCATTTTAGACAACGACTACAGTCTACACCAACGACTATTGACTAACGACTATCTATTGCTAAATTACATAATATATTATATAAAAATAATACAAAAAATGGTAATAACGTACATACTTATTCTTAATCCATTGTTTTTTTAATGTATAATATTTGTACATAATTCATTTAAATTATATAGTATGTACTGCCATATTGGATTTAGATATTGATTAGATGCGCACGCACAATATACTAACATTTTGATATAACATAAAAGTGGGTCACACACAATTGAAAATTAAGTTGTGTGCAATAGATACAATTTCTTTATTTTTTGTTTATATACATTTTATATATTATGATGACTTTGTTAGTGTTTTTTCTCTTAAAAAATATATTAAAACGAAATACTTTTACATAATACCAGTATGGATTTAATTTTTTTTATATAGAAGAAAAAACAAAAATTGAAGATAATAAAAAAAAACAAATACGAAAATTGGTATTTTTTCTTTGTTTAGAACCAATGGAAGATGTAAGTTATATTGAAATATGCATTAAAATATGATACTAAATTATATTATAATAAGATAATAAGTAATGAAAATATGTAATTGTTAGAGATATTGGAGAAAAACATAATTTGTATCTACCTAGTTGTTTTATCAAAAAAATGTATGTTATACCTTGGCATTTGTTGGTGTGTTGTGCAGCATTAGCTAACCATAACTTAGATTTTCTGTGAATTTTCTAAAATTTTTCTGTCAATTAAGCAAACCCAAAAGAATAGACTTAAAGTTGCGCTTTTTTACGGTAATAAAAAAACAGTACGCTGTAAAATTCTAAAAAAGTTCCAGCGGGGCACGTATAGCCGCTAGAAATAGGTAGATTTCGGGACCAGACAGCTTTGTGTACAAATAGAATGTGTCGGAATAGTTTAAATAAAAAATTTAATTAGAAACAGAATAATCCAAAAAATTTATCAAACCAAACTAAATACATTAACGGAAACTACTTTATCAATGCGATTTCGGAACAGTTTTATTTAATTTGGTTAAAACTACTATTAATAACATATTAAATTTACCAAAGACCAAATTAACGTTCTCACTACGTCACGCTTACAATACCACAACACATAATTTATAATCAAAAATTATCAAACAACTATTACACCTCAAATAATACAAATATCTATCAATTTAGGAAAACTTTTGCAAATGGGTAATCAATATGCATATCAGTGGCGGATTAACAGTTCAGGGGGCCCTGAGGCGAGTAATTTGCGGGGGCCCTTTTTACTCATTTTTCAAAATTGACGATTCGAAATTGATGATTCGAAAAAAACCTTAGTAAATTAAAGCATTTTCAAAAATTCATTTTTGATGACAAACAGAACTGAATTTATGATGATTCAGAACTGCATGTCTAGAATTAGAACTGCGAAAACGATAAAAATTACACCCTTCTCTGGAATAGAGAATATACAATGTGTATCATGAATTGACTCTCTAGTTCAAACGATACTCTTGCAGCAGTTTTTAACTATGGGTTCCATTGTTTTCTCAGATTCTCAAATAAATAATTCCAAATAAAATTTTCGATTTCTCCATTTTGCAATTTAAAAGCAATAACCTATTCGAATATTTTAAATAAAGATATATAATTTATAAATAAAATATATAAAAACAAAAGTTTGAATTCCGAACTTCCGAGAGTGATGAAACTCTGGGCTCGAATCACAATGGCACTTTTCTTGGAGCTCTTGAACTTTTGGCTAAATTTGATCCTCGTACCTCTCAAGCACAATGTGTGACGAATTTATTACCATCATGGGGCAAGAAATCAAAAATCGTATTGCAGCCGACGTCATTGACGCAGTTTTTATTCGATTAATTGGCTTTTTGCAGTCGATATGTAAAAGATGGTAAAATCATTGAACGATTCGTTGCTTTTATTCCGATTGAGGGTCATACATCAGAGTATCTTTTTGGCATCGTTTCAAAATTCCTCGAAGAAAACAAAATTGACATACAAAATTGCAGAGGACAGTCATATGACAACGCAAACAATATGGCTGGAATTGGTGGCGGTCTTCAAGCTTTGATTCGTGAACAAAATGAATCAGCAATTTTTGTAACTTGCAATGCTCACACATTAAATTTAGTCGGTGTTAATACTGTTTCTGGAAATGTTATTGCTACCAGTTTCTTCGATTTGATTGAAAAAGTTTATAGTTCTTTCGTTCATGCATCATTTCATTGGAATAAATTAAAAGAACAAATAACGGAAAAAGACGAGTACATGTTGAAAAAAGCATCGGGAACGGGAGATCGGCAGCCAGACATGATTGAGTTAACGCATTACATTCATGTTATTTAAAAGTGTTGACTATCTTGAAATCGTTTACTACCGAGGAAAGCTTCAGTAAATAAAATAAAGCATTGATAAAGGGTTTGATTTTTATTTAAATGATCCAGGTTTGTGGCCAGTAGAATTCAATCAAACAATTTTACAAAATATTTGGATTAAGAAGGGTAATTGTATTAAACATTTCGTCGAAACAGTTAACGTCATTTCGTATTATTTTCAAATGATCGTTTCTTAGGTGCCTGTGCGTGTCAAAACATAGATGCAATGAAAAATGTTGGAAAATATGGTCGAAAATTCACTGAGTTTCATTTTTATAGAAAACTCCCAAATGCAACAAAAATTAAACGAGATTGGCTAACCTATTCACCGTCAGCCGAAGCAGTTTTTTGTTTTGTATGCCGTTTATTTGGTGATTTGAATGGAAAATCGAAAGCAAATTCATTAAAAGGATTCAATAATTGGAATAATTCATTACAAGGCATTTCGAAGCATGAAGAGTCTAAGTATCACATGACCAATGATTTTACATATCAAATGCGTATCAAAAATGAATTTACTTTCGAGAAATCTTTTAATAATACAACTAAAATTGAAATGAACTATTTCAAAAAAGTTTTATTGCGTGTTGTAGAGGTTGTGAAATTTCTAGCATCATGAGGACTTGCTTTTCGTGGTCACGATGAAATTTTGATCAATTTGAGAAGCATTCATCTCTATAATGGCAAAACATGTTAAAAAGCACATTGTTTCGCATATTATAGAATCTCGATATTATTCGTTTAGTGTAGATTCTACTCAGGATGTGAGCCATACAGACCAGTTGTCTTTTTGTGTTCGATATGTTAAAAGTAATACCATTTGTGAACGATTTATTTCATTTATTGAAATCGAAAGTCATACATCGAATTTTTTTTGACATCATTATGAAATTCCACAATGAAAACGAACATTGATAATTGTAGAGGCCAGTCATATGACAACGCTTACAATATGGCAGGTATTTATGGTGGCCTACAAAGATTGTGATTCGTCAAACAAATGAAACAGCAATTTTTATCTCTTGCTCTGCGCATTCATAAAATTTAGTCGGTAAAAATAGTGTTTCTGGCAATACTGCTGCAACTAAGTTTTTTGATATGGTTGAAAAACCTTTATGAATTTTTCGTATATTCATTCCCCTTTTGGATGGAATCGATTACAAGAACAATTAACCGAAAATAGCGAATACATGTTAAAGAGAGCAAGTGGAACGAGATGGTCCGCTAGATACGAATCAGTTCACGCTTTATATTCTTGTTATTTAAAAGTGTTGCATGTTTTCAAATCTTTCTTACATGAGGAAAGCTTCAGTGATGATAACAAAGGTTTGATAAAAAAAAAGTCCAAGCGGCACGTATATCCGCTAGAAATAGGTAGATTTCGAGATCAGACAGTTTTGTGTGCCAGTAGAATCTGATGTATCAGATTAGTTTAAACAAAACAAACTAATTTCAAACAGATATCGAACAAATTTTAAAAAGAAAATTAGCTACCTACAAGCAAAACTATATCTATCCAATTTTGCAACAAACAAATATCAAATCTACCACAGAACATGTGTGTGACAATTTATGACACAACCTACTCTATATCATATGTCGTGCAATTACTGCAAAATATCAAAATAGTTTATTTCTAAGAAAATAAATTAATTTCTTTTATTCAAATCTTTTATTTTTTTGACTGTTATAAGGTTGACATTGACTGTTATAAGGTTTTTGGAAATTGTAGTTGGGGATTGCTGCAAACTTTTTTGTTGAAGCCAACAAGTCAAAAACCTCTAACTGCAGAGGTTTATATTTATAAGAAACGGATTAAAATGTTTCCACAAATTCTAAATTTATGAAGATTTTAAAAATATTAGTATCCAAACGGCCGTTATAATGGATTTAAAAAATCACTTTTTTTCTAGTATAAGGCCTATAGTTCCTTAACCATGTGTCAGATTTTTCTGATTTACGAACTTGTCCAAGATATTAATAAAACACACATTTTTAAGAAAGGTTTTTTGATCTGGCTCCACAAATGCAACCGTGAGAGCGCCGGTTGATTCAAACGCATTTTGTGTTTTACAAGCTTTTTTGTTGGAGCCGCTCACTCAGAAACCTCCAACTGCAGAGGTCTTTTTTTTGAAAGAAACTGATGAAAAAGGTTTCAAAGATTCTAAATTTATGAAGTTTTTAAAAATATTAGAATCCAAACGGCCGTTATAACGGATCGAAAAAACAGAGTTTTTTTCTAGTACAAAGCTTCTAGTTTCTTAACCATGTGTTGGATTGGGCTGATTTACGAACTTGTCCAAGATATTAATAAAACGCACATTTTTAGAAAAGGTTTTTTGATCTGGCCTTATAAATGCGACCGTGAGAGTGCCGGTTGTTTAAAAAAAAAATTTTTTTTTGCATTTTTGCAAACTTTTTTGTTGGAGCCACTCACTCAGGAACCTCTAACTGCAGAGGTCTATTTTTAAAACAAATTGATAAAAAAGATTCCAAAGATTCTAAATTTGTTAAATTTTTTGAAATATTAGTATCCAAACGGCCGTTATAACGGTTTTAAAAAATCATTTTTTTCAGAAAAAAGCCTCTAGTTTCTTAACCACGTGTCGGATTTTGCTGATTCACGAACTTGTCCAAGATATTAATAGAACACACAAGTACAGAAAATTATTTTGATCTACCTCAACAAATGCGACCGTGAGAGTGCCGGTCGTTTTCGTTATATCTCATATCGTTTATATATATATATATATATATATATATATATATATATATATATATATATATATATATATATATATATATATTATATATATATATATATATGTATATATATATATATATATATATATATATATATATATATATATATATATATATATATATATATATATATATATATAAATATATATATATATATATATATATATATATATATATATATATATATATATATATATATATATATATATATATATATATATATATATATATATATATATATATATATATATATATATATATATATATATATATATATATATATATATATATTTTTGTTTTTTCGTCTCCGCTTATCATATATAGTCGTTTGGCACAAAAATTTTTCCGAAATTCCGAGATGAAGCCCATTGCAATAGGTAGATTTTTATATGAAATCTACCTAAAACTATGTGAATTCGAAAATATTTTGACGCTTGTCCTCTGGAGAAGTACACTAACCAAGTTTAATTTTGTGAATCAAATATTTAAACTTTTTTTAAATTCCAACAATATTCCAAAAATTCTTAAAAATTGTAACTTTTCCAAAATTCTAAAAATGTTGCAAAAATGATCAAAAAATCAATCAAAAATCGTTAAAATCATTGAAATTTTTTTCAAAATTCCAAAAATTATAATAAAATCAAAAATTTAAAATTTTTCAAAATTCTAATGCTCGGTTGCTTGACCGGTTGCTAAATCAGACTTAGCTAAATCGTCAATAAGAAGTACCTCTCAACCAGTTTTCACGCCGTTTTTTGACAAAAACAAACAAACATTTAACTAAATAACAAGATGAGAAAACTTTTTTGAATCTATATGCCTTATTTAAAGGTCCAATCGCGATCCAAATACGCAAAACTAGTTAAATGGAGAATTAAAAAAGTTATCGGAGATTTAAATGCTCAAGCAACCGGGCATAAAAATATTCCAAAAATTCTTACAAATCAAAAATTAGAATTTCTAAAATTCTAAAAATATTGCAAAAATTATTACAAAATCAAAAATACAAACTTTTTTCATAATTCCAAAAATTTTTCAAAAACTATAACAAATTCAAAAACTTTCATGTCCAATTTCATTTTCAATTACATTTACGACATAAAAACAGTTACATTTTTTTCCAAAATATTGGCTAAAAAAATAAATGAAATCATTTTTTGACACACTTGACACTATATTTTTTGACAAACTTGTAATGCCATAATTCTCTATAATAATAATAAAATTTCATGTCATACAAATTATTAATTTCATGTCATACAAATTATTAACCCAAAAAACTGGGTAAAAAAGTAAATAAAAATCTTTCTTTTGACACACTTGACATTTTTTTGAAAAACTTATAATGTCATAATTCTCAATAATAATAATAAAATTTCATTTCAAACAAATAATTAATTTTATTTTTTTCCAAAAAATTGGGTAAAAAAATAAAAAAAATCTTTCTTTTGACACACTTGACAACATTTTTTTGACAAACTTATAATGCAAAAATCTAGATTTTGGTCTCACATACCAATCCCGACCATCAAGATTTCTCCAAATACAATATTCCTACTCGTAATCACTTAAAATGAAAGTGTTTTAAGCAAAAAATATGCAAATTTCCTTGTTTTGACACACTTGAAGATTTTTTTGACTCACTTCCGGTACAGTTATCGAACACAGCGTTCTTTCAGCTCTTCCCATTGAGTAAACCTACTTTTAGAAAAAAAAAATTTTGAAATCCGTCCAGCGGTTTTCTAGATTTCGTAGGTTGTGACGGACGGCTGGACGGCCGACAGACAGACATTGACATACATTTTTTTTTTGCTTTTTTAGAATCAGTAGGTCCTAAAACGTCGAGAAATGCCAAAAAAAGTGGGGGTGGGAATTTCACTCGAGCTCATGAATGTAATACTTAGGTCTTTCAGACCGACGTAATAACATTTTTAGTTTTTAATTATAAAATTAGGTCTATCTCGTTTTTTTATGTCAAAATAATCATACGAAACGTATTTTTAGTTATTTTTTGTTTTCATTATATTTTTAATTATCATTTTCTTTGAAAATTGAGGAAAAAGTAAAGAACACAAGACGTTGTGTTATAAAAATTTGTGTTTTTTTAATGAAAAATCGATTGAAAATTAATTAGAACAAAATTTGATTTTTGTTGGAGATAATTAATTTAATGAGTTGTATTTTTCTAATAAAGAAATTGCAAATTAAGAACAAACCCGTTCTAATTTTTTAAAATTATTAATTGTAGTTTAACGTGTTCATTCGAATTATATAGCTTTTTATGTATTGTAGGTCTTTAGGAGATACTTACAATGCCCGAATTACATACAAAGTTTTTTGGAAGAGAAAATTAAGCCCAGCAGTTTTTTGTTATTTGCTACTTTTTTTCTAAATTTCTAACCAATCAATTTATTTAATTTTATTTGATTCATTTACTAAAGCAAGCATTACACCAAGTAAATATTTGCTTAAACTAAAGCAAATAATTGCTTGTCCATGTAATAGTGAAATTTTTCCTTTAATTATTTGCTGAAAAATATTTGCTTCGTGTAATGTAATGCAAATATTTGCTTTAATTTTTTATTTTCTCATACCGAAATCTTGTATGAGCAAATAGCAGTAAATAATTGTCATTATATTATTTTAATAAAAAAGTTTTATGATTTTAGAAACTGTAATAATTTTTGTAAAATGGGTAACAAATACTACAGGTTTTGCAGTCCAAATTCAACATTTTGCAAACCAAATTCAACTTTTTGCAAATCAAATTCAATTTTGTACAAATCAAATTGAAGAGCAAAAAATTGAATTTGATTTGCAAAAAGTTTGAATTTGATTTGTAAAATGTTGAATTTGGACTGCAAAATCTGTACAGTTAAAAATTAGCTCGGTTCTTCATTTTGTGAGATCAATTTTTCAATTGATATATTAATGAAATTCAATTTGTGAGCGGACAACAATATTTAGGTAATAATTAGGTAATATTTAGGTAATATTTAGGATGATTTGATGTGTTGAATGTTGCCGATGTTGTGGTAGGCCAAAAAGAGCAGCATTTGAATTAAATCGATAGGTAATCCGCATGGAGTCGAATATCAGAGGTTGGCTTTAAAAATAAGTTCACCGGTACTGAGCTCATGACGAAGTGGCCGAACATGCGCGTCCAATTCCAGAGCTATTTTGCCAAATATCAACAAACAAATGCCAACCAGGACTCAAATAAAGCAGTAAAATGGCAATTGTATGATGCCATGGATTTGGTTGGCTGGGCTGAGTAAACTTCTACCAGGATTTCAAATTCAAGTTCTACCACCATTTCAAATTCGGTATGTTTGATCGTATTTTTTTGTCGTATTTAATATGTCTTTCTATTCCCACTGTAATTACGGATTAAGAAGCAATATGTTCGCCGATTGATCGATGTTCAACAGAGAAAACACAGTTAACTAAACGTAGACGGGTGCCCCAATCTTCTTCGGTAACTGTAACTTCTTCGTCAGCGGCTTACATAGTTGCGGCGGGAATGAAGGACGCCATCAATTAAAAGAGCACTGAAAAAACGTGCAGATGAATACGATACATTTGGAAAATATGTCGATACCGAGCTTTGTTCTCTGTCTGGAGCAAATACCGCAAAACGGATGAGGTTTAAAGAATAGCATACACCATTTAATGGATTATGACAAAATGGAATTTATCATCAGTGAGTGATGTGATAAGTCCATTCGCTCCAACATCGATATAAGTAAACGTGCCATACTAGGTTGTACAACTGATCCAGAAGTGGTCCATTACTGGCGACCAGTAATGCAAGAATGGGCTAGTACTGGCAACCATGACTAGACTATTATTATAATTCTACTGGATGATAACTTCAGACAACAAATAGCTCCCATTTATAGGCCAGAAACAAAATCAGCAATGGTCCATACAAGGTTGTACACAGCTAGCCCAGTAACGGACCAATAAAGATGACTAGTATTGCAGAATTCAGCATTGGTTAAACACAGAGTTTTTTTTTTAAAAAACAGTATATTTTCCTACAAGAGATGAAAACATTGTTTTTTTCGTGAGTAAACATTTGTTCACGAGACGCGCTAGCGTCGAGTGAGACATGTTTACGAACGAAAAACGTTTTTATCTCGCGTAGGAAATGCAATTTTTTCTATGATAGTATATATATAATCGATATTTATTATAAATTATAAAGTTAGAAATCGACAACAAAACATTCAAAATTCATATTCTATTTTTTCAGGGTTGCGTTGTTTAAAATACTTTGTAAAATTATATGAAAAACCATAGAAACTACAATTTGTTATTCTTTTTACACTAGTGGAATAGACTTTTCATTTGTTATCATAGAAAAATAGTAGGTTTTTATACAAGTGGTGAAAACGTCTCTTTTTGCGTGACTGAACGGTTTGTAAGTTCAGGAATAAGTTCAGGCACGCAAAAACGTTTTTACCACGCGTAGAAAACGCTATTTTTTCTACGCTTGTAAATATAAATAATAATATTTACAAATTCATCTACTACAAACTTACAAAACAACATATCTAAATTTGACTGTGTAAAAAGTAAACAAGATTGTATTTATATATCATTTTTACCAGTGTAAAATAATGTTATTATTGTGTTCGCCTACAGATGGAATAATAACAGGCGAACACAATAATAACATTATTTTACACTGGTAAAAATGCTATATATAAATACAATCTTGTTTATTTTTTACACAGTCAAATTTAGATATGTCGTTTTGTAAATTTTTAGTAGATGAATTTGACAATATGAATAATGAAAATAGTTCATATATTTTCTCTAAAAACTTTTACAGATATTACAGATATTTTTTTTATCGACTGGAAGTTATCGTTTAAAGTATAAATTTAAAAAATTGTGGGTAAAGTTTCAATTAAAAACAAATAAAAATAAATATTTAATAAAATTTATTTAATAAATTTTTTTTTTTTTTTTGGCGGAAAGAACTCAAGAATATATTTTATATCTGACAGTTAATTATCCGAGGAAAAAATTATACGATATATCTGAACAAATTTTATTTTATCGCTCCGATTTCTCCGATAATAAAATTCGCTCGTCGAGGGTTCCGTGAATGTAAAAGAACACAATATCAAAAACAATTGACAAAAAGTTGTGTTGTAATGTCCTTATATTTCCAGACCATAGACGCATAACAAAATAATTAATGTTTAATCGTAAATGTCAATAGTAAATTACAATCAAATCCACATTGATCAAAAATAACTCAAAAAATTTTACATTAGGTTAAATCTCATCCATAGATATTTATGGTAACTCAAGAAAGATTCACCAGCTTGTAAATGGTTTAAATTTGATTATTTTTTCGGTCAATCAAGTGTTGAAATTTAGGGGTGGTAAAGAGGCTACATACTAAAAATATTTTTTTCAATAACACAAAAACTGTGCACCGCTAAGTTCTAAAAAAATTGTAATGTTTCTTAAATTAAGTGCTCCTTCATATGACACCCCATTCGCTTGGGTCAAAAGTGGTTTTTTACTCTCCTCACACCCAACCCCTAAACACACAGAAATATAGTTATTTGAGACTTTGCTATGATTTTCATATAAAATTTACAAATTATCCTGTCTCTGCGAATTTTTTCAAATTTTTCTGTCAATCATCGTCGAAACGTAGCGAAAACGAAACGATCTGAAATTTGCACTTTTTTGATAATTACTAAAAACTTTACATCACAAAATTCTAATAAAAATTGCAATGATTCATAAATTAGGTGCTCTTTTAAATGACACCCCACTCGCTTGGGTCCAAAAGGATTTTCTTTTACCCTCTTTACCCCGGTCCCCTAAACGCACAGAAATATAATTATTTGAGACCTCTCTATATTTCCATACAAAATTTACCGAATTTCCTAGCTCTGTGAATTTTTTCAAATTTTCCTGTCAATCAGTGTCGAATCGTAGGGGGGGAACAGTCAGGATTTTTCACTTTTTTGTCCATAACTCAAAAACTGTGCACCGCAAAATTCTAAAAAAATTTGCAACAAATTTCAAATTAAGTGTTCTTTCAAATGACACCCCACGCGCTTTTTTACACCGGTCCCCTAAACACACTGTAATATAATTAGAGAAGACGCGCTCAATTCCGGCTGACGTTGAGATTGTCCTCAAAATACCAATTCACTACCTACAGAATATCAGTCGAGCACGATATCCACAACGCAATTTGAAACGTTAAGAAATGATAGATAGATTTAATTTAAAAAATATAGATAGATAGACATGATTTAAAAAATATATTTTTCTACTACCCAACATAAAAAATCTACTTTCGATGTTCTTTCATTGCATAGAAAACTTCTTTTTCGTCACCGCTGATAAAAAAACCTATACGAATTACTTTCGTACCTAGTGACGAAAGTAATTTTTTAAAAGCCATCTATTTTCTAATTTCTTAACTAGAATAAACCATCCTAGAATAAACGGCAAGACAATCAATTGATAATTGATTGAATGAAATAATTTTGTTAATGTTAATTTGTCTCTGTTTGGAGGATGACGTTAATTTATTTTTGAAATATTTACGGACAATTTACATTAAAATTGTAAAAATAATAATAGTTAAATACATAATATTCATATATTCTTTTTAAACAGTATGATAAAAAACAGTTGGTGTTAAGATATTTTTAAAAAATATTATTTCACGTATTTATTTAACAAAAATGAAAAAAAATATTTATTTTACGTAAAATAATGTAGGTTGTGTTAAAATATATCAAGAATTTACGTAACGTCATATCCATTCAAAAACTAAATCAAAACTGATATTTTCATTTTAGAAATCTGAAATCTGAATTTGATTTTGTTTATGACAAAGTACAAACCGTCTTTTTAGATATAAGCCTACTAGGTAGACACGAGATTAAAACAACAATAAACCTACAAAGATGTGTTATTTAATGATTTTAAGAACTTTATAGAGTAAATAGAATAATAATATAGGATTTTGTAGCGTAAATAGAATAAAAATATAACATCATGAATAACTATATGTATGGATATGTAAAAAAATTCGCGAAAAAAACAATAAGGCTTGTAATTAAAGACAGCTATGTTTATAACATAAAAATTGGATAATTTATTCATATTGAGTCATCTATTTTTTAATAGCAGAAATATAAATACACATATACAATTTGTATTTGTAACAGTGTATGTTTTAAAATGTGAATTATATTTAATTATAAATGAAAATGTTTAATAATTAATAATAATTTTTAAAATAGTAGTAGAAAAAATACAGTCTTCTACTCGCCGAAAATCATATTTTGAATCTCGCGACCATTACCAACATCGGCTATCGCCTCGGCTGGTAAACTGTCCTCTCGTTTCAAAATATGTTGTTTTCGGCATCGTTGAAGAATATACTATTTTGTTTTTCAAAAATGCATATAAAACTTGATGACGCGAATATACAAATTTTACTCGAAATTTCATAACGAAAACGAAATCACGAAATTTCACATTTCATTTCACGAAATTTCACATCATTTCAATTTCAAATCACTTTTTCACGAAATTTCATAACGCGGCTAAAGAAGTTTTCACTTCAAAAATTGGTTCATCAGTTCAACTTATGCATATTTTGTTATTTACGATTTGTAGTCAAACGTCTAAAATAATAAAAAATTAAATTACTTTTTGTGTCTAACAATGCATGCACAATGAAAATACTTTTACTCATGAGATTCAAGTTTGTATGAAAATTTATTTTGAGAAAAAAAAATTTATTTTTGAAATACTTTTTCCTCAATGAAAAAGTTAAAAATTTCGTAACTTTTTCCTCATGATTAATAGAGAATTGAGCTACCTACAATTTAAAGCATTGTAGTTCTATTAAAAAAGAATAATAAAAAGTTGCTCAAATCTCATGAGGAAAAACCTCATACATTGTGCATGATCCGTAAATTTTCGATTTTGGTAATTATTTTTTAAATGTCAAAAAATTACTGTTTTTGCTCTATTTTCGATGATTTATTTATAGTCCAGTCGTTATAGGTTTTAACTGCGGAAAAATTCCTATTGAGCTGAATTTTTGGTATACACCTTTATTACGGCATTTTAATTAATATGTGAAAAATCGACATTTATATCGTGCCGGCTAAAAAAGTTATCAAGGTCAAAAGGTCAAGAAATCAGTTTTCCGCGAATATCTCCGCGACCTATTTTGAAGCACCGTACATTGCTAGTAGCACTGTATTGCAGCATCGGCAACTACTTCTCAAGCGCAATTTTCTTTGAGATATTTCTGCGGAATTTTTTAAATCAGGTATTTTTTCAAACATCTTCATGACTTTAATTTTTGCTTTGCCAAAAAGTGTTGAAGTTGTATCACATCCGGTCATGGCATGGAATACCGAAAAATTAAGCGGCTGTGATATACTTGTGATATACATGGTTCTTGCTGACGTAGTTTAAAGGTTGCGATACTCAAATTGTTCGTATAATTTTTACGACAATTACGATGAACATTTACAGAAGCACCAGTATTTAAATATTCAATATTACCATCACCTATTTCCATACTAGCATTTTTTAATGTTTGCAAGCCACGTGTAGCTTCTAATAAATCACAATCCGTCAACAATTCACTGCATATAAAACGATTATCACTCACCATGCAAAATTGTTCAATAGCATGAAACTACTAAAAGTCTTTAACACTCAAGAAATATTTCTCAACTCAGCTAAACACAGTCGGACAGACACTCTCGACAGCGGGTCCGACAACGGGTCTCGGAACAATAAAATACGAAACATCTGCCAGTGGAGGTCGTTTGTTTCCGAATCCTCTATAATATAAGTATATTTTTTACAAAACACCCGAGTATCAGATGAATGTTTTTAATACACTTGACAACATGAATAAAAAGTAACTGAATTTACGCCGTGGTGTACGGTATACAATATCGTATTTGAATGCATTCTAGTCGCTTTTTCAGCTCTACTCAAAAAACGGTTGATCTTACAAAAAAGTGAGTAAAGCATGTTTTGTAGATAATTGGACGATAAACAATTGTTGTTTGACTTCAATTGCCCTCCGAGCAATAGGTCGCGAGATATTCGCGGAAAACGGATTTTCGTGACCTTTTGACCTTGACAACTTTTTTAGCCGGCATGATATCAATGTCGATTTTTCACATATTAATTAAAATGCCGTAATAAAAGTGTATACAAAAATTAAGCTCAATAGCAATTTTTCCGCAGATTGGGGCTTAAAACTTCTAAAATGACTGGACTATTAATATAATACCGCATTTACAGCAACATAGCAAATTAGTAGATGTAAATTAAATCTGTGCTGTAAATACTTTTTATTTTAAGGGCTTGCAACTAATTTGATATCCAGGTTTGTTAAAAATAACAAATTGTTTTTAAATTGATATTTGACGCTGAAAACCACATTGCAAGTAAAATTTTTTGATTTCTACACGCACCGTCTCCTGTTCCTAAAAATTTTAAATTATCCAATTTCTTTTCTCCATCAAATATTATTCAATAATCAGAGAAATAATTTGAAGAATGGTCTTGTTATCATATTTTTCAATACTTTTTTAAAACTTTGATAGATACCATACCAATTTAAACTAAACTAAATTAAAATGTGTTTATATATCATAAAAGATTTAATTTGCAATCTACGCTGTAAACTCATATTATATAATATGACAAAATGCAAATGATTATACTATCTACTAATTTGATATGTCGCTGTAAATGCGGTATTAAACCATTGCGCAACAATCAATTCCTTCAGCAATTGAGCGGCTTATATATGAAAAACAAATGCAGTAAAAAAAAACAAAAAAGCAATTACAGGCATCCCTTCTAGAACACGATTCATTCGTACCGTGTTATATCGAAACTGTTTTATACGAAACAAGGTATACTGTGTAGTATCGATACCTTACCTTATGTTATATCAACACGATCTTGTTTAATCGCCGAAACGCCTATTTCGATCTTGCGATTCTTTCAGAATTTCTCTATAAGGAACTAAAGAGCTTTTCAATAGTCTTAAATCTTCCGTTACCTACAACTGAAGAATCTTTTTCAAGAAAAATTATTTCTAATTTGTTAGTTAAAGTAGTTATTCCTTTCACTTCTTGCAGATCAATTAAATTTAAATGAGGAACCATTGTAATATTACACTAAAAAAACATGTTCTATTTCCAATCGAAATGCAGTTGTCTCAACCTGACCATACGGGCAAATATGGCGAATAAAACTATGAAAGTGTTTCAACAACTGTAAAGCTATAGAAGGATGTAGTTGAGACAATCACACGTAATATTGATGTGAAAATAAAATATGGTTCAATTAATCTCAAATACTTTAATTTTAAAATGAAAAATTCATGATATAAGAAAAAAGAAAATTTTTTCATTGAAATAGTTATTAAAATTTATTCAACTACTGTTATATTGGATATAACACTTTATATTTTAAATAAACTGTTCATGCAGTTGTCCCAATCACGGTGAAATTGTTTGCAAATATTTTTTCTTTGTTTGAATAATAAACTTGGAGATAAAGTTGTCATTACTTCAATTTTTTTTTTATTGTACAAACGTTTTCGAAATCAGCCGCGTAGTTAAACGGAGGTATTTATTAGTTCAATTAGTTCGTCCTCATTCAAAGGTAATTTTTCAAATAGTTCCCGAACACCGTCAATAGAAAAGCCGTTCCCTTCTAAGTTAGATTTACCGATATTTTTAGTGAAATTCTGCTTTCTCATACGGGATAAAGTTTCCTCTCTGGACCATTTGGGGTAACAAAGGTTTCCAACACTCATTAAGTGTAGACTGATTTAATTCCTTGCATGCCAAATAATGGTGACATAATCTAAAATATAAAACTCTCTTCAAGTTCGATTAAGTGTTATCTTGTTATCGTTTTTCGGTACAGGTTAAGTGGCTAGGGCCAAAAAAGTCAAATAATCTAGGGCGTTATAACTTCCGTTTGAATCATAATATTCTAATAAAATTTATAAATATTAAATATTTAAAATATTTCTATCATTTTTATCCAAATGACAACCTTGGCGTTCCAGGTTCCTGAAAAATCAGCTGTTTTAAAAATTTAATTAACTTTGTTGTCCTTGATCTAGCTGAAAATGGCCAAGCTCACATATGATAACTTTTGCACACGTAGATACAACATAAATCTTTTCAAAATTTAAAAAAAGAATAGTTCAAGGCAAAAGGTTGAGACCCTAGGGCTGTTGAAATGAAAACAAACGCAAAAGACAATGCTTTCATCATTTTTGAGTTTATTTTATTTAAATTCATCTTAACTTTTAATCAAACTTTTAAACTATAGCGTCAAATTTGAGCTTTCTAATCCAAAGGGTTCTAATTTTATAAGGATTATAGTAAACCTACTGCAAGAAAAATCTCATGGTATTAAATCCATAGGAAAATTATCAAATTCTCTTTTGTAGGTATTTTTTTCACTTAGTAAACCGTTTGAAAGAAGATTAAAAAGGAACAAAAAAATACAACAACAGAGATGATTTTGAATTAAAATTGTTTGATAATATTTGATTATAAATTATGTGTGATCTTTGGTGGACGTTTATTTGATCTTTGGTGGATTTAATATGTTATGACTAATTTTAACCAAATTTTTTTTTAATAAAATGTGTTGTGTAGTAGGAATTACAATATGTGTCACAATAACACTATAATAATAACACAATTGATCCTGTGACGCTCTATCTTTCTTGAAGATTAAAACCCACACATAGTTATATGAAGGCTCGTTTCCTCAAGGAAGCAATAGGGTCTCATCATCAAGGATTATTTCACAGATAAGACTGGGGGTGCTACCGTTGACTGAATACAGTTCATCCGCCACCACCCCTAAGATGTCACCTTGACTAGTGATATCTCACTGCTATTGCCGGTGGTATGTGATATCTCACGTTAACTCGTATGTCAATAGCAGGGACTGGAGTACGCGGGGTTGTCACACCCGTAGATCAAAAATAAAAAAATATTCAAAACAATAAAAACTGATCCCTCCATGCGGAGATTAAACAAAACTGTTCCGAAATTGCATACAGTAGTTTCGGTTAATGTATTTAATTATTGTGTTTTGTGAAATTTGTTGGATAATTTCGTTTCTACTTAGTTTTTTTAATTTTAACTAATTTGATACATCTAATTCTACTTGTATGCATATCTGTCTGATCAAGAAATCTACCTTTTTCTGGCGGACATCTTGCCGCTCGGACTTTTTCAGATCTGAATCAGATGCCGACATTTCGATATTTTGTGTTGTATTTTTCACAAAGTTTTTAATTTTTGCGACTGCTGTAGAGCAAGCAAGTGCGTCACTGAAGTGCATTTTTTGAACCTCGGATCCAATACAGTGGCTATAGCAAGTAGAATCACTCCCTCTATAGCACCCATTTGTTTTTCAATTTCATTAAGTACAAGCGATTTCAATTCTTTGGCGAACAAGTCTTCTACAGCGAGTGTTTGAATTTTTAAAACTAGACAATTAACTAATGGAATCACCATGCTGCCAGTGCAACAGTTATCAACAGACAATTCTTTGGTATCAGCTTCGAGCTGTCGTAAGACTTGTAATACAGAAGAAAGAATTGTAGTTCTGACGCATTGAGCCTAGATTGTACCATTTTATGCAGTGTTTGGCTTTCGCAGCACTTTTACGATCTCGAGATTCGGGATCACCCGGGATTTCCCGAGACCCGGGATTATAGTAATAATATTCGCATTCTTATCATATTAGTATAAAAAAAACATTAATCCGAAAGAGAATGAGTCTGTCAGACTTCTAGAAGTTGAAAACAATATGAAGTGGCATCTCATATTTTTAATCTGACTAATAACGCTCTATAAAAAATATGATTTTAAGTTGGATGTTGTCAGTTTTTCTACAGAAAACAGCTTCTTTCAGTTTATAAGTCTTTAATACTTTCCTGCATGGAGTACTGTGGTGGCAACAGAACCGTCGACTATGCCGGTCGGTTTGTTATCGTAAACGATAGATAAATAACTATTAAATATATAACGCTAAAAGTAATGATTACAATCTAAAATTTTATGACACTATTTAATATTATTAAACATCTTTTTTTTTTTTTTTTTTTTAATAAGAAGTGTTGTGTAGTAGGAATTACAAAATGTGTCACAACAACACATAGATACCTTTTAAGACGTAGGTCCCACAACAACATGCGTCTTGAGGTATAGGTGGACGCTTTTTTTAAATCTTTGTGGATTGAAAGCACTCGAGACTATTGATTCGGGCAAAGCATTCCATGTGTACGATGTACGCACAAAGAAATCTCTTTGCATTCTATTACTATGACAGTGAGTAATCTCGACAGTTCGACCGCCCGCACACACCGATTGACGAGTAAAACGGGGAAAAACATATGTCTGAGGCATTATGGACCTGATTTCATCCGAGCACTGCTGGTGACGATATTTATAAAAAACAACGAGATCAGCAACAGTGCGACGATGTTGCAGGGAATCAAGACCTAATGTTAAATCTCGATCACCAACAATTCGTATAGCTCGCTTCTGAACAGAGTCCAAAAGAGCTAGGATAGTAACAGAACCTTTAGATGCTCAATCGCAACCAGATGATTTTTGTCAAAAACTTATCGCTATCGATTTTTATGATACCACCACTGTTCTCATATATGGGCTGGAGCATACTTCCATACTATAAACTGCTTTGATTCTGTACAGCGAAGAGCTTTTAATCTCATTCCCAACTCAAATCTTAATAATGAATTTGATTCCTTGCAGCACAGAAGAAATGTTGCTAATTTGCCTATTTTTTATAAATATATTATTATGGATAAACTGACTTTTGAAGAGATCAAATTGATTTTACCTAAGTCTGAAAACCTATCGTGTTACACCAGAGCAACTGTAGCGTAGCGGTCCATCCTTTTACGGTTCAAATAGTTCGGTGTAGAGGTGTGGTTTTCCAACATAACTTTTTCAACAGATTATCTCAATTATGGAATGCCAATTGTCTTCGTGAGTTCCTCGATAAGTTTAATAAGATATTCAGAGACGTTCATTTATAATTTATTATAATTAACACTTAACATGGCTAACTTTGAATAAAACAAAATTTGAGAAGCTAGAAAATATTCGCATGCGGTGGAAGTTGGCTGAATACTTTTTAGAGCATTAAATAGCTTTTGTAAAGGAAAGACAATTTTATTATATGTACTGTCCAGTCGGCACTTAGCGAAACGATTTAAGATAAATTTAATCAATTTACAGTTGTTTTTATTTCGCTCGTTAAGAAATGAAAACCAGTGAATTTAATTTTTAATTTATAATGAACAAATTTACAGAAACATCTATTTGTTTTATTGCGATAAAGAAAAATATTGAATCCGGGAATATGTTATAGATTTCCCGGGATTCGGGATTTAAACATTTTTTTAAAAATCCCGTTCAATTTATCCTGGGAAAGCCCGGGAGCCAAACACTAATTTTATGGCGAATAATTATGTCATTGACGATCGCACCTAACTCTAAAAACTCTCTCAATCATAAAGTAAGTACTGATTCATCTTGTTGGAACTTCTTGAGTTAATTTTGTTTCTTTATCCATTGCTTTTCTTAAATCATTGCTTGCTATATTTCTTTGCATGAACCATGTAACAATGCCTTTGAACTTAGTTATTAATTTTCGTAATTCTGGACACAGTTGTACTGCATTTTGCGCAACTAAGTTTAGAGTATGCCCAAAACACGGTATATGTTTATTACCAAAAGCCAGATCGAAGGCCTTAATCATAGATGCTACGTTTTCAGGGACAACCAATTCATTTTTAGCTTTCTTACAATTTGTAAAAGAAAAATAAGAAAATTAAACAAATTTAAAATAAATAAAAATCAAAAAGCTAAACATCAAAATATGACAGATTTAGTTTTTTTATTAATTCGATATTTTTAGAAAAAAACATCGATACATCGAATAGAAAATTTCTTTAAAAAACATCGAATCTATCCGATGTATCGTGTGTAAACATCGACTAAATTCCATACATCGATGTTTAGTGAATACCCAAGTAGGTTTTGCCAGACATTGACATACGGCCAAGCACTGGTCCATTAATGGTTAACAGTACTTGGCTATTGTTACTGGGCCAATACTAGAACCAATCATCGGTCGATCTGGTTTACAGAAAATAGCCAGTATATTGTTACCTTTGAATGGCCAAGCACTGGCCCATGAATGGTAAATATTACTTGGCTATTGTTACTGGGCCAGTACTGTAGCCATGAATTTGCCGATCTATGTCATTTTTTTTAAATTTCACTAGAGTATTATCCCTTTTAGAAATACAGAGTTTGAAAATGTTCACATATAGTTTAGTTATCGCCTTGTCGGTTGAAAGACTATGATAATATAGGAAAGGTTGGTATATGTTTTAATTTATTTTCATTTCTATTTTATTTTAATTATTTTGTAAATATTTTATTTAAATTTATGTATAAAAATATTATTTTGTATTTTTTTTAATGGCGGAGTCAGGGCGGAGTTTGCCATTACTCAGCCATTCTTGCAACTGAGCCAGTTGTATGGGGAGTTTTGAAATTTTTCCGTCATTTTTATTTTATTTTAAATTTGGTTGTATTGAATTTATTTAAATTTACATATGATAATAATGTATATTTTTTTAACGGCCCAGTCATGGTTGGCAGTATTTGGCCCAAGAATGGCAACCATTTATTGTCCGAAGTTATCATCCAGTAAAATTATGTTAATGGCCCAGTCGTGGTTGCCAGTACTCGCCCATTGCTGCATTAGTGGCTGCCAGTAATGGACCATTACTGGACCAGTTGTACAACCTTGTATGGGTATCCTTACTTTAGAGTCGAACTTTAATGGAAACGGATTAGGTGTGGATAATCTAGAAAAATGACAAGTCTGCGTTTTGCTCGTATTGAATTCAACACTATTAGCGAACCCCCAATCCAAAATAATTTTAAGGACACGGTTTAATGAATCTATCAAATTTGATGTACAGTTATTAAGCGCTAACGGTGAATATAATTTAGGGTTTTCATGAGACGCATGAAGCGTACTATCATCAGCAAAACTATGGATAAAACTAATTGTTGAATCCAACAAATCGTTATATAAACAAGAAATAGAGTTGGTGACAAAGCAGAGCCCTAAGGAACTTCTGCATTAGTTGAAAATACATCCGATACACCATCAACATTGACTTGTTCCACACATCAGTAACAAAAGAAAGTAAATCTCCCGTTGCTCTTCCTTTTCGAAACCCGCATTGTCTTTCATTAAGTAGTTTGAAAGACTCTAAGAAGCTCATTATATTAAAATTAATATATTTCTCAAAAATTTTAGAAACAACCGATAAAATTGAAATGGGTCTGTAATTTGTTGGATCAGTCTTACTTCCCTTTTTTGGAACTGGTTGTATTCTTGCTATTTTCCAAATTTCGAAAAAAAATCCTGTCTTATATGATAAATAAAAGATTTTAGTGAGGATTGGTGCTGACTCCCTAGCAAAGGTTTTCAGAATAATTCGGGTAATACGATCTGGCCCAGATGCTTTGTTAGTATTTGTAAAAGCATTTTCCGAACGATGTATTTACGAAAAATTGTGGGCATCATGTTGTGCGAAACTCTAGGAATTGGCTTAGGTAAGAAATTGGGTTTTTTTAGTGTAGAAATTTTAGAGAAATACTTTTCCAGAAGGTTAGCTTTTTGTTTTGGGTGTATAACCGGCACATATCTATGCATTGGGAGAGGTAAAAAAGGCTTCCAAAAATTACCTGGAACATCTTTAACCGCTTTATAGCGGTTAAGGACGGTAGATGTTCCCTGAACCAGTTGGATATTCGGCAAATTTAGACGCGTTTTTCCTATTAAAGAGATTTTTTTCTGCATCTATTAGTTTTCTACATATGAGCAATTTCACACAAGTTCAGCAAATTTTTGAGAAATTTTGACTTGACCCCTTTTAATTTTGATTAATTTTTGTTTATAGATAGTCTTTCATGAATAAAAAATACAAGTTCTTTTAGAAATTTTTTTTCGACCAGGGGTCTTCACAGGGTGCCCCTCAATTTTTGTTATTTTGTGATGTGAGTGCATTTGACGAGCGATTGTAGAAAAACTACTCAATCGATTTTCATAAATGATATGTCGTTGAATAGGTACTAGTAGTTTTTAAAAATGTACACTGTTAATTTTTTGAAATAATTTTTAACGGTGTAACATGAGAAAAAAACGGTGTAATTGAAGAAAAGATGGCGCTGCGCCTTTTTTTTTTTAACTAAATTGAAGCTTATTTTATATCTAGCTACTTGTGAAAGTTTAGGACATGCATTATTTTTTGTTTTAAAGATAAAATTCGTTGTGCATATGACTGTCGGGAATCAGTTTTTTTTTGTTCTGAAGGAAAATTATAAAAACGGCGTTATAAACTAAGAGATTTTCTTTTTATGTTAAATATCAAATATTTTATTATTAAATGAACTTTTTAAAATATTGTAAAAATTATATATGTACAATAAAGAAAATATGAGCAATTTGAGTCAAGTTCAGCAAAATTTGGGACATTATAACTCGACCCTTTTTATTTTGGTTTATTTTTTGTTTATAGAAAGCCTTTGATAAATAATACGACTTCTCGTAGAATTTACTTTCCACCAGAGCCTTCACTGTGTGCCCTTGAATTTTTGTAAGTAGATCATGGAGAAATCATTTTGACGAACGACTGTAGAAAAACTGCTTAATTGATTTTCATAAATGATATGTCGTTGAATAGGTGTTAAAAAGAAATTTTTGAAATTGTGCATTGTTAGGTTTTTAATCCTATTTAACGGTGTTACATAAGAAAACAAAATTAAAAGATGGCCTAGCGCAAATACCCACTTTTTTATTTTTTTTTTAAATAAAGTTGAAGCTTTTTAATTACCTGTGAAAGTTAATCCGTTAATCCATTAAAAGGAGGCTGTTTTTTAGATATGCATGATTGAAAAATTTTGAAAATCCTAGTTTTAATTTTAAGTGAATATAGGCATAATTTGATTAAAAATAAATATAAACCATCTTAAGGATTTTAAATTATATATGGCTGTAATTAAGACAAAAATTTCAAAAGGTTGAACAGATGCTCAGGTAAACAAATGCAGAGTAATTATATTGGTCATAAAAAATAGGCGTATATAATCTTTATTGATGCTGCATTTCTATTTTGAATCCCATTTTTGTTATATAAATGAAGTTTTAAATTGGTCACTATCAGTTAAATTATATTACTTTAACAAAAACTTTAAAATGAGTGAACATAGATGCGTTAAACCATTTTCAAATTCTAAGTGTTCTTGTAATAAAAGGAAAATCACAGATAAAGTTCGACAACATTTAGATGTTCTTGGGATTAGTGCAATGGAGAATAAGCGAATATGTTCATATTGTTATTTAAGTTTAATCAAACAGTCAACACTACCTTCTAGTTCAGATTTATCAACATCACTAACAGTGGGTGACGATGCAGTATCCAATGACGCATCTTCAAATGAAACATCAGATGAAATGCAAACCGATCAAGTGATTGGTGCCAGCTTTAATCGAGATAAGGTTCAAACACCAAACTTGATTAAATTAGAGCGTGATGAGTTAATTAATAATTTAAACAAACATATTGTGCCGCATATATCGGATCATCTTTCACCTCTTAAAATAAAAATGTGTGGCAGTCTCGATTACAGAAAAAAAGCCGTACAAATAACTAAGTCTATTCATAGAACGTTTGACTGGAGAAGTATTAGAGTTGTCTGAAAATGCAAAAATAAGGCAACGTTATGAAGAAATTATTAGAAACCAAAAGACACATTTCGATAATGGGGATTATGCTGAAATCAAAAACTTTTGTCAATTTTACCGCAAGAAATGAAAATGCAGGAGATTCAAGATATATTTGGAAGTAATGCTACTCGTCATTTGGTTGAAAAAAGAAAAACTCTACATGAAAATAATTTTCAGCATTCATCTGTGACGGATAAAAGAGGTGTATCCACAACAGATATAAATGTTGTGGAGCAGTTCTATAAAAGGGATGAAATCAGTAGATTAATGCCAGGCAAACGAGATACAATATCTTTTAAAAAAGGAGATGAGCGCATAAAGCCACAAAAGCGCTTATTGCTATGTACATTAAATGAAGCTTATGTGGAGTTTAAAAATAAGTTTCCTGATGTGAAAATAGGATTTACTAAATTCACGTCCCTTCGACCACAAGAATGTATAAAATTATCCCAAGGGGTTCATAATGTGTGTGTGTGTACCATACATCAAAATATAAAACTAATGATTCAACACTCTAAGATGTCTTGAATTACTGATGCTGCTTTCCAGAATTATAAAACATTAATTGACTTTGTTTCATGTGGTAAATTAACAGAAGATTGTCATACTTTGAAGTGCAATGAATGTTTAGAAAAGTTTCAACAACTGGAAGAAAAATTACTAAAAGATTTTGACGTTAAAGGAATCCTTCAAGTCAAATATCAACAATGGAATACCACTGATCGATGCAATTTGGATATTTTAATAGAAACTGTAGAAGAATTTATGAAAAAATTTGTTTACCGTTTACAAATTTTGATACCACACAACTTTATAGCAAAACAGCTATCTACATTCATTGAGGGAAAAAACAAGATTAAAAGCAGGAGAGTGCTTCGTTCAAGGGGATTTTTCTGAAAACTACGGCTTCATAATTCAGGATGCGGTCCAAGGCTATTATTATAATAATTCACAAGCTACTATTCATCTATTTGTCATTTATTTTAAAAGTGCCGCAAGTGAATATATACAGCACCGAAATTTTATACTCATTTCGGATATAAACGATCACAACAGTACTACAGTCCATCTTTTCATTATATTGAATTCATCAAAACGCATATAAATTCTAATATTACGAAAATAATTTATAACACTGACGGTGCACCTACTCAATACAAAAATAAACATAACCTAATTAACTTATGCCACCATAAAAAAGACTTTAAGGTTGATGTAGAATAGCATTTTCATGCTACCAACCATGGAAAGGGACCTTGTGATGGAATTGGTGGTACACTGAAGCGTGCTGCACACCGTTATAGTATGGCGAGCAAAGATATTATTGATACACCAAAAAACTTTTCGAATGGGCTTTAAAATGGGAACCATGAACTTTGGATACGCCGATAAAAATGAATATCAATTAACAAAAAAAAAATTACAAACTCGATATAAAAATGCGATTACTATAAGTGAAACTCAAAAATTTCATTCTTTTGTACCATTAAATACTAAGACAATAATTGCAAAAATGTTTTCCAAATCAAAAGAAACTTTTAAATTAATTCAGTAAATTATTTGTGATGTAACATCACCCCGATGGAAAATCTCCCATCAAGAATAATATAAGAACTGAATCTAAAAAATTATGGTGCAAATTATGAAACTTTTTGCAATCCATACAATTTTGGAGCGATCTAGTTTCGAACCAATGAGAAAATTTTTAAACTTTAAAAAAGTTTATCATTCTCATCAGGGCTAGCCGACTAGATAAACTCTACCAAAAAATGTTAACGCTAATGATTATAAACCAAAAATTAGGTTACAACTCTAGCGAAGTGTAAAAACAAAAAATTTACATAAACATACATTTAATAAATTCAGGTTTAGTCAATTAATTTCTCTGGTGATCACTGTTTTGTTATACTCTAGATTACTTATTTTACAAATAGATGTTTCTTTTGAATAGGAAAACACTTCTGCAATTATTTTCTTTGTATCAGATGGCATAAAAAAATGAAATGTTTATTTACCACTTTTAGTAATCACTTGTCACTCTTATAAAAAATAATTTGACAATCTCGACTGCAAACAAAAAAACCGTATAAATAACTAAATCTATTTAGGAACTGTTGACTGGAGAAGTATTATGTTCGTATTATGTTATCATGGAATCATAAAGTAAAAGATTGCATTTTAACATTAAATTACAAATATTTTATTATTGAATAAACTTTTTAAAATATCATACAAAATATATATGTAGGTTAAAGAAAATAAATATAGTTATTAAAAATTATTTACTTATTTTACATTTAAAAGTTTCATATAAGAACTGAATCTAAAAAATTATGGTGCAAATTATGAAACTTTTTGCAATCACGTTTATAACGCCATTTTTATAATTTTCCCTCAGAACAAAAAAAACTGATTCCCGACAGTCATATGCACAACGAATTTTATCTTTAAAACAAAAAATATCACTAGTACTAATCTTTCACAAGTAGTTAGATATAAAATAAGCTTCAATTTAGTTTAAAAAAAAAAAAGGCGTAGCGCCATCTTTTCTTCAATTACACTGTTTTTTTCTTGTTACACCGTTAAAAATTATTTCAAAAAATTAACAGTGTACATTTTTAAAATTTTTTAATACCTATTCAACGACATCTCATTTATGAAAATCGATTGAGTAGTTTTTCTACAATCGCTCGTCAAAATGCACTCACATCACAAAATAACAAAAAATTGAGGGGCACCCTGTGAAGACCTCTGATCGAAAAAAAAAATTTCTAAGAGAACTTGTATTTTTTATTTATGAAAGTCTATCTATAAACAAAAAATAATCAAAATTAAAAGGGGTCAAGTCAAAACGTTGTTGAATCTTCGTGAAATCGCTCATATATTTCTCTCAATTTGGTACTGTCTAAAGTTTTCATCAGTTTTGTTTTGATTAAACTTTTGAAATGCCCTTTCCTTAATTTTAATTGCCTTTTCGCATTTTTTGGAAAACCATAGATCAGTCTTAGGAACGGCTATTCTATTGGAAATAAATTTCCGAATACCCTCAAGAATAGCCTCCGAAAAATTTAACGCAGCTATTTTAGGTCTTGGCCGGTAAGATAATTACGTTTCCAGGAAAACCACTTAAACAAAACTCTAAGACCCTGGCATTTCGCAGCTTTATAGTCCCAAACAAGAAGAGGATTTAAATTGTTTTGGAATTTGTAAATTTAACCGTTAGGTGGTTCAAAACATAATTTGATATCTAAAATTATGTTTTGAACCACCTAAAGGTTCTGATACTTTAAATAGTACCAGGTACGGATCAGTTGTTAAAAACAAATCAGTTTCTATTTTTTTCAGGATTGTCAGGCGCTCTGGCACTCTCTCTAATTTTTACAAAATTTCCCGATAGGTTGCTACACATCTTTACAATGCTCATAACATGGTGCATGTTGCTTCTAATATTTCTAAACAAAGCTTGGAGAAGGCATTCTCTTCCAATTTAAAGCTGCCATCAGCGTTGCTTTTTATTTGATGTACTGAATATTCTCCTTGTTCAATAATTAATTGGTGATGTTTCCAATTTAAATTTTGGGCAGCCTCTGCACTTGCTGAACCTTTCATATTTTATAATGCGCTAAGAATTTTTTTTTTAATTTTCAAACCACCGCTTGCTTGCCAAAAATAATAGGTTTGATTGTTCTTTAGAAGAAAGCTCATTCTTTAAATGTGTGTATATCCTGAGCGCTTGTTTAATGAAATTTGTGTCCAAAGGGTTTATTTAAACAAATTTTTATTTATATCATAAGAACATGTTCCATTTTTACGATATTTATATCTCGTTTGCGGGATACACGTTTCGCACTTTGCGAATAACTAAACGCAACAAGTTTTCTAGTTTCGCTACCATTTTTTAATATAGTTCGAATAGTAATTTCGTTTAAGTTTAATGAATTTGGAATCGCTGAAGGCTTTCGTCTGCAACTTATACCTTCTAAAATTCCAATATTTTCTTCGATCAAAATATGTTTTCGTTTAAATTTTTGCTTTTTGATTTTGTCAGGCATTATCTAAGTAAGTTTAAGATTCAAAATTAGATGTACTGTTAACGTTACAACTTAATTTTATACAAACCTCATATTAAAATTATTTTGCACTTATAACCTTGCAAAAGAAGTGAATAACATTTTTACACACTTTTATTTTTACTTTACCTTACAAAAGAAGCAAAAACTTTATCAACTTCATTTACACAGAATAAATCGCATACTGTCACTTCTCAAAATGAAATGAAAGATTTTTCTGTACCAATAAAGTTGAGGGATTTCCCTTATTAACAATTGAAAATTTAAATTTCCAATTATTCAATTATATATTCAATTATATAATTGAATAATTGATATAATTGGATATTCAATTTTTTGAAATCGTGTTATACCAAAACGGTATTACAATTATTCTTAATTCTTGTACCGTGTTATATCGAAACCGTGTTTTACAAGTACCGTGTTAGACGAGGACACCTGTATACGAATGAGAACTAATACTAACAGAACCATAATTTTTGTATTGTTCACATTCAACGTTATTCAATTCGTAGTATTTTACTCTAACAAGTAACGATTAACACAGATGATATTTAATTATCCAAGGTCTTATTTTTTTCTTATTAGTGTATAAAACGATAAAACACTTTCTGTTGGTTTTGTTTTGTAATTTATCTTAAATATTAATTAGTTTTATTATGTACATATATGAATTTAAAAACGTCTTTTTAAGTGGGACAATTAGATTTAATAATTTTTTGGATTAGTTGAATAAAAAGGTAAAATTTAAGTGTGTGTGCAAAGATCAATTGAAGGTGTTGAATATAGTTGGTAAACGAAAGGAGTTTAATTGTTGGACTAAAAATTCGTTTTGGTATTACCTCAAATCTGTTGTGAGGTAACAACAAATGTTATAGAATGTGGGATGCATGATTATTAATAAAATTATTACTTAAAATATAGTTTAAGCAGTAGGTTAGAATAACTATAGCTTCAAGATGGTGACGGGTACACCAAGCAATGTCTAGTTATATTACAAATATATTCACCATCATTGCAGTTTGATAGGAACGGTAAATATGTTTGATGAATCCTCAACAAAAGCGTTTACATTCTGCAAATATTTAAATACTCCAGATGTTTCAATTCCCTCAACTCGCTCATCAGTTGTTTTGATCTTCTAGCCGACTCAGTACAAACTGAAGAGTTACATAGACAAAGGCCAATATTTAATGATAGAGTGTAGGAAGATCGAGGGAGGATGCTGCCGTTGGTTGAATGAAGTTCATCCGCCAGCATCTTGGCTTGTGATATCTCACTGCTACTGCCACATGTATATGAAATCTCAAGGTAACTTATATGCCATTAGCAAGAACTGAAGTACGCGAAGTTGTCATACCCATAGACCAAAAAAATTACAAAAAAAAATTTCTGTTCAGCTCTTTCATTGTTGTTTATTTATCTCATTTCAGCAGAAAAGGTAATACTAGGTAATTCAAATTACAAAAAATCATCAATTTAACATTGCGAACACATCTTATCTTAAAAAAATGCAACAACCTATTCACATTCAAACCCTTAGCATAGAGTAGTATACTAGAGGAATAACGTTTAACACAAAAATGTGTAAGAGAATTTAAAAATAAAGAAATATACAAAATTTCTATTTGAGATTTTAACAAATGAATAAGATATATATTTGTTTCTCTTTTTGGCCTGTTTTGTATCTATTTAATACACATATTTAGAAACAAAATAAAAAAAACAGAATTTTTCTCTTTTCTTCTACTTCAAATTTTATTTATTTTGTTACTTGTAAATAAACAAAAAAAGTAAAATACACGTAAAGAAATATGATAGAAAATAAAAAGTTCTTTTACACATACATGTAAATACCCCTTTAAAGATCGAAGGACATACTTTTTTTGTTTACTATTTACAAATAATGATCTTTAATTTCAATCAATTGTTTTTTTGATATTTTTTTTAGTTTAAAATAATATACATTTAAGTTTATGATTTTTTGGTGTCATAGGATAGTTCGAGTTTTGATTGGAATTGATTTTAATAATTGAGAGATTATGTTACATTGCAACTACTTTTAAGAAAGAATCTTTATATTCAAATACGCTCGGGCATATGTTTAGGATAAATTTTGATAAATGAGAGGTTGGCGGTTTTGTTGGCGTTGATTAGGAAAGTTGTATGGTTTTTATTGTTATTGATAAATGATAATGGAGAGATTTTTTGTTACATTGTAAGTATTTTTATTTAAGAATGTTTATATTAGTATGATTTAGCTAGAACGCTTGGGTTTGCGTTTGGATTAAATATTGATAAATGCAAAGTTTGGTTTATGGCTTCGGTTTATGACATTTGTACATTCGAATTAAATGGAGTATTGGCAGGACAAATACCTGGTTAATTTTGGGGTGATATTAGGATAAGTTGCGTGGGGCAGGCCTCTTGATTGCCTATTTATTTCAATCTTCGATAACATCAGTTTCTGATATTGGATTTTGAGTAAACTTTTTAAATATGCTAATATATTTTAAAGTATGATTTGATACAGTTATATATTCCAATCCAACTATCGGTTTTTCAATTCCTACAAAATGTTTTTTTTTATTTTACTTCGGTCTGAAAGACCTAAGTATTACATTCATGAGCTCAAAGTGAAATTCTTAACCCCACTTTTTTTGGCATTTCTCGACGTTTTAGGACCTACTGATTCTAAAAAAGCAAAAAAAAAAAAAATGTGTGTCTGTCTGTCGGCCGTCCGGCCGTCTGGAACCGACGAAATCTAGAAAACCGCTGGACGGATTTCAAAATTTTTTTTTTCTAAAAATAGGTTTACTCAATGGAAAGAGCCGAAAGGACGATGTGTTTGATAACTGTACCGGAAGTGTGTCAAAAAAATCGTCAAGTGTGTCAAAACAAGGAAATTTGCATAGTTTTTGCTTTAAAAACGTTCATTTTAAGTGATTACGAGTAGGAACATTGAATTTGGAGAAATCTTGATGGTCGGGATTAGTATGTAAGACCAAAATCTAGATTATTGCATTATAAGTTTGTCAAAAAAATGTTGTCAAGTGTGTCAAAAGAAAGATTTTTATTTATTTTTTTACCCAATTTTTTGGAAAAAAAAATAAAATTAATTGTTTGTTTGAAATGAAGTTTTATTATTATTATTGAGAATTATGGCATTATAAGTTTGTCAAAAAAATGTTGTCAAGTGTGTCAAAAGATTTTTATTTAGTTTTTTACCTAATTTTTGGAAAAAAAAATAACATTGTTTGTTTGAAATGAAATTTTATTATGATTATTGAGAATTATGGCTTTATACTTTGTCAAAAAAATGTTGTCAAGTGTGTCAAAAGAAAGGTGTTTATTTATTTTTTACCCTATTTTTTCAGAAAAAAATAAAATTAATAGTTCGTATGACATGATATTTTATTATTATTATAGAGAATTATGGCATTATAAGTTTGTCAAAAAATAATGTCAAGTGTGTCAAAAAATGATTTCATTTAATTTTTTAGCCAATTTTTTGGGGAAAAAAATGTAGCTGTTTTTATGATGTAAATGTAATTTAAAATGAAATTGGACATGGAAATTTTTGAATTTGTTATAGTTTTTTGAAATATTTTTGGAATTTTGAAAAAGTTTGTATTTTTGATTTTGTAATAATTTTTGCAATATTTTTAGAATTTCGGCAAAAGTTTTAACTGTTGATTTTGTAAGAATTTTTGGAATATTTTTAGAATTTTGAAAAATTTTAAATTTTTGATTTTATTATAATTTTTGGAATTTTGAAAAAGTTTGATTTTATTTAATTTAACAATATTTTTGGAATTTTGATTATAATTTTCCGGTAACGTATTGATGTTTCGTGTTAGTTTTGTAATAAATTTTTAAACAGCGATAAAAAATACTTTAATAAAGAGTTATGTTTGATATACATCGCTGCCCAAAACTAAAAACCGTGTCCTCATAAAAGTTTTTTGCCGAAAACTATATCAAAATCCTTAACCCAGACCGAAGTCTTGATATCTCAGAGCTGTGAGATTTCAGCCCCTCCATATTTTTCTATTCGTACAATAGGTTTTATCTCTGTTGTGGTACTACAGATTTCTTTAATGAACTATAGCTAAACTTTAACTATACTACTAATTTATTTAGCAGCAACGGCGATTTTCAAAATATACATTTTTGAGACTGCTACTGGCCGATGATTTCAGTTAAATATTGCCGATCATCGCACGTGATACATATGCGGATGAAGGAATCACACATATTACGAAGTGTTTGTAGATTATCTCTTACAATAAATTTGCGTGATCATCTTCAAAATGATCAATTGGCATTAGCGTTCAACGAACAATTGCTCAAAATTTAAAACGGATAAATTCAATTACAAGAAAATACACAATAGTAGCCGGAATTACAATTTTTTTCTAGCATGACGGAAAGAGATAGGATTTGGATGTTTTTAGGACCTGTGACATTATACATATTTTAACCATTTACAAGTCATATTTGTCAAGTGAAAGTAAATTTTTTGAGTCATTATGTTTACAAACGAAATCCAGAATTTATTAGGTGAACAAAACACAAGATGTAAGTATTGATCGTTTATTATTAGTAGTATCATTAGTATCATTCTTGAGACGAGAACTGCATATCTGCGAAATAAACTGTGTATCGGTAGAATGTCATTTTTTCGTTTGGACGACTTGGTGTTTTTAAGTTATTAAATTAGATGTAAGGATGCTTGGTTAATTTTTTCACTGTGCATGACATTTTGCAAAAGTTGGTTCCTTGTTTTTAGAATGAAAATGTGATGGCATGACTTTCATCTTTCAGTTGACTGTGTAGTTCAAGACCTGTTGGGATAACTATTTGTCAAAAAGAGTTTAAATAAAAACCCCTTATTTCTTTTTTTATGACTTGATTGAAAGTTGATATATTCTTAGTTTGTTGAGCATTAAATATAGAAAAAAAATGGCAAAATTTGATCAACTACATCAATTCCAAAACTAAATAAATTTAAATTTATTTAAATAAATAAATATTAATAAAAATTTTGTTTTTTGTAGTTACAATAAAGTAAAATTGTAGGTTATAAAACCTTTAATCTCAATTTCGTAATTTGTCGGCATGCGCAAAGATCATTTTGATCTACCGTTGAGATAAACCTAAGTGTACTTTAGTGCCAGTTCCTGCTATTGACATATTGTTTAATGTGAGAAATTCCATACCACCGGTAATAGTAGTGAGATATTGCTAGCCCAGGTGCTATTTTAGCAGAGCTAATGACTGATTTCTAATAAGTTAACGTTAGCACTCTCAATCTAGTAAGACAGTACTTCTTGGTGATTGAATGTGTGTATTTATTTGAAAATATCGCTTCGCGTGATTGAAAGAGTACTTCATTAATGAATTATTTAGCAACACCATTTGTGTTGTTTTAAATATTTTTAAAATTTGTTTTAACATAATTTGTAATTTTTTTTATCTCATCATAGAATATTGGCCATATGCTATATTTTATTATTTATTTTTATTATTTGGTTGCACATTCTTAAAAGAAAAATCAAAAATATTGTTGTTAAGTCTTTTAAGAAGACGGTGTTTATGTGTTTTTACGACACATATTGTAATTGATACTTACTACACAATATTTACTAAGCACTATACATAAACAACACGCCTAGTTTAGTTCTGTATTAGAGCATTTATCATAGATGAAAAACGTGTTCTAGACAGAGTTGTGAAAACTTGACCATTTGTTCATTATTTTCTCGAACTTCAGTGGTTAAAATTTTTTGATGATAAAAATTGTTCGAGAAAATAATGAACAATTAGAATTTTAATCGGACTAAAAATCTTTAAAATTAAATATCTCAAGAACACGAATTAACACCTCTTTGTAAATTTGATATATTTTAAAGTAGGGTTAGAACTATATTTAAAAAAAAAGTTAAAATTTAATTGATTTTAAAATTTTTTGTTAATGGAAGTGGTTTGAAAAAATGAAGAAAAATTCGAATTTCAGTCGTACTAAAAATCTTTAAAATTAAATATCTCTAGAACAAAAATTAACGCCTCTTAGTAAATTTGATATATTTTAGAATAAGGATAGAACTATTTTCAGAAAAAAAAAATTAATTAAATTCCAATTGATCTTCGATGGCGCTAGCCATCTTTAAAAATTTTTTTTAATATTTTTATTTAAAAATTAATTATAAAAACAATTAATTAATTTTTTTCAAACGACTAACTATTCATCTATCAAACAAAAAAAAGTTTATAGCCGTTCTTGAGAAATTTAATTTCAAAGTTACATCGGATTGGCAGAATTTTCATTTTTCATGCATTGTTTTCCCTATGCTCAAACTATGCACTTTAAAAAATTTTAAAATAAGTTGTATTTTTTATTTTGTTCATACTACTTATATTCCAAGTTTCAGGAAAATCAAAAATGGTAAAGTTCAAATATCGACTTTTTCACCTGCGTAGATCACGTTTTTCATCCATAATAATATTTTATCAACATTAAATTATTGATTATTTTTGTGTAGTGATCCATGAAATACCCATCCGACAACATATCAAATGTATTGTTCCGTGCTGCCAAAATAAATCTAAGGAGACAGCTTTCAAATTTTACAAAATTCCATGTAATTTGGATAGAAGAAATGCTTGGATGACAGCGATTGGATTAAAGCTGGATGATTTAAAGGTAAAAAATAATTTTGTTTGTTCAATCCATTTTATTCCGGAGTATATCGGTAATGCCCGTCTTACAAAAAACGCTGTCCCCACCTTGTTTATGTCAAAGGTAAGCGGTTTGCAAGATTTTAACAGCTACGACCCATTTCCTAGTGTACCAAACGCCATTTTGCAAGTTCCAAGGGAGTCAGTGTCTGTTGGTATACAATGTGACAAAACTGACGAAGAGATGGAATTTTTAAATATAATTAACACAATCAATTGTTCACATTGTGAATTTGACAAAAGCCATTTCAGTGATTGTGAAAGTTGTATTAAAAAATCCAAAGAACTTAATTCCAATAAAACCGAACTTAAAAATGTAAAAAGAAAATTAAAATCAATGAAAATTTTATACAATAAGTGCAAGCGAAATTTTAAAATTTTAAAAATAAAATATCGAAAGAAAAATAGTGCCACTGTTGAGAATGTTATCGACAAACTAAGTGTAAATGACAACTCTAAAAATGTTTGTAAGCTTTTGTTAAAACTAAACTATTCATATAGCAAGCAGGATAAAACTTTTGCACAGTGTTTGGATTACAAATCCGCTTCTACTTACAAATATTTAAGAGATAGTTTGCATCTAAAGTTACCGTCGGTTTCATCTATATACAAGTGGTCGCCTATTAAATTTATTCCACCGGGTATTAACGAAATATTAATGCAACAACACAACTCCTTTTTTACTAGTTTGCCATCGAAAGACAAAATTTGTGTGTTAAGCTTTGATGAAATTACTATTAAACAAGACTTAACACATAATATTTTAACGGATAAACTGGAAGGGTTTTATGATGGTGGAACCGAACGAAAGAAAAAGCTAGCCAGCTCAGCTCTATTTTTTATGGTTCGATCATTGCTTTCGGACTGGAAATATGTCATTTATTATGTTGTTATCAACAAATCATTCTCTGCCTCTAAATTAAATGATTTAATTAAAAAAATTATTCAAATGTGTGAAGAAAAAATGGGCTTAAGGGTGGTTATGCTTACTTGCGACCAAGGCTCAATAAACATACAAGCGTATAAAAATCTTGGCGTCACGCTTGATAAGCCTTATTTTGAGTTCCGCGGTAAGAACATTTTTACACAATTTGATCCACCTCATCTCATAAAGTCCGTGCGAAATGCATTTTTGAAGTACCAACTTTCTCATAGTCAACACGGCATAGCGGATATAAATGTTATTTATAAAGTGTTTGAAAAAGACACGAACAAAAATTGCAAGCTATTGCCCAAACTTACTAAAAAGCATATTATTCCAAATAATTTTGAAAAAATGAACGTTTCATTGGCAGTTCAACTGCTAAGTAATACAGTATGCTGCGCTATTAAGACCGTGGAACAAACCTGTCCCGAAATTTTAGGAGTACATTTAGATAATGCTAAATAAACAGCAAATTTTATTGAACGGTTCAATAATATATTTGATTGTTTGAACTCACGAACTTTTTTTTCGAGGGCACCACTTGAAGCCCCACTTAGAGAAAGACAATGCGATCTATGATTATTTAAAAGACAGTTTGATATACTTGAAAGGTTTAAAAATTCTTTCTGAAAATGCAAACTACATTAAATTTATCAAGAATTTGCAGATAACGATTAAAGCACAGATGATGTTGATCGAAGATCTAACTACCACTTCTGACGTGGAATATATATTAACTGGTAAAACCAACCAAGACGCTCTTGAAAACTTTTTTTCAAAACTACGGGTTAAAGGTGGTATTAACTACATGCCTTCTTGCAATGAAATAGGTGTTCATTTTGCAAATATAATTGTCACAAAACTCTTATTCCAAAGCGAGTACTCTAATTGTAAAGCTGACGATGTAATTATGATAGATCTCGAGTTTAATAGTTTCCAAGACATATATAAAGAAAGTTTATTGCAAGGCGAGCCAGAGCATGAGGAAATGCCTGATGAATCCTTTGTGAAGTCCTTTGTCAAAAGTCCTTTGTGAAAAATTTTGCACTAAACGGAGTTAATTTGGCACATAATTTATAAAAAATGTGGCAAATAAATATGGCACTAAAGCCAAATTTTCTCGATAAAAGAAATGTCACATTTATATACTTCGTTTTCGAAAACAATGCAGTTTTAATGGTGTCAAAGTTGGTAAAACCTGTTGATTTTATGTCAATGAGATAAAATATGTAAGCAAACTTTACAAATCTCGTACCAAATTTCAACCGTACCATATTCTAACGATGGTGCTCGCAAGGACCCATAATGAGTCGACTTGTTAAATTTTTTTTCGATTATAAAGGTTTCATTTATTGCAGGTGCTGTTATTTCTTCAACTTTTAATAATTTATTTTGACATTTATTGCAACTTATTTTTTTGAAGGCACAATAGCCAGCATAATAAGTGATAGCATTTATTTTAATAATGTCTGTATCGCTTTGATAAATTATTTCGCACTCATCAGGCATTTCCTCATGCTCTGGCTCGCCTTGCAATAAATAAACTTTCTTGATATATGTCTTGGAAACTATTAAACTCGAGATCTATCATAATTCCATCGTCAGCCTTACAATTAGAGTACTCGCTTTGGAATAAGAGTTTTGTGACAATTATATTTGCAAAATGAACACCTATTTCATTGCAAGAAGGCATGTAGTTAAAACCAGCTTTACCCCGTAGTTTTAAAAAGAAGTTTTCAAGGGCGTCTTGGTTGGCACCTGCAATAAATGAAACCTTTATAATCGAAAAAAAATTTAACAAGTCGACTCATTATGGGTCCTTGCGAGCACCATCGTTAGAATATGGTACGGTTGAAATTTGGTACGAGATTTGTAAAGTTTGCTTACATATTTTATCTCATTGACATAAAATCAACAGGTTTTACCAACTTTGACACCATTAAAACTGCATTGTTTTCGAAAACGAAGTATATAAATGTGACATTTCTTTTATCGAGAAAATTTGGCTTTAGTGCCATATTTATTTGCCACATTTTTTATAAATTATGTGCCAAATTAACTCCGTTTAGTGCAAAATTTTTCACAAAGGACTTTTGACAAAGGACTTCACAAAGGATTCATCAGGCATTTCCTCATGCTCTGGCTCGCCTTGCAATAAACTTTCTTTATATATGTCTTGGAAACTATTAAACTCGAGATCTATCATAATTACATCGTCAGCTTTACAATTAGAGTACTCGCTTTGAAATAAGAGTTTTGTGACAATTATATTTGCAAAATGAACACCTATTTCATTGCAAGAAGGCATGTAGTTAAAACCACCTTTAACCCGTAGTTTTGAAAAAAAGTTTTCAAGAGCGTCTTGGTTGGTTTTACCAGTTAATATATATTCCACGTCAGAAGTGGTAGTTAGATCTTCGATCAACATCATCTGTGCTTTAATCGTTATCTGCAAATTCTTGATAAATTTAATGTAGTTTGCATTTTCAGAAAGAATTTTTAAACCTTTCAAGTATATCAAACTGTCTTTTAAATAATCATAGATCGCATTGTCTTTCTCTAAGTGGGGCTTCAAGTGGTGCCCTCGAAAAAAAAGTTCGTGAGTTCAAACAATCAAATATATTATTGAACCGTTCAATAAAATTTGCTGTTTATTTAGCATTATCTAAATGTACTCCTAAAATTTCGGGACAGGTTTGTTCCACGGTCTTAATAGCGCAGCATACTGTATTACTTAGCAGTTGAACTGCCAATAAAACGTTCATTTTTTCAAAATTATTTGGAATAATATGCTTTTTAGTAAGTTTGGGCAATAGCTTGCAATTTTTGTTCGTGTCTTTTTCAAACACTTTATAAATAACATTTATATCCGCTATGCCGTGTTGACTATGAGAAAGTTGGTACTTCAAAAATGCATTTCGCACGGACTTTATGAGATGAGGTGGATCAAATTGTGTAAAAATGTTCTTACCGCGGAACTCAAAATAAGGCTTATCAAGCGTGACGCCAAGATTTTTATATGCTTGTATGTTTATTGAGCCTTGGTCGCAAGTAAGCATAACCACCCTTAAGCCCATTTTTTCTTCACACATTTGAATAATTTTTTTAATTAAATCATTTAATTTAGAGGCAGAGAATGATTTGTTGATAACAACATAATAAATGACATATTTCCAGTCCGAAAGCAATGATCGAACCATAAAAAATAGAGCTGAGCTGGCTAGCTCTTTCTTTCGTTCGGTTCCACCATCATAAAACCCTTCCAGTTTATCCGTTAAAATATTATGTGTTAAGTCTTGTTTAATAGTAATTTCATCAAAGCTTAACACACAAATTTTGTCTTTCGATGGCAAACTAGTAAAAAAGGAGTTGTGTTGTTGCATTAATATTTCGTTAATACCCGGTGGAATAAATTTAATAGGCGACCACTTGTATATAGATGAAACCGACGGTAACTTTAGATGCAAACTATCTCTTAAATATTTGTAAGTAGAAGCGGATTTGTAATCCAAACACTGTGCAAAAGTTTTATCCTGCTTGCTATATGAATAGTTTAGTTTTAACAAAAGCTTACAAACATTTTTAGAGTTGTCATTTACACTTAGTTTGTCGATAACATTCTCAACAGTGGCACTATTTTTCTTTCGATATTTTATTTTTAAAATTTTAAAATTTCGCTTGCACTTATTGTATAAAATTTTCATTGATTTTAATTTTCTTTTTACATTTTTAAGTTCGGTTTTATTGGAATTAAGTTCTTTGGATTTTTTAATACAACTTTCACAATCACTGAAATGGCTTTTGTCAAATTCACAATGTGAACAATTGATTGTGTTAATTATATTTAAAAATTCCATCTCTTCGTCAGTTTTGTCACATTGTATACCAACAGACACTGACTCCCTTGGAACTTGCAAAATGGCGTTTGGTACACTAGGAAATGGGTCGTAGCTGTTAAAATCTTGCAAACCGCTTACCTTTGACATAAACAAGGTGGGGACAGCGTTTTTTGTAAGACGGGCATTACCGATATACTCCGGAATAAAATGGATTGAACAAACAAAATTATTTTTTACCTTTAAATCATCCAGCTTTAATCCAATCGCTGTCATCCAAGCATTTCTTCTATCCAAATTACATGGAATTTTGTAAAATTTGAAAGCTGTCTCCTTAGATTTATTTTGGCAGCACGGAACAATACATTTGATATGTTGTCGGATGGGTATTTCATGGATCACTACACAAAAATAATCAATAATTTAATGTTGATAAAATATTATTATGGATGAAAAACGTGATCTACGCAGGTGAAAAAGTCGATATTTGAACTTTACCATTTTTGATTTTCCTGAAACTTGGAATATAAGTAGTATGAACAAAATAAAAAATACAACTTATTTTAAAATTTTTTAAAGTGCATAGTTTGAGCATAGGGAAAACAATGCATGAAAAATGAAAATTCTGCCAATCCGATGTAACTTTGAAATTAAATTTCTCAAGAACGGCTATAAACTTTTTTTTGTTTGATAGATGAATAGTTAGTCGTTTGAAAAAAATTAATTAATTGTTTTTATAATTAATTTTTAAATAAAAATATTAAAAAAAATTTTTAAAGATGGCTAGCGCCATCGAAGATCAATTGGAATTTAATTAATTTTTTTTTTCTGAAAATAGTTCTATCCTTATTCTAAAATATATCAAATTTACTAAGAGGCGTTAATTTTTGTTCTAGAGATATTTAATTTTAAAGATTTTTAGTACGACTGAAATTCGAATTTTTCTTCATTTTTTCAAACCACTTCCATTAACAAAAAATTTTAAAATCAATTAAATTTTAACTTTTTTTTTAAATATAGTTCTAACCCTACTTTAAAATATATCAAATTTACAAAGAGGTGTTAATTCGTGTTCTTGAGATATTTAATTTTAAAGATTTTTAGTCCGATTAAAATTCTAATTGTTCATTATTTTCTCGAACAATTTTTATCATCAAAAAATTTTAACCACTGAAGTTCGAGAAAATAATGAACAAATGGTCAAGTTTTCACAACTCTGTCTAGAACACGTTTTTCATCTATGATAAATGCTCTAATACAGAACTAAACTAGGCGTGTTGTTTATGTATAGTGCTTAGTAAATATTGTGTAGTAAGTATCAATTACAATATGTGTCGTAAAAACACATAAACACCGTCTTCTTAAAAGACTTAACAACAATATTTTTGATTTTTCTTTTAAGAATGTGCAACCAAATAATAAAAATAAATAATAAAATATAGCATATGGCCAATATTCTATGATGAGATAAAAAAATTTACAAATTATGTTAAAACAAATTTTAAAAATATTTAAAACAACACAAATGGTGTTGCTAAATAATTCATTAATGAAGTACTCTTTCAATCACGCGAAGCGATATTTTCAAATAAATACACACATTCAATCACCAAGAAGTACTGTCTTACTAGATTGAGAGTGCTAACGTTAACTTATTAGAAATCAGTCATTAGCTCTGCTAAAATAGCACCTGGGCTAGCAATATCTCACTACTATTACCGGTGGTATGGAATTTCTCACATTAAACAATATGTCAATAGCAGGAACTGGCACTAAAGTACACTTAGGTTTATCTCAACGGTAGATCAAAATGATCTTTGCGCATGCCGACAAATTACGAAATTGAGATTAAAGGTTTTATAACCTACAATTTTACTTTATTGTAACTACAAAAAACAAAATTTTTATTAATATTTATTTATTTAAATAAATTTAAATTTATTTAGTTTTGGAATTGATGTAGTTGATCAAATTTTGCCATTTTTTTTCTATATTTAATGCTCAACAAACTAAGAATATATCAACTTTCAATCAAGTCATAAAAAAAGAAATAAGGGGTTTTTATTTAAACTCTTTTTGACAAATAGTTATCCCAACAGGTCTTGAACTACACAGTCAACTGAAAGATGAAAGTCATGCCATCACATTTTCATTCTAAAAACAAGGAACCAACTTTTGCAAAATGTCATGCACAGTGAAAAAATTAACCAAGCATCCTTACATCTAATTTAATAACTTAAAAACACCAAGTCGTCCAAACGAAAAAATGACATTCTACCGATACACAGTTTATTTCGCAGATATGCAGTTCTCGTCTCAAGAATGATACTAATGATACTACTAATAATAAACGATCAATACTTACATCTTGTGTTTTGTTCACCTAATAAATTCTGGATTTCGTTTGTAAACATAATGACTCAAAAAATTTACTTTCACTTGACAAATATGACTTGTAAATGGTTAAAATATGTATAATGTCACAGGTCCTAAAAACATCCAAATCCTATCTCTTTCCGTCATGCTAGAAAAAAATTGTAATTCCGGCTACTATTGTGTATTTTCTTGTAATTGAATTTATCCGTTTTAAATTTTGAGCAATTGTTCGTTGAACGCTAATGCCAATTGATCATTTTGAAGATGATCACGCAAATTTATTGTAAGAGATAATCTACAAACACTTCGTAATATGTGTGATTCCTTCATCCGCATATGTATCACGTGCGATGATCGGCAATATTTAACTGAAATCATCGGCCAGTAGCAGTCTCAAAAATGTATATTTTGAAAATCGCCGTTGCTGCTAAATAAATTAGTAGTATAGTTAAAGTTTAGCTATAGTTCATTAAAGAAATCTGTAGTACCACAACAGAGATAAAACCTATTGTACGAATAGAAAAATATGGAGGGGCTGAAATCTCACAGCTCTGAGATATCAAGACTTCGGTCTGGGTTAAGGATTTTGATATAGTTTTCGGCAAAAAACTTTTATGAGGACACGGTTTTTAGTTTTGGGCAGCGATGTATATCAAACATAACTCTTTATTAAAGTATTTTTTATCGCTGTTTAAAAATTTATTACAAAACTAACACGAAACATCAATACGTTACCGGAAAATTATAATCAAAATTCCAAAAATATTGTTAAATTAAATAAAATCAAACTTTTTCAAAATTCCAAAAATTATAATAAAATCAAAAATTTAAAATTTTTCAAAATTCTAAAAATATTCCAAAAATTCTTACAAAATCAACAGTTAAAACTTTTGCCGAAATTCTAAAAATATTGCAAAAATTATTACAAAATCAAAAATACAAACTTTTTCAAAATTCCAAAAATATTTCAAAAAACTATAACAAATTCAAAAATTTCCATGTCCAATTTCATTTTAAATTACATTTACATCATAAAAACAGCTACATTTTTTTCCCCAAAAAATTGGCTAAAAAATTAAATGAAATCATTTTTTGACACACTTGACATTATTTTTTGACAAACTTATAATGCCATAATTCTCTATAATAATAATAAAATATCATGTCATACGAACTATTAATTTTATTTTTTTCTGAAAAAATAGGGTAAAAAATAAATAAACACCTTTCTTTTGACACACTTGACAACATTTTTTTGACAAAGCTATAATGCCATAATTCTCAATAATCATAATAAAATTTCATTTCAAACAAACAATGTTATTTTTTTTTCCAAAAATTAGGTAAAAAACTAAATAAAAATCTTTTGACACACTTGACAACATTTTTTTGACAAACTTATAATGCCATAATTCTCAATAATAATAATAAAACTTCATTTCAAACAAACAATTAATTTTATTTTTTTTTCCAAAAAATTGGGTAAAAAAATAAATAAAAATCTTTCTTTTGACACACTTGACAACATTTTTTTGACAAACTTATAATGCAATAATCTAGATTTTGGTCTTACATACTAATCCCGACCATCAAGATTTCTCCAAATTCAATGTTCCTACTCGTAATCACTTAAAATGAACGTTTTTAAAGCAAAAACTATGCAAATTTCCTTGTTTTGACACACTTGACGATTTTTTTGACACACTTCCGGTACAGTTATCAAACACATCGTCCTTTCGGCTCTTCCCATTGAGTAAACCTATTTTTAGAAAAAAAAAATTTTGAAATCCGTCCAGCGGTTTTCTAGATTTCGTCGGTTCCAGACGGCCGGACGGCCGACAGACAGACACACATTTTTTTTTTTTTTGCTTTTTTAGAATCAGTAGGTCCTAAAACGTCGAGAAATGCCAAAAAAAGTGGGGTTAAGAATTTCACTTTGAGCTCATGAATGTAATACTTAGGTCTTTCAGACCGAAGTAAAATAAAAAAAAACATTTTGTAGGAATTGAAAAACCGATAGTTGGATTGGAATATATAACTGTATCAAATCATACTTTAAAATATATTAGCATATTTAAAAAGTTTACTCAAAATCCAATATCAGAAACTGATGTTATCGAAGATTGAAATAAATAGGCAATCAAGAGGCCTGCCCCACGCAACTTATCCTAATATCACCCCAAAATTAACCAGGTATTTGTCCTGCCAATACTCCATTTAATTCGAATGTACAAATGTCATAAACCGAAGCCATAAACCAAACTTTGCATTTATCAATATTTAATCCAAACGCAAACCCAAGCGTTCTAGCTAAATCATACTAATATAAACATTCTTAAATAAAAATACTTACAATGTAACAAAAAATCTCTCCATTATCATTTATCAATAACAATAAAAACCATACAACTTTCCTAATCAACGCCAACAAAACCGCCAACCTCTCATTTATCAAAATTTATCCTAAACATATGCCCGAGCGTATTTGAATATAAAGATTCTTTCTTAAAAGTAGTTGCAATGTAACATAATCTCTCAATTATTAAAATCAATTCCAATCAAAACTCGAACTATCCTATGACACCAAAAAATCATAAACTTAAATGTATATTATTTTAAACTAAAAAAAATATCAAAAAAACAATTGATTGAAATTAAAGATCATTATTTGTAAATAGTAAACAAAAAAAGTATGTCCTTCGATCTTTAAAGGGGTATTTACATGTATGTGTAAAAGAACTTTTTATTTTCTATCATATTTCTTTACGTGTATTTTACTTTTTTTGTTTATTTACAAGTAACAAAATAAATAAAATTTGAAGTAGAAGAAAAGAGAAAAATTCTGTTTTTTTTATTTTGTTTCTAAATATGTGTATTAAATAGATACAAAACAGGCCAAAAAGAGAAACAAATATATATCTTATTCATTTGTTAAAATCTCAAATAGAAATTTTGTATATTTCTTTATTTTTAAATTCTCTTACACATTTTTGTGTTAAACGTTATTCCTCTAGTATACTACTCTATGCCCTTAGCAAGAATAATATACGTCATGTATGCAAAAAAATGTACGATGTTTCACGTAGAGAAAAAGTAAATGAAAATAAATTATAAGTGTATGCAAAACACTAACAAGCCAAATGTTTAGAAAATAAATGAATTTTTTTTTATTTCTCTTTGCTCTTCTTATTTACAGGGAAACACCGCATATGCTAGTTATTAGTTATTAAATGATATTCTTAGGTTATTTGATGTAACGGAAAGTTGGTACAATTAATGTGTTAATACTTAATTGTTTGTTTGATTTCCATGTAAAAGAAAATGTTCACCCAACAAAATTTGTTGGGCATAACATCATATTTTGTTATATTGTTACATTTTTCAACATTCCTTCGAAATTGCCTTACTCTCAATTCGATAAACGCAATTCTCAAATCTCCTCCTGGGTTCGATCACTCATTAGTAAGCAAAAACACCAGATTTTATTAAGTATTCAACACAACTATTATCCCACAACAACAGGAAAACAATATTCGTATCTAGAATATTCTTCCAATAGCTTCAAAAACTCCAACGGTTGGTTGTAGAAATTTCTAGTATAAAAGCAGCGTCCAAAATAATACACAAGATATTTCTAATCACACTCAAAAATAATTAACACTTAAAAATTGATTCTCAATAACCAATTTTTACTTTTACTTACACAGTTTTTATTCACGATACAGTGTTTACAATCAGCATTTACAATCAATTTTATTCCACTTATCACAATCTAATTTAAATTATAACTTTACATTCTCGCACGCGGTCTAATTTAAAACTAATTATAGTTCTACAAAACTTCCTTTTACACAATTCTGCATAATTTCTCGTATATTCTAAGAAAATCTATTCTTTACAAAGAAAGCCCTAGAAATCTACGTAACTATTTTCGATATATTTTGTTTCACGTTTTGACCCTTTTTCTTAGAAAACAACGTGACGTTGAAATATTGTTTAAACGTTTGAATTTGAAATATCGTATATCGAAAATTGATGTAACACAATTTTGTTTTATATTTAATTGCATAAAAATCGTAACAATATAATCGGAATTATTGTTATGTTAACCTTTTTTTATCCTTTTTTTTTGGAAAAACTCCTAAGATTTTTTTTGAAAAGAATGTTTTATTTGCCTTCGAATGCGCCAAATTAAATGCTGCATCTGGAAACCGGGCTCGACCGCTTGTACCTATATACACTTAAGCTACATTTTGATTACGTGCGTAAAATATTGAATTACTCTGATGGCAGACTGCCTAAAATCTTAGCCTTAGAGACAATAAGTAATAAAACCTTCTGGGTGTCAGAATGGGAAAACATCTACTCTGAGGCTGGAATAAACTTGGACTTTTCAAACCAATCTGCCTCCTGGAAAATCACTCACAAACAAGCTCTGCACTACCTGAAACAGGTACATTGGGATGAACATGTCAATCAGGCTCGGCTGTCACAATACCACGATGAATACTGCAATCTAATGTACTCTAGCGTTCCAAGCTATTTTGATGATAAACATTCTGTTGATATGATTAGTAGGATCTTCAAAGCCCGTGGTGGTCTGCTAAATATAAATGCAAGGGCTTTCAAAGCGGGTACTAATGGGATTTGCATGATATGTAATCTGGATGAAGCTGAGAATGCCTACAGTTTTGTTGCTCGTTGTCCAATCTATAAAAATATAAGGCTAACGTGCTTTGGTAGTGAAGCCTTAACAAGGAAAGAATGCGACGTAATATTGAACGGAAAAAATTATGAGTCTCTTTGCTCGTATCTAGTATATAGTATTAAATATCGTTCGCTATTAATTAAAGAATTTAACTAATTATTATACAATACAATTGAATTGTTAATTTTAACTGCTGTACTAGGCATTTAGGTACTACTACTAAGTTTTTCTTTTAGGTAGATTTCATATAAAAATCTACCTATTGCAATGGGCTTCATCTTCATTGTGCCAAACGACTATATATGATAAGCGGAGGCGAAAAAACAAAAAAAAAAAATTTTTATATATATATATATATATATATATATATATATATATATATATATATATATATATATATATATATATATATATATATATATATATATATACACACGATATGAGATATAACGAAAACGACCGTGCCTCTCACGGTCGCATTTGTTGAGGTAGATCAAAAAAATTCTATTAATATCTCGGACGAGTTCGTGAATCAGCAAAATCCAACACGCGGTTAAGGAACTAGAGCCTTTTTTCTAAAAAAAATTGATTTTTTAAAACCGTTATAACGGCCGTTTGGATACTAATATTTCAAAAAAATTAACAAATTTAGAATCTTTGGAATCTTTTTTATCAATTTGTTTTAAAAATTGACCTCTGCAGTTAGAGGTTCCTGAGTGAGCGGCTCCAACAAAAAAGTTTGCAAAAAAAAATTTTTTTTTTAAACAACCGGCACTCTCACGGTCGCATTTATAAGGCCAGATCAAAAAACCTTTTCTAAAAGTGTGCGTTTTATTAATATCTTGGACAAGTTCGTAAATCAGCCCAATCCAACACATGGTTAAGAAACTAGACGCTTTATACTAGAAAAAAACTCTGTTTCTTAGATCCGTTATAACGGCCGTTCGGATTCTAATATTTTTAAAAACTTCATAAACTTAGAATCTTTGAAACCTTTAAAATCAGTTTCTTTAAAAAAAAAGTCCTCTGCAGTTGGAGGTTTCTGAGTGAGCGGCTCCAACAAAAAAGCTTGTAAAACACAAAATGCGTTTGAATCAACCGGCGCTCTCACGGTTGCATTTGTGGAGCCAGATCAAAAAACCTTTCTTAAAAATGTGTGTTTTATTAATATCTTGGACAAGTTCGTAAATCAGAAAAATCTGACACATGGTTAAGGAACTATAGGCTTTATACTAGAAAAAAAAGTGTTTTTTTTAATCCGTTATAACGGCCGTTTGGATACTAATATTTTAAAAATTTTCATAAATTTAGAATCTGTGAAAACATTTTAATCCGTTTCTTATATATATAAACCTCTGCAGTTAGAGGTTTTAGACTTGTTGGCTTCAACAAAAAAGTTTGCAGCAATCCCCAACTACAATTTCCAAAAACCTTATAACAGTCAATGTCAACCTTATAACAGTCAAAAAAAATAAAAGATTTGAATAGAATAAATTAATTTTTTTTCTTAGAAATAAACTATTTTGATATTTTGCAGCAATTGCACGACATATGATATAGAGTAGTTTTGTGTCATAAATTGTCACACACATGTTCTGTGGTAGATTTGATATTTGTTAGTTGCAAAATTGGATAGATATAATTTTGCTTGTAGGTAGCTAATTTTGTTTTTAAAATTTGCTCGATATCTGTTTGAAATTAGTTTGTTTTGTTTAAACTAATCTGATACATAAGATTCTACTGGCACACAAAACTGTCTGATCTCGAAATCTACCTATTTCTAGCGGATATACGTGCCGCTTGGACTTTTTTCAATCTGACAGACAACTTTTTGTTATTGTCAGCACTCATTATATTTTTTTGCATACTATGTTTGTTTAGGTTTTGAGTATAACACTGTATAATTTCAATTAATAAAATATTATTATTATTATTATTATCCTTTTTTTTATAATAAAATTTACGTCCATCTAGATAGCTTAAAATACATGTTGTTGTGAGATCTAGGTCTTCAAAAGACCTATTTGAAGAATGCCTCTAAACACGTTAAAAAAAATAACCATCCAATCGTTAAGACAACTTGGTGTGATGGAATTTCGTAGTTTGCATGCCGCAAAAAACGAACATAATCTCCTGCATCCATTTTTGTCACTCTATTCATATTTGTATGATTTATTATTACGATGTCTGCAGTTTATTTTTCGACTCCGTGCATGGAAATAACGTATCAACATCAGGTTTAGGCTGCACATTAAATGAGAACTCTTCACCCGAAATGCCATTATTTGCAAATTTATCCCCGATTGATTGTGTTTAACTTGGTAGTCTCATACTTATATCTTTTTAAAGATCTACTTATATCTTTTTAAAGAGGATCGGTTGGATTGTTTTCTTTGTGATTCACCATCAACAACTTTTAGTTTGACGCCAAACCAAACAATCGTGTTTGGCGAGAACTAGACTTGCTATTCGTTGAAGTATAATATCACGTTCTAATGGTGAAGTAACATTTTGAACTTTTCAGAACCACATTTCAACACGTTTATACAGTCAACCCCTAGATTCAAGGAAGATATTCCCGCCGGGTCTTCCTTATCAGGAAGAACAACCCTTCATTGTGTATTTTAAGGCACTAATGAATCGTAGTATTGTGAAATATCAGTGAGGATAAGCAGCATTTTTCCTCCATCCCTGCTACTATACTATCTAGTCCTGCTACCGTTACACAGGTAGCATTATCGTACAGGTACATTTTAGAACTCGCTACTTTAATTAAGTTTATTAATACTTAATCCATGATAAAATGCACATTAAACTTATATCCATTATCATTTAATTTAATGTCGCGTAAAAAAAATAGATTACTGTTTTTTATTTAATTACACGAAGAGAATAAAAAATGTGTTCCGGTCAAATAAAAAGTTCTAAAAAAAGCACAAAGTTCAAATAATTAAAATTAGTTTTTTTAAATTCTATTAACCTAAAAACACAAATTTTATCATAATAAAATGTTTTATATGTTTGTATGAATGTGTGTATAAACATATACAAACAAATTATTTCAGTGAAATCAAACAAACAATTATAGAAAAGCCAGATAATATTTATATGTAATATAGATAATCTATTATGTAAAATTAATATTTTTAATTTGTACTTGAAAATTACTTCGGTTTTGAAAAAACCTAAGTATTGCATTCATGAGCCAAACGTGAAATTCTTACCCCCACTTTTTTTAGCATTTCTCAATTTGATTGGGATTGCCGGGTCAGACCCTGATATTGATAATCGAATTAGACCCTGATTGGGTTAATCGGATCAGGCCCTGATTAGGATATCTGGACCAGACCTTAATAAATACATATATATTTTATACATAAATTAATTAAAATAAAATAAAAAATTACAATGGAAAATGTTATAACCTATAACCACCTTAATCACAATATTAGTATAGTCTTTATGCCGAGAAGCGATAACTAAAACTTACATAAAACGATTTTAACTATATATTACTTCGGTCTGAAAGACCTAAGTATTACATTCATGAGCCAAAAGTGAAATTCTTACCCCCACTTTTTTTGGCATTTCTCGACATTTTAGGACCTACTGATTCTAAAAAAGCCAAAAAAAATGTATGTCTGTCTGCCGGCCTGCCGGCCGTCCGGCCGTCATTACCTACGCTGCAGGGAAAACCACTGGAGGGATTTCAAAATTTTTTTTCTAAAAATAGGTATACTCAAGGAACAAGTCCGAAATGACGCTGTGTTCGATAAATGTACCGAAAGTGTGTCAAAAAAATTATTAAGTGTGTCAAAAACAGCAAATTTTCATATGTTTTGCTTAAAAAACGTTTATTTTAAGTGATTACGAGTAGGAGCATTGAATTTGAAGAAATCTTAATGATCGGAATTGGTATGTGAGACCAAAATCTAGATTATTGCATTATAAGTTTGTCAAAAAAATGTGGTCAAGTGTGTGAAAACCAAGATTTTAATTTATTTTTTTACCCAATTTTTTGGAAAAAAATAAAATGAGTTATTTGTTTGAAACGAAATTTTATTATTATTATTGAGATTTATGGCATTATAAGTTTGTCAAAAAAATGTTGTCAAGTGTGTCAAAAGAAAGATTTTTATTTATTTTTTTACCCAATTTTTGGGATAAAAAAAATTAATTATTTGTTTGAAATGAAATTTTATTATTATTATAGAGAATTATGGCATTATAAGTTTGTCAAAAAAATGTTGTCAAGTGTGTCAAAAAATCATTTCATTTATTTTTTAGCCAATTTTTTGGAAAAAAAATGTAGCTGTTTTTATGATGTAAATGTTTGCACATGCATTTGGACATGGAAATTTTTGAATTTGTTATAGTTTTTGAAATATTTTTTTATTTTTTTAATCCAGTTCCAAATTCTCTTCGAGAAGGATGACCACAGTATAGAGAGTGACTATCCAAATCTTGTTTTCCGATTATCGGCTGTCTAATTTCTTGTAAAGCAATAATATCCATCCTATACCTCTCAGCCTCTGTTTCTAGACTTATAAGAGCATCAGGAGCGCTCAGGCTGTGCACGTTCTACTTTCCGATTCGGTAGTCTGGTCCTTTTTCACGTCCAGGTAAAATTCTAATTTTGTTTCCGGGTCTGTTATTCTCTTTCTGATAACCAAATTTAACATTTTAGTTTTTTTACCGGGGTAAGGGTGTTAACCTTAGGCCCAACGCAAATTGTCGTGAATGGGTCCGTTCTGCATATTAAGGTCACCAAAAACAACCTTTTTACACGTTGATATAGCGAACCGCTTGATTCAACACAGACGCCCGCTCCAAGCCGCCCCTGACATGGAGAACAGACGCTTGAGTCGCATTGGTTGTAGAGCGCCAATTCGATATAGCGTCATTGACTAAGCAGTTTTTACTCTGCTTGTCTCCAATACACCAACCTTATTCTGTCAGCATTACCCAGGCAGCACGGCGTGGACGTCGAATTTCGGATTTCGCTACCCATACCATATCGCTTATCATATATATCGTTTGGCACCAAAATCATTCCGAAATTCCGAGATGAAGCACATTGCAATAGGTAGATTTTTATACGAAATCTACCTAAAATATAAAACTTAACGTAAAATTGATTTTCTTTGATGTCTATGGTGTAGTTTTTTGATGGCAATTCTTCACTCGGATAATTCACTCATTTCGCTTCGCTCGTTCCGTAAACTTCATACTCCTGAAGAATTGCCATCATTCTAAGTTCATACAAGAATCTACTATTTTAGTTTGGTTGTAGAAAAATTAAATTGTAAAACTCATACAGAATGCTAATACCTACTCGTGCCAATTTGAACTACTATCTATGCTCGTGTTTTTAACTTTCATACTCGTTGAATATGTATATCATTCTGTGCCCGTAATAGGTACATACAATATAATATCTTTGTTTAGATTGCCAAATAAAAAAGGAAAATACAGATATTCTGTTGTGATGCACTAATGGAAAAGGAAGTGGTAGAAAATTCTATTTGTTTTTGTTCTAAAACCGTTTATTTTTTACGACCTTTTGGTCGTCATCATAAAGCAACTAATAAAAAGCCAAAAGACAATAGAAATATATTTTAGCATAATTAAAAAAAATTTCACTAAAAATAATTGAAAACAAACCCATAGTTTCACCTTTTTTATTTGGTTAGTTAAATGAGGTCATCACAATTAAATTCAAAAATAGAAAAATTAATGTTATTTTTATTTTTAATATAAAAACCACATTAAGTGTGTTGAAAGTTAAAAAAATGATTCTTTATATTTGAGCTTTGTATTGGAAATACACAGAATACAGATAATCGAACGAAAATTACTTTACACTTTAACCAAAATCAGCATAAATTTTGGTTTAGTTTATTTATAAAACAGAATATTCTGTTAACTCTAAAACATAAAACACAGCCCAACCCTCTTTTTTCAAGCAGGAAAATTAATTTTTTTGTATAAATTTCAAGAAACATAATTTTTGTATATGACCTAGATTCTAATGCGCACTCGTTTATTTGGTTTTATGGTATCGACACGTGTCTATAATAATATGTACTAAACTTTTACAACTTTACATAATATGTACGCGAAATTTATAGACTGCATATGGATTTATTTATACATATATATGTATAGTGCAAATGACGAAACTAGGGCAAATCTACGTGTTGTCCCAGTAATGTAAAAAGTAGGTTAATGCCATTAAAGTGAACGAAATGAAGAATTATTATTTTGTGAAATATAAATATTTATTCGTTTACAATATATGTATAAATAAAACAAAAACACAAAAAGTACACATAATTTTTTATTTTGGTTGCCGATTATTTAAAAAAATGGAAATAGAAAATAAAAATCCAAAATTTGAACAATAGTATATTATTTAATTAGGAGCTAAAGGTCTACTTTTTGTGTTGGGTCTGTAGTTTGGATCTATGGTCAATTTAGCACCGAATAAAACCATTTTAAGACCAAGATTCCACAACAATTATTCACTAGAGCAATATCCATTTTAGAAATATATAGTTTGAAAAATTTAGTTGTCACATCTCGGGTGACAGACGATGATAATAATAAAATTAACACTTTCTGCCGTGGGCAATTGGCGCAATTTTATGAATAACATAATGAAAAACACTTGTTGTTGCGCAAATTAAAAACTTTTTATATTTGTCAAAGCTCGATGCACATTTCGTTTTCTTAGGACATCGTCATCATCCTCATCGGTGGTTAAACACCCGACGATGGCCGAAGAAAACGAAATTTGCAACGAGATATTAAAAATATAAAAAGTTTTTTAATTTGCGCAACAACAAGTGTTTTTCATTATGTTAATAATGAAAATTATTAACAAAAAAAATTAAAATGCTTATTATTTTTTATTTTTGTAATACCATCAATTGGTAGAAAATGAAAGATTTAGTTACAATTACTTCGGTCTGAAAGACCTATGTATTACATTCATGAGCCAAAAGGGAAATTCTTACCCCCACTTTTTTTGGTATTTCTCGACGTTTTAGGACCTACTGATTCTAAAAAAGCAAAAAAAAATGTATGTCTGTCTGCCGGCCGGCCGTCATTATCTACGCTGCAGGGAAAACCGTTAGAGGGATTTCAAAATTTTTTTTTTCTAAAAATACGTATACTCAAGGGACAGGTCCGAAAGGACGCTGTGTTCGATAACTGTACCGGAAGTGTGTCAAAAATAGCAAATTTTCATATTTTTTGCTTAAATACGTTCATTTTAAGTGATTACGAGTAGGAACATTAAAATTGGAGAAATCTTGATCGTAAGGATTGGTATGTGAGATCAAAAACTAGATTATTGCATTATAAGTTTGTCAAAAAAATCTTGTCAAGTGTGTCAAAAGAAAGATTTTATTTATTTTTTTACCCAATTTTTTGGAAAAATTATTTGTTTGAAATGAAATTTTATTATTATTATTGAGAATAATGGCATTATAAGTTTTTCAAAAAAATGTTGTCAAGTGTGTCAAAAGAAAGATTTTTTTTTTATTTTTTTGCCCAATTTTTTGGAAAAAATAAAATTAATAATTTGTATGGCATGAAATTTTATTATTATTATAGAGAATTATGGCATTATTTTGACAAAAAAATGTGGTTTGACAAAAAAATGTTGTCACGTGTGTCAAAAGAAAGATTTTTATTTATTTTTTTACCCAATTTTTTGGAAAAAAATAAAATTGTTTGTTCGAAATGAAATTTTATTATTATTATAGAGAATTATGGCATTATAAGTTTGTCAAAAAAATAATGTCAAGTGTGTCAAAAAATGATTTCATTTATTTTTTCAGCCAATTTTTTGGTAAAAAAAATGTAGCTGTTTTTATGACGTAAATGTAATTGAACATGAATTTGGACATGGACATTTTTGAATTTGTTATAGTTTTTGAAATATTTTTGGAATTTTGAGAAAAGTTTGTATTTTTGATTTTGTAATAATTTTTGCAATATTTTTAGAATTTTGGAAAAAGTTTTAATTTTTGTTATAATTTTTGGAATATATTTAGAATTTTGGAAAAAAATAGAATTCTTTTATATATAATTTTAAAATTTTGAAAAAAGTTTCAATTTTTGATTTTGTAAGAATTTTTGGAATATTTTTAGAACTTTGAAAAATTTTAAATTTTTGATTTTATTATAATTTTTATAATTTTGGAAAAAGTTCCAATATTTGATATTGTTATAATTTTTGCAATATTTTTAGAATTTTGGAAAAAGTTTAAGTTTTTGAATTTTTAAGAATTTTTGGAATATTATTAAAATTTAGAAAAAGTTTAAATTTTTGATTTTATTCTAATAGAATTTTTAATAGAACTTTTTAGAATTTTGAAAACAAAAAATAGAATTTTTGAATTTTATATATATTTGTAGAATTTAGAAAAAAGTTTCAATTTTTAATTTTGTAAAAATTTTGGGAATATTTTCAGAATTTTGAAAAATTTAAAATTTTTGATTATATTATAATCTCTATAACTTTGGAAAAGTTTCAATTTTTGATTTTGTTATAATTTATGCAATATTTTTAGAGTTTTTGAAAAAGTTTTAATCTTTGATTTTGTAATAATTTTTGAAATATTTTTAAAATTTTGTTTGAAAAAAGTTTGAATTTTTGATTTTATTTGATTTTTACAATATTTTTGGAATTTTGGAAGAAATATGAATTTATGATTTTGTAATATTTTCTCGAAACGCTAAATGGAGAGGTTTGAGTAGTTTGCTGATTGTATCATCTTTTCACTAAATTATGTTAATTTATGATCTGTTATAATTTTCCGGCATCGTATTGACGTTTCGTGTTAGTTTTGTAATAAATTTCTAAACAGAGATAAAAAATACTTGCACTTTAACAAAGAGTTATTTTGATATACATCGCTGCCCAAAACTAAAAACCATGTCCTCATAAAAGTTTTTTGGCGAAAACTATATAAAAATCCTTAACCCAGACCGAAGTCTTGATATCTCAGAGCTGTGAGATTTCAGCCCCTCCATATTTGTGTATTATGTTAATAATAATAATGTTAAGGTTGGTATGTTTTTGTTATTAATTAGTTACACATGTTTAGCACAATAAAAATGAAATATTCATTATTCAGACTCTTTAAATATCCGAAGGTAACATGTCACCTAGAAAGAAAGGAGATGGGGAAAATGGAAGAAATGAGATTACGGGAATAGCTATACTAATTGTTTTAAATGACCATTGACATTTTCTTTAAATAACTGAGGCGCATTGATCAATTTCATCGGAAAATACGGAGGCGGGCATTTGCTCTTCCAGAATTTGGCCACTCTATTAAAAAATCATTCTGGAAGGACATAGTTATACAACGAAATATTTTTACAGCAAAAGGGTGGGATGACTCTCAATTGACAATTCAGCCACATTTCTTCGGAGCTGGAGTGAATCAAGCTAATCAGTTAGTTTCGTATTATATATCAACCGTATGGCCTTTCTCTGTACAGAGTCCAGACATTTTCTTGTTGACTGACAAGCACCTCTCCGAAAATGACAGCAGCATTCCATACATGGACGAATAAAGGACTTATTGGAAATTTTAAATTTTTTTTAATTGTTTTTAATTGGACATGCTTATTTTCTTAAAATGTAAATGCTTAACATTTTGGGAAAAGTTATCTTATCATTCCACTCAGAAATTGTTTCCATTACAGGTATAGTCCTTTTTGACGTTCTAAAAATACTAACACTGACTCATGAGGTTGAACCCTTTTAGTTGAACATTGTTTAAAGCGTGTTGCTGATGATTCAGGTAACTATTCATTAATTGAATCTGTTAGCATTGCTTGGTGTTTTGGTGTGCTGAAGAAATTGTATACAGTTTGCAGTGATCCCATACAATTTTGAAAAAATAAAAGATCACAGGAATCAGAAATTGCAAGATTGAGACTATGAGATGCACAATTAACATACAAAACCTTTTTGTGACCCTTGAAAACGACTACTCATTGCGGAAACTCCCTCATACCCCTGACCAACCATGAATTGCTTATTAATTCCCAAATTACGAACAAGTTGTTAAAGTTCAAGTTCAAGATTTTTTTTATTATTACTGTTGTTTTGTATTTGTTTACATTTTGCTTAATTTTATTAATCTATATATTATATTTATTAGGTTTATATACTCATAGATATTACGTCATTGACTTATTAATTCATGTTTGTTTTAAATGCTATAGGGTAAATTATTTGATAAATGTTTAGAGGAATGATTTTTAATATAATGTAATTAACCTCTGTTTCCTTAAAACTAGGTGAATAAAATAATTAACTAACTTACTAACTAAACATATACTAATATTATATTATATTAGAATTATTGAAAAAGATTGTTAACAAGTGGGTTTTCTGATGAGGTGCAGTTGATGGCAAATCTGGATGAAATCTTTTCGACTTGATCTTTAATCAATGCAACATTGGCTAAATTGTGTAACTGTTTAGTGTTACAACTCCAAGGTTTATCAAGGATCATTTTTAAACATTTATTTTGTTGAATTTGGATTTTATTAATGTATGTTTGTGCACAGAATCCCCAGCATGGGCATCCGTACAGTAACACCGGTTGAATAATAGATTTATAGATTAATAATTTTTTATCTTTGAAAAGTTTTGATTTCCTGTTTAGAAGACTATACAGTTGTTTTATTGCAATTTGTATCTTAGTTAAACTATTTGAGATGTGGGCATTAAATGTTAATTTTGGATCTAAAGTGATGCCTAGGTATTTGATATTTTCACTCCAGTGAATTTCGGTTCCATTGAGAATGAGATTGCGTTGGGGAACGAATTTTGAGGCCCTTCGTCTTGTAAAGTAGATAGCTACCGTTTTTTCATTGTTGATTTTAATTTTCCATTTTTGGAAATAATCGTAAAGTAACAACTTGTAACCTTTTTCGAGTGATAATATAATATCATTAGCTTCAGTTGCCGTGGAAAATATAACAGTATCATCTGCAAAAGTTGCAATTTCACAGCTGGGAGGAGCAGGAATATCAGCTATATAAACAGAATATAATAACGGTGAAATCACTGAACCTTGGGGAACACCGGCTGAAATATGGAGCTGGTCAGAATGGCTGTTTTTGTAAAAGACGCTAAAAGTACGGTCAGATAAGAAGTTTCTTATTATGTTTATGATAATTAAAGGGAAACCTTGCATGTACATTTTTAATATAAGACCGTCATGCCACGCGGTATCAAAAGCTTTCTCAATGTCAAATGATATCATTCCCGTAGATTTTTTTCCACATCGTTTTGTTTTGATGTGTTTAATTATTCGTTTTACTTGTTGATTACAAGAGTGGCCAGCCCGGAAGCCGAACTGATGATCGGGTAAGATATTTCTCCTTGATGAGTTTTTTATTGAGTCCATTGTTATTAGCATTTTGTTATAGATTATTTTTTCAAAAATTTTTCCTACGTTGCTTAACAAACTGATTGGTCTATAATTGCATGCCATTGATCTGTCCTTATTTTTTTTTTTTTTTTTTTTTTTAATAAAATGTGTTGTGTAATAGGGTTTAGAATATGTGCCACAACAACACATAAATACCTTTTAAGACCTAGGTCTAGACCTGGGTCCCACAACAACTGGCGTTCTGAGGTGTAGATTAACGCTTTTTTTAAACATCTGTGGGTTGAAGCCACCTGAGACTAAGTGTTCCGGCAAACTATTCCATTTGTACGCAGTTCGGACAAAGAAGTCTCTCTGCGATCTGCCAGTATGACAGCGCGGGATCTTTACCGTTTCACTGGTTGCGGCAGCCGATTGCCGAGTGGAACAGGGGTAAGAATAAGTTTGAGGCATGATGCCGCTGATTTCATCTGAGCACTGCTGATGACGATATTTGTAAAAAACAACGAGGTCAGCAACAGTGCGACGATGTTGTAGGGAATCAAGTTGTGATGTCAAAGTTCGATCACCTACAATTCGTATAGCTCGCTTTTGAACAGAGTCCAAGAGGGCCAAGATGGAAACAGAGGCAGCACCCCAAACTTGACAGCAGTACTCCATACAGGGACGAATATAGGACTTATAAACATGGAGCAATTGGTATGGAGTGAACATTTTTTTTTTTTTTTTTTTTTTTTTTTTTTTTTTTTTTTTTTTTTTTTTTTTTGGCTTAGGGATTGCGATAATTTTGGAGTTCTTCCATATTTTTGGAAAGTAACCAAATTTAAGTAGTGCATTGAAAACTACTGTTAGAAAAACTATTCCCTTACGTGGAATATGTTTTAAAAGTATATTATTAATGCCGTCGTGACCGGGGGCTTTACTCGATTTTGAGTTTCTAATAATGGACTTTATTTCTTTGGGATAAACCAGTAGGTTGATTTTTGATGATTCTATTTGGATCGCGGTAATTGGTTCGTCACTGTTAAGAACGTCGAGCTTGGATTTTAGTTGGGTGATTTCCTCTTGAGTTTTATATGTATGAGTTATTTTGCTATTCATTTTGTGAATTTTGTTGAAATGTTGAGCAAGTGCATTACATTTCTCCTTGTCAGTTAGAAGTGTTTGTGAAACGTTATTGTTATTTGTATGTTTTAGCGGGGGGATTATATTATTCTTTTTCTTAGTGAGAATTTTAGTTATTTTAAAAAGTTTCTTGTGATCCAGCTTTGGCTGTAAATTGAGTTGTTCAACCAAAGCGGACCATTGCTCATTTCTATGAAGTTGAATTCGTCTCGCGATTTCGTTATTTAATATTTTAAGATTGTGTTTGTCAACTAAACGACGGTGTAGATTCCATTGTCTGCGAAGAGAGTTTCTAAATGTTTTAAGTTTTATGACGTTTTCAGGCAGCAAGGGATAACTATGGTCACCTGCTGCCTGAGAACGTACCGGTATATATAATTTGCAAACTTCTGTTAGTGTATCCGTAAAGGATTTTAGAACACACTCTAGGTAGTTTTTATGATTTGAACTATCAAGACTGTTTATTTCGTTTTTTATGGAAATAAGATTGATGTTGTCGTTTAAGTGCTTCTTAAAGAGTTTCCAGTCTGCTTGATTGTAATTAAATTGGAGAGTAGGATTTTTTCGAACAATACAATGCGTAGTAAACTTGAAGTTAACGGGCAAATGATCGGAACCGAATTCGTTTAAAGTGTTTAGAGATGAGATATTAGAGTTGTTGCTTGAAAGTACTAGGTCTAAGGTTGATGGAATGAAGTTGGTTTTAAGTGGCAGATATGTTGGTGTATCAGGTACATACAGATTAATATTGGGATTTCTTGCGAGAAAACTTTCTAGCGTTTTACCGATTAAGTTGCTACGAAGACAATTCCACGAGTTGTGTCTTGCGTTTAAGTCTCCACAAATGATGGTTGTTTTTGGTAAGTTGCATAGGATACGTATATCTTCAACAAAGGCATTTGAAATGGTTTTCGTATCATGGTTGCCGTATTTCTGGTCACAAAATTGTTTAACAACGGGTGAACCTGTCCCAGGAAAGTATACTATTATTAATTTGAGGTTACCTGAACTTGTTGGAATATTAATCCCCATAGCTTCTATTACTTGAAGATTGAATGATGAACAAATATTGTATATGATACTTTTGTCAATTACAACTGCCACACCCCCTTTTTTGAAATTATTTCGGTCATATCGGAGAATATTATACTTGTTGGAAAATTTTAGTCGTGATTGATTACTAAGCCATGTTTCACAAATCAGCGCGATATGAACAGTATTTCTATACATATAATCCAGTAGTTTGGAGTATTTGTTACTAATTCCGCTAGCATTCCAATATAAAATATTCAGATCGTATTTTATAAAAAAAGGTGTTTTTCGATTACTTGCCATATCCATATAAATATTTAATAGACAGTGACACAATAACATTATATTGCTCTCTTCGAGTGTTGCATCCAGAGAGACCATCAACTACATCCTGGATAAGTTGAGTAATTTCACTAAAACTAAAGAGATTATTATTAGTTGGTTGGTTTGGAATATTACTTACATCTGGCTTTCCAAATTGAAATAATGGATCATCGTTTGGTTGGCTTGTTGTTGTATTTTGATTTGGATGAAACAATTGAGACATCATTTTGGAGTTATTTTGTGTAGAAGTTGAAAAAACGTTGAATAATTTGTTTTATTATCAACCTGGCGTGTTGGCAGCTTGGGGAACATATTTTCAGATGGTTTAAATACACTAGATTCCAAGTTTTTGTTGCTAGTGTGTTGTTGTGTTTTCCAACTACTACGACGAAGTTGAAGTCTGATAAATTCATCTCGCTTTGGACATTCTTGAGATGTGGATCTATGCGGTCCACCGCAGTTGCAGCATTTAGTTTCTGTTGATTCGTTGATAGTACACTTACTGCTTTCATGTTTATCACCACAATTTGAACAGCGAATTTTAAAGTTACAGTTTTCGGCAGCATGACCATAAAGTTGACATCTTCTGCAAATCATTGGGCCCGTGTTTTTGTTTCGATAATGGTTCCAGTTAATTATTGTATTAAAAATAACTTTCACTTGGCGTAGCTGTTTTAGGTTTATAGAGTTTTTTTCAAACTTTATCAAGTATGCACTTTGACAATCATATCTTTTATTTCTGATTGACATTGGTTTTATTTCGGCAATTTTTGTGAGTCCCATCTCGGTTAACTCTTGTTTTAATGTATTCGCATCCATTTGGTGTAAACGGTTAGGACAAATTTCAAAAGTTTTTTCTCCGGAGATCTAAACGTGAAATTTTCGATATCATTTTCTGACAAATGACTTAAGATATTTTCATGGTCACTTAAATTTGTACACTGTAATCTTATACCTAGTGTTGTATATTTAATGCGATAAGTTCCAATTTTCAGTTTATTGAGAATTGAGTTAATGTTGTCTCTTGATACATTTCTTACCGTGATCGGTGGCGTAAATCTGGTTTTTTGTGGTATATTTTTAGAAATACAGTCTCCTGCTGATGCATCTTTCATTAATAGAGTGAACGAATTTCTAACTGGAATTGTAATATTGTTGGTGATATCTTCATTTGAATTGTCATGTTCAGACATCATTTGCGATGAGGATTCTACAGCGGCGGCTTTCCTCTTTTTTGGCATTTTCGATGATGAAATACCAGATTTAGAACTATTAGTTACACTATAGTTTGATGTATTTATTACATCATTTAATATGTTTTGAACCACATGTATTGGTGGTTCAGGTTCTTGAACAGTTAAATCCAAAACTTGTTTATCACTGTTATAATTTTATTACATGTACGATAATACACTTTTGTAAATAAAAATTCAAAACAAAATGAAAATAATTTTGATAGTAAAAATTTTTGTTTTAAATCAGAGAAAATAATTTAATTTTATATTTATTTTTTTAATTTTATTTTACGATCTTATTCGATTGAACGATAATAAGAGAATGCAAGTTGTTAAAAAAATTGCAAGACTCTTACAGTAATAACAGGTATAAACTACAGAAGGTCATCATCAGTATCAATATATCGGTTGTTATGTTCAACAAATTCTGTTAAGTGTATATGTACACATTTTCTTTTGCAGCTAACATAAATAAACATTCAACACATAAACTTACCAACTTCCCTTTACATTTGTATTTAAAAAAAAAATCATTTGATAATTAACGATTAGCATATGCGAGTCCGCTGTAGCGTTAGGGCTTAGAGTATATATAAATATAGAGAGAACATAAGTTTAAAGTTGTATGAAGAGAGACTTACAAAATCGTAATCCAAAACCTTGTCAATTTCAACTCTACCAAAACACAGCTGTTGATTGTTTCCAGATTAAAGACCGAGTTCCCCAAAGATGTTTTATTCAGTATGTGTGATGAACCAATAGGTGCATGTGAAACGTTCATTTATTAGGTGTCACAGTTTCAAATGACCTATTCTGGAACGATCATGTAATGGCGATGGTAAAAAGCGCGTCTAGAAATCTCGGCCTCCTAAATAGATGCAAAAAAATTTTCGCTCCATACCAATTGCTCCATGTTTATAAGTCCTATATTCGTCCCTGTATGGAGTACTGTTGTCAAGTTTGTGGTGCTGCCTCTGTTTCCATTTTGCCCTCTTGAACTCTGTTCAAAAGCGGGCTATACGAATTGTGGGTGATCGAGCTTTGACATCAAAACTTGATTCCCTACAACATCGTCACACTGTTGCTGACCTCGCTGTTTTTTACAAATATCGTCATCAACAGTGCTCAGATGAAATCAGCGGCATCATGCCTCAAACTTATTCTTACCCCCGTTCCACATGGCAATCGGCTGCCGCAACCAGTGAAACGGTAAAGATCATGACATTTCTCGACGTTTCAGGACCTACTGATTCTAAAAAAGCAAAAACAAAAAATGTGTGTCTGTCTGCCGGCCGGCCGCCGTCATTACCTACGCTGCAGGGAAAACCGCTGGAGGGATTTCCAAATTTTTTTTTCTAAAAATAGGTATACTCAAGAGACAGGTCCGAAAGGACTATTTTTTACCTTAAAAAATAGTATAAAAAATCCATATGGAATATCTCACTTTTTTTGTAATTTCATAGCTGTATGTGTTTACTTTAAAATTTGTGGAAAACAAAAAAAGGACGATTTTTGAGATATGAGCTTTGAAGTAAACCAAGGTTTAACGCGTCTCATAGCAGAAAAGAGAAACATTATTAATTTCCAACTTACAAATTTCGATTATTCAACTATTTTTCTTTTTACTTGCAAAAATATACGGAAATTTTTATTTTTTTATGGTGTATCATGAAACCCGATAACGATAAGTTTTGGACAAAATCCTCCGGTAACCGGTTGTACTAAAATCTAATATTTCCACTATTGTTTCAACGTTAATTTTATGTCAAAAATCATCCGGTAGGCGTTGAGCTAACGGTAGATGTTTAATATTATTATATGACGTCATAAAATATTGGTTTGTAGTTATTCATAAATTTATATTTATTAGTCTTTTACCATCGATAACGATAACAATCCGACCGGTATTGACGAGCGGGTTTCATAATACCACCACAGAAATTATTTATTTTCTTTCGTCAATACGAACCATATATCAGAATTTCAGATTTTTTAAAAATCAAAAATTTAAAAACCGTCAAAAAAATGTACGTTTTCAAAATAAATCAAAACAATTCTATCTCTATATTCTCGATATTTCGATTTTGTTGATATTCAATTTTTATGATACGCTTTTTGATATTTTGGTATTTCTGATCGAATTTTTTGTAGTTGTTGTTGCTTTATTTGGTAATTTTGTTTTTTTATTTGAATATGGTACTGGTACCTCTAAGAAAGGATCCAGTGGGGGCTTTATTCTCTTAATAGTTTCCTTTGGTCGTGGATCGCCTCTATTACTCTGACATGCGATCGACCAAGTGATATTTTTTTTGCAATTTAAAATTTCATATTAAATTTTAGTTTTCTCTTCTGAGATTGGCTACGATTTCACTTGGAGGAGCGTTTGGTAAAGGAGGATGACACTGGTAGTGAACCTAGTGATAGTTGCATAAGCGCTCTTCCATCAGAGTGAAGTGGTAGCCGAGCTTCCACCTATGTTGGGAAGAACAAAAGTTCGACTTCGAAGAGGTGGTTCACAATTCTAATAGTCGTATGATCATCCACCACCGCGTTACTATAGTGGGTTTGTGAAGAGAACGGATCTGGGGGCTGGAACTCGTGGTCAGCCTCCAGCAATGATATTAGCTCTAACTTTTCTTTATTTTTCTTTATTTTTTTTTAGTTTAGGAATGGTGGAAGTCAGCATCTGGTTAGTTGATACAGATATTAAGACTGGGGTCTAAACCAGATGCTGAGTCTCTTTCATTATTCGGGAGGTTCCAGAAAGAAGGTTTTAGGATTTTTAGACCTTTATGTCCTCTGGGCCTCAAATGTCGTTACTGGGGAGAGATTGCGACTTCGATTTCCTCTCCGTCCGTCCTTCAACAAATACCTTTATTTTTTCACATACAGTTATTATATGCATGTGGGCTCTGTCCCGAGAAGATCTCTACCTTTAATGAAAATTTAAATAAATAAATAAATTATCAAATCAATAAATAATTATTAATTAAATTAAATAAGCAAATAAATATTTTTTAAATACAAAAATAATTTTCTTTGAATTTATTAAATAAATAAATAAAAGAAATAATTTTTTTTACTAACGTATAAATAAATTAATAAATTAAATAAATAAGTTTTTTTGAATTGAATAAGTAATTTTGTTTTTAATAAATAAATAAATAAAATAAATAATTAATAATCTTTTATAACGTTAGGTATTTTTTTTTTGTGCACAGGAATTTCTGTCTAGTTTTTTTGATGTGGTCGCTCTTATGTATCGGTTACTTGTTTGTAGTGGCTTTTTAGGGTTCCGTATTTTTATACGGAACACAATTGGTGAGAGTAAAACGAGTTTTTCACTTTATATCGATTATCTCGTAAACTATAATGAAAATTATGGCGAAGGCTCAAATAATTATATTTCTGGGTGTTTAGGGGAGAAGGGGTGGAGAGGGCAGGGCTGGAAACCATAAATTATTTGTAATGGTTTGGTTTATGGTTTTTCATGGCCAATTATGGTTTTGGTTTCGGTATTGGTTTTTCTAGATAATAAATCTTGGTTTTCGTTTCGGTTTTGGCTTTACTATGCAACATGTTTTGATTTTGGTTTCGGTTTTGGTTTTTCCAAACGTCAAAATTTGGTTTTAATTTCGGTTTCGGTTTATAGCTAAAAAATTTTTGTTTGAGTATTCGTCAGAGAATTGATTAAAAATTACAACATTTGTCAACAATGCCAATGCCAATGCCAATGCTCAGTAAAAAATGTTGAGCTAATTTAGGATACATTACATGCCCTTGGGAAAGTGTTTCATTTCTGCGTAGCGCTTAGAGTAATTCAAGATATGACAAGACGAACTTGCTACCGTGGTTTGTTTACTATTTTATTCATTGCTATTCAAATAAAGGAATTTAAAATAAATTTAAAACAGGAACTTTAAATTTATATTTGAAATGTTATATCTAACAACAATAATTTCCAAAGCCAAATTAATGAAATTTTAATAAAAATCACACTAAAAAACATAATCACTAAATCATTTTTAATGTCCAATTGATGAGAAGTCATATTTTGGGTTGGAAAGTTACCGAAAGACAGTATAATAACTGTAAGACAGTAAAGCTACGACCGAAATAGCTTAGGAATTGATAGATACAGCTAATTGTTATAGTAATTGACAAATATTATGATACGACGTCTTTATAGAGTAATTTTTTAATGAAAAAAAAGATATGTAAATGTTTTAATTATATGAAAAAAATATCCATCGACTATTTTTAGTATTTTTATATCATGTTAGATGCGTAACTGATTTTTGACAAAAAAGTAAACTACCACCTCTGTGTTTAGTAAGGCAGTTGCATGCAAAGTTTTAGATTTGATTTTGGTTTCGTTTATTTTAAAATTTGGTTGTTGGTTCGGTTTTGGTTTGGTGATTTTTAAAATTTGGTTTCGGTTATGGTTTTGGTTTTGATAATTTTTAAAACGTGGTTTTGGTTCTGGTTTTGATCTATTTTAGAATGTGGTTATGGTGTCGGTTTTGGTTTTTCTGATTTGGTGTGGTTTTCTGGTTTTGCGGTTTTCAAAAACCGGTTTCCAGCCCTGGGAGAGGGTAAAAAAAACTTTTTTGACCCAAGTGAGTGGGGGGTCATTTGAAAGAGCACCTAATTTAGAAATCATTGCAATTTTTTTTAGAATTTTGCGGTGCACAGTTTTTGAGTTATTGTCAAGAAAGTGCAAATTTCAGTTCCCCCCCCCCCCTACGTTTCGACACTGATTGACAAAAAACATTTGTAAAAATTCACAGAGCTAGGAAATTCGGTAAATTTTGTATTAAAATTATAGCGAAGTCTCAAATAATTATATTTCTGTGTGTTTAGGGGACGGGGGTGGATAGGGTAAAAAAAAATCTTTTTTGGCCCAATCGAGAATTACTTTTAGAATTTTGCGGTGCATAGTTTTTGAGTTATTGTTAAAAAAGCGCACCTTTCAGACCGTCTCCCCCGGCTCCCTACGTTTCGACACTGATTGACAGAAAAATTTGTAAAAATTCAAAAACTTAGGAAGTTTGGTAAATTTTGAATGATAATCATAGCGAAGTCTCAAATAATTATATTTCTGGGTGTTTAAGGGACGGGAGCGGAGAGGGAAAAAATCTTTTTTGACCCAAGCGAGAGGGGTGTCATTTGAAAGATGTCCTAAATTAAAAATCATTGCAATTCTTTTTAGAACTTTGCGGTGCGCAGTTATTGTTATACTTGAGTTATTGTCAAGAAAGTGCTACTTTCAGACCGTTCCGCCTCCTACCTTTCGACGATGATTGACAGAAAAATTTGAAAAAATTCACAGAGACAGGAAGATTGGCAAATTTTGAGTGAAAATCATAGCGAAATCGCAAATAATTATATTTCTGTGTGTTTAGGGGATGGATGTGGGAAGAGTAAAAAAACCATTTTTGACCTAAATGAGGTGTCATACATATGAAGGAGCCCTTAATATAAGAAACATTACAATTTTTTTTTAGAATTTTGCAATGCATAGTTTTTGTGTTATTGTTAAAAAATATTTTTAGTATGGAGCCTCTCCACCCCCCTAAATTTCGACACTTGATTGACCGAAAAAATAATCAAATTTAAACCATTTACAAGCTGGTATAATTGAATCTTTCTTGAGTTACCATAAACAGCTATGGATAAGATTTAGCCTGAAGCAACATTTTTGGTGTGATTTTTGATCAATGTATATATATGTATGTGATTGTAATTTACCATTGACATTTACGAGTAAACATTTATTTTGTTATGCGTCTAGGTCTGGTAATATATAGACCTTACAACACAAGTTTTTGTCAATTATTTTTGATATTGTGTTCTTTTACATTCACGGAACCCTTGGCGAGCGAATTTTATTCGCACTTGTCTGACTTTTTAAATTTTTTTTAATTTTCTTCTAGAGTAGTGGCTTTTTTTAAATCTTAAGTTTTTGATTTTTATTGGTGTTTAACTCACACAAGGAATCCCCAGTGTTTCTTATTTTTCTTTTTTTTCTTTTCTAAATTATTGTTACAAGGCAGCAAAAGAAAATGTCTATATTACCATTAGACCACCTCTTCTATTAGTTGGAAGATGCTAGGTTGACTATTGAATGCTCACTTCAAAGAATCCAACGTGACAGTGATGGCTGGGTGAACGAATCAAGATTAGATAGGGTATCAGCAGTAGTACAATGAAGGGTACCAAAACTATAAGAACTGGAGTTAATTTTGCTCAAATTGGCTTCCTCTATTTACAGAGGATGGGTCATCACCTGATGCCTATGAGTTCATAGAATTAAAGGAGGCGCGCGAAGGGATCGGGTGAACTTTGACGATATGAAGTTCTTTGTTCTCCAATACCTTCGTGGAACTGCAGAAAGATACTATATTAATCTTACTTATGAGTATCAGGTGGTGACCTACCCGATACTCAGAGAGGGATTACTACAAACGTCCACCGAAAGAAAAAATCTTGGTTGATTCAAACATGTTGCATTGTTAATCGAAAATTAAGTGAAAATTGGGGAACTAAATACGTTTGTGATTGAATCAACCAACGCTCCGTATTTAAATTAACAATTTAACCGTTGTTGATATATTTTTTTATAAGTATCACAAACATATTTAATTTAACCATGTTTGCAGTTGAGTCAATTATGATTTAATTTTCAATTGACTACAAACGTGGTAAATTAAAAATTAGACTAAAAATAGTGATATTGAATACGTTTGTGATGTAATCAAGCAATTCTTTTGGTTTGGTACATCTTTGTTTTGTTTTTGCTGCTATCGATGATTGTATGGGTTCCTTTTTTTCGTAAATATAATATTTGAAATTTTTTATATTAGAAGTATGTATTTCGCATCAATCCCGACAAACATTTTTATGCATAAAGCTAGCGTTCGTATATTTACGTTCTAAATAGGAAATGTATGAGTGTGATTTTGTTTGTAAAGAATGCGTCCATTTTTTCGCCATTTTTTTAATAATACAATTTTCAGAAATCACAAAATTTGAATATTTGAATTATGTGTAGAAAATTATACTAATTTTCCATAATTTTCTCATTATTATGAAAAATTAAATTAAAATATCGATAAATGGACACGAAACAAGACAAATAAAAAATATTAAAAATACATAATAATTTTTTTAAATCACCAAAATTAATTATAGAAAGGGCCTGTTTCATTAACGATATTTTTGTTGTAACATTAACTGAAAAATTTTTTTCGCACATAATTTTATATGCAAATAACATGAAAATTATTTAAATCAATTAAACACATCTAAATTATTTCCTAAAGTAAAATGATAAATAAAACCAGCCATGTTAAAATATATAAAAACTTTTTATTTTTCTATTCTTTTGTTTATTATTTTTCTTTATTTTGTTTATTAGTTTCTTTTCTCCTAGTTTTTTATTTTAACAAAAACAATAATTTTCAAACAAAAACATGAACAAACTGAACTGAAAAATATGAACAAGAAAAATTGATCACGCCGTGGTTGATTTAAATAATGAAAATTGTTACGTTTTTTAAAATAAATTGACAATGCTACATTGGTTAAAATAACCACGTTCGTAGTAGGCGCAAAATCAAACAAGCTTTGTAGTTGATTCTACCAACGTTTTTTTTTCGGTGTTTGGTACCCTTACACCCTTACAGATGATAAAGATGAACTGAGAGCACTGCTGAACAGAAGACAAAAGCCAAAGGACGGGATATATGACTACATCGTAAAGGTCAGCACGCTTAATAGACGACTGACTCAACCATTTTCGGAAAGAGAGATGATTGAGATTGTAAGGGAAGGCATGACAATGGAATTGAGAAGCGCTACATCGGTGACAGATGTAGCTACATTGGAAGTCTTGCGGGTGCTTAGAAGTTATGGTCATCTTTACTATCAACATTTATTACAACTGGTCCACTAAGGATTAATGATGAAAACCTTTTCACTAATTTCAAACGAACAATTGGCAATTAAACCTTGTGCATTACCAGAGCTACACAATGCACCAAATTCCAATTCCACGAAAAAAAATTTCTTTAAAGCGCCTCGAACGTTTTAAACGTTATCTGAGGTTGCGAAAAATTATCAATAAGACATGTGTCGCTTTCTGAAGTAAATGATTCTAAGTCGCATGTCTACATCGATATCTTTGGTAAAACTGTATATGAAATTCTGGATAGTGGAGCCGCTATCCAGCATTCTAGGAAGAAATTCCTGAAAATTTTTATCTTTCATCCCCACAGCGGATGGCACATGTAACCAAAATTTGGGATATGTCGACGACCCCGCCTCTTTTACTGGTTTCACAAAATATTTTCGTTTCTATGTTGTCCCAGGTTTAAATGAGGAGGTGTGTCTGGGCATCGTTTTCTAGTGAGATTTTTGTGTCACTCCTTTATTTATTGGTGATCAAATTTCAAGTGATCGAACCCAAGATCAAACCCTTCATAGTCTCGGTAATCCAATTACCGAAATGCTTTATCACGCAGAACAATTAGAGACCATCAGATCCAGCGTGTAACAACATTTTTTGGCAGCAATCATGAAGTCCCAACAACAGCATAATCCACGGGAACGACCACGGACGTATCGGCCACAACAGCAAGTCTTAGTACCGACAACATCGCTTAAGTGGTGAATAAATTTATGACCAAGCTGGCTTCACAGTTCTTACCACTCATTATAAAATGCCACGTTGGTAAGGTCCTGTACAAATGTACGACTTTAGAAGGTAAGGACATGGGGACTTACCACGCTAAAGACATTAATTTTAGATTCATGTCAAATTATTTTGTAATAGTCGCTTAATTAAGGTCCCTATTAGTTTATTTTGTAAAAGTCTTTTCCTTATTTTAGGTCCTTATTAATTTATTTAATTTATAATTTTATTTTTTTCTTCTTGTTTTCTATAAATTAATTTTTTATTTTTATTTAAATTTTTTTTTCTATTACCTGTATTTTTCTTTATATTTTTTTATTATTACCTTTAACTAGTTTAATATTCTTAATCTGGTTGGTCTATCAAATCATCCAAAATGCTTCATATATTAACGTTTTCCGGTTATATGTGTGCCGTTTAAGACTTTTTTTGGTGGAAACTGATTTGCGTAGAAGGAGATTATGACTAAAATCTGCCATCAGTTCCACATACAATTGCTGGAGAAGGCTCTCAAGTATCATCAATTTTTATTGTTTTGTAAATTTTTAAAAAATTTTTTGTTAGCATGAGGGGATCAGTTTTTATTGTTTTTTAAAATTTAAAAAATATTTTTTTTTTATTTTTGATCTAGGGGTGTGACAACCAAGGTGACATCTTAGGAGTGATGGCGGATGAACTGTATTCAGTTAACGGTAGCACCCTCGCACCTTAGCAAAATTTAACCGGAAGTGACAAACCAGAAGCTGGAATGCAGAACTGTTGTGACTAGATGTCTATGTACCAAGTACCTGCACTAAATGTTTATGTACCCTGTTTCATCCAATTCGATTATCAGATACAGATGTTATTGAGCTTCCAAAAAACAGGACCTCGGCGGACCCCTACCACTTTGTTCACTATCGCTAAAAATCTAATCAGTTCCTTGCCATATATATTTGCAACTTTTTCCAAAGTGTAATCAAAATTCATTCACGAACGAATGTTGTATGCTCCCAACAAACATTGAAACAATAAACAGGTGTTCGGGAGGCTTCCCACCACTTATGCCAATATTGTCCAAAAACTAATCAGTTCTTTGTCATTTAAGTCGCCATCTGTTTTCAAAGTGTCATTAAAATTGATTGATGAATGAAATCTGTGTGCTCCCAACAAACTTTAAAATCAAGGTGTGAAAGGTCAGCAGTTGTATGGTAGACCCCCCCGCCACTTTGATCAATATGTTCCAAAAGATGATAATTATCTTTTCACACTAATTGGAACCTTTTCCATAGTTTTCATCATAATCACTTCATTATTGTAGGCTGTAGTGTGCATAAGGACACTGAAAAAACATCAAAAAATTACAAAAAAAAATTTTTGCCGGAAATAAAATACCAGAAGTTGGGATGCAGAACTGTTGTAAAATGGACTAAATGCTTATGTACCAAGTTTCATCCAATTCGATTATCAGGTACATAGGTTATTGAACTTTCAAAACAACAGGTGTATGGGAAACCTGCCACCACTTTATTTGCTATCTAAACTAAACCACTTTATTTGCTATCTAAACTTTGCTATCTAAGCTTTCTATTTAAACTAATCTGTTCCTTTTCATACATATTTGCATCTTTTTCGAAAGTGTCATCAAAATTCATTCACGAACGAATGCTGTATGCTCCCAACAAACATTGAAAAAATGGTGACACAATAAACAGGTGTTCGGGAGTCCGCCCACCACTTACCCCAATATTGTCCAAAAACTAATCAGTTCTTTGTCATTTAAGTCTCAATCTTTTTTCAAAGTGTCATTAAAATTGATTAATGAATGAAGTCTGTATGCTCCCAACAAACTTCAAAAACATAGTGGAAAAAACCACCTGTTGTAGGGTGGACACCCCAACCCTTTATCCAATGTACTCTAAAAGCTGATAAAATCTTTCTTGTGTTACTTGAAAGCTTTTACCAACGTTTTATGACAATTTATTTGTAATTGTAGGCTACAGTAGGGATAAACACATGAACAAAAAACTTTTTAACCGGAAATGACAAACCAGAAGTTGTTATGCAAAAATATTGGAAACTTAAACTTTATATATCAAGTTTCCATAAGATCATAAGCCGGGATTAGAAGTTATTCAAGCTTTAATCTTAGAGGTGTTCGGGAGACCCCCGCCATTCTGTCCAAATTTGAAATGAATCCAGATCTACCATTTTCAATTGAAGCTGTATCATTTGCCAAAGTTTCATCAAGATCCTATGCAGAAAGGTCAACCACCTATCCACAATTTGAAATTGTGGTGAAGTAAAAAAAAAGTATAGAACTTCTTGGGGATTTTTGAGATCAATTAAACTCAAGTAAGTAAAGAAGTATTTGGAATTTTTTCAATTCAAAGGTATGGTTTGAAGTTTCTCAGAAAAAAACTCCACTTCACATTTTTCGTGTTTCGGATGAATTCGAACCTTCCTCGTCAGTGCCTGGCTCGAATCCTTAGGCAGACACGCTATCGATTACGCCGTTGAGGCGATGACAATTTCGAAGTTGAAACTTCTTCATCACTTATTTATTTTTACTGAAGTTGAATTTTTCCACTGTCATTAGACTCCGCTTGTACATTTCATTTAACTCATTTGTGCATACTTATGTGCTTTCATTTACCTCATTTGTGCATACTTATCAACTTTTTGCTACGTTTTTGGCTGGTGATCTATCCATATATCTATCTATATATAATATTTTTATAGCACAAAAATATCAAAATAATAATTTAAATAACTTACCATATAGTAAAAACAACTTAAACACATTGCATCATTTGAATTGCAAGAAAAAACAATTTATTTAGGTTTTCAAAGTTTACAATTTTGAAAGCTCTTATTGGATTCCTATGTGTTGTTTTAGTTGGATTCTTATGTTTATATTTTCGAGCTAGTATAATTTACAACTATTACAACGAAGATGGCGCACTTTAATTATTTAAAAAGCTTAAATTTGTTTATAACTTTGTTAAATAAATGATTAAATGAACAATTAAATAAATATTTATAAATTTTACGCACTTGTTACAAAAAATAGTGTGTATTACTAGTGCGAATGCATTTTCCAAACGCGTGTTATTGCCGCAAACTAACTCTTGTTTGGAAAACGCATTCGCACTAGTAATACAATCTATGTACTATTGTTTGCTTTTGAGCATTGAATTGAAGTTAAGTTTTGAACTGTGAGAAAATTAAAATTTAAAACTTTCATTGCAAATTCAATGACAAGATAGTGATTTTCATTTACCAAGTATTACTGTTAATAAATAATAAAACTTTTTAATTGGTTATTATTGGAAATAATATTTAAAAACAATGTTTATCAAAATATAACAATAATATGTATGTATGTATATAATAAAATACTAGTGTTTTCGTCAACAAATTGAAATAAAACTAATATTCAAACTTGTTTAATGGCGATTTGTCAAAAAAAATTGATGTTTTATTACTTCGGTCTGAAAGACCTAAGTATTACATTCATGAGCTCAAAGTGAAATTCTTACCCCCACTTTTTTTGACATTTCTCGACGTTTTAGGACCTACTGATTCTAAAAAAGCAAAAAAAAAAATATGTATGTCTGTCTGTAGGCCGGCCGTCATTACCTACACTGCAGGGAAAACCGCTGGAGGGATTTCAAAATTTTTCTTTCTAAAAATAGGTATTCACAAGGGACAGGCCCGAAAGGACGCTGTGCTCGATAACTGTACCGGAGTGTGTCAAAAAAATCATTATGTGTGTCAAAAATAGCAAATTTTCATATTTTTGGCTTAAAATCGTTCATTTTAAGTGATTACGAGTAGGAACATTAAATTTGGAGAAATCTTGATGGTCGGAATTGGTATGTCAGATCAAAAACTAGATTAGTGCATTATAAGTTTGTCAAAAAAATGTTGTCAAGTGTGTCAAAAGAAAGATTTTTATTTATTTTTTTACCCAATTTTTTGGAAAAAAATAAAATTGTTTGTTTGAAATGAAATTTTATTATTATTATTGAGAATTATGGCATTATAAGTTTGTCAAAAAAATGTTGTCAAGTGTGTCAAAAGATTTTTATTTAGTTTTTCACCCAATTTTTTGGAAAAAAATAAAATTGTTTCTTTGAAATGAAATTTTATTATTATTATTGAGAACTATGGCACTATAAGTTTGTCAAAAGAATGTTGTCAAGTGTGTCAAAAGAAAGGTTTTTATTTATTTTTTACCCAATTTTTTTAGAAAAAAATAAAATTAATAGTTTGTATGACATGATATTTTATTATTATTATAGAGAATTATGGCATTATAAGTTTGTCAAAAAATAATGTCAAGAGCGTCAAAAAATGATTTCATTTATTTTTTTAGCCAATTTTTTGGAAAAAAAAATGTAGCTGTTTTTATGACGTAAATGTAATTTAAAATGAAATTGGACATGAAAATTTTTGAACTTGTTAGTTTTTGAAATATTTTTGGAATTTTGAAAAAGTTTGTATTTTTGATTTTGTAATAATTTTTGCAATATTTTTAGAATTTCGGCAAAAGTTTTAATTTTTGATTTTGTTAGAAGTTTTGGAATATTTTTAGAATTTTGAAAAATTTTTAATTTTTGATATTATTATAATCTTTGGAATTTTGAAAAAATTTTCAATTTTTGATTTTGTAATAATTTTTGCAATATTTTTAGAATTTTGGAAAAAGTTTGAATTTTTAAGAATTTTTGAAATATTATTAGAATTTTAGAAAAAATTTAAATATTTGATTTTATTCTAATTTTTGGAATATTTTTGGAATTTTGAAAAAGTTTGATTTTATTTAATTTAACAATATTTTTGGAATTTTGATTATAATTTTCCGGCAACGTATTGATGTTTCGTGTTAACTATATCAAAATCTTTAACCCAGACTGAAGTCTTGATATCTCAGAGCTGTGAGATTTCAGCCCCTCCGTATTTTTTCATTTCAAATTGCATTGCTGGGGTATTGTTATTCGTTACTATAGCCGCAATTAGACTATTGCAGAACTCTGCAATATTTCTGCAATGCACTCATTGCCAAACTTTTCTGCAATGAACATTTTACACACTACCATTGCACGAATATTGCACAAATATTGCAGAGTTCTGCAATAGTCTAAGTACGGCTTATGGCTTTATGTAAATAATGTTGTTTATAAATAAACAAAACAAAAATTTATAATGAAAACTAGGTCTATTATGAATGCATAACTCCCTCTTATAATTCCCTTGGGAATTAAGAATGTCATTATTATTTCGGTAACTAAGGTATAAACGACTTATAATAAATCAGCAAAACATAATTAAATTAAAACATATACCAACCTTTTCTATATTATCATAGTCTTTCAACCGACAAGGCGATAACTAAACTATATGTGAAAGACATGGCTAAATATATAATTTACATGAATGTAAAAATGTTGTTAGAAAATAAAACATTTTTATTAAATTAATAAATTTAATAATTATTTAATATATGTGAAATTTTTCAAACTATGTTTTTCTAAAAGGGATAATACTCTAGTGAAAGTTTAAAAAAATGACATTGATCGGCAAATTCATGGCTACAGTACTGGCCCAATAACAATAGCCAATTAATGTAAACCATTAACGGGCCATTGCTTGATCATTCAAAGTAAACTGCACTGCCAATTTTCTACAAACGGTAGATTGGCCGGTTCATTGTTCCAGTAATGGCACGATAACAATAGCCAAGTAATATTCACCATTCATGTGCTTGGCCATTCAAAGATAACAATATACTGGCTATTTTCTGTAAACCATAGATCGGCCGATGAATGGTTCTAGTATTGGTCCAATAACAATAGCCAAGTACTGTTGACCATTAATGGGCCAGTGCTTGGCCGTATGTCAATGTCTGGCAAAACCTACTTGGGAAAGACCGAGGTGGAAAGTTTTTCTACTGTAAGCCTTATAACCCTTTCTACTGCGTTTGAATGCTATTTTATTCTCATTCACACACTTTAAAAGAATTTGGAAACAAACTAAATCATACATTTAATATTTGTATTTGAATTTGAATACCAAATAATTTTAATCTAGTTGGCAGGAGGGATCGATTTTGATCGATTATGATCAATGTTGTTCTACGGGTCTGACTACCCTGCGTACTCCAGTCCCTGCCATTGACATATGAGTTAGCGTGAGATATCACATACCACTGGCAATGGCAGGAGATGTCATTAGCCAAGATGATATCTTAGGGTGCTGGCGGACGAACTTTAATTAGTCAACGGCAGCACTTCCAGTCTTAGCTGGGCAGCGTTCCGGAGCGGTACCGCTCATTAGCTCTTCCGAGGAATCGGACCAACACGTAGTTATGTGTGGGCTTTGTGCCTCGATTGAGGTGGTGGGCGGTGCGTCTGGGGTACGCTGCATCAACTGGATTATTGGCATTTAGTTTTGTTTTGTTTTCTGCAAATTTCTCACAATTTGTTTTTCACTTATTATTTTGTTATTATTTCTTCATCTTATCATGAAATATTGGCATATGTCAAATTTTGTTGTATGATAGGATTTTTTACTTAGTTATCCATTTTAAAATAAAACATAAAAAAATAAAATAAAACCCCTTTGATATATATATATATGGCAGTACAACCGAAAAAAAATAAGTCTGCAAGTGGTAAAGCAAATTTGCGAAATCCACCCGCCCTTAAAGCGGCACGTCCACGGAATTTGCAGGGACAAAACATATATGAATCAATAAAAAATTTTAAAATACATGTTCAAAACATCTGCGGATTGAACGCTAACCATGACCACGTGCAACATCATCTTGAGCACGACAAACCGAACATTCTATTCCTTACAGAAACACAAGTTTCTGAAAATTTTCTCTTTATAGAATCGCTTAATTCCAAATATAGGCTCGAATCAGCTTTCAAACTCCATCGGGGCGTTTGCGCATTCATTCATGAGAGTGTTGCGTACACGCGCTTTCCAAATTTTGAACTACACGGTGACGGCTTCAATACAATGGTTTTAAAGATTTGTCTTCCAGAAATGACTTTTTTTACAATAGCTTTATACCGGTCCCCCAACAAACGTAACCCAAACTTTTTCAATATACTGACAAAAATTGTGGACGAGATTAGAGCAAAGTCCCCTAATTGTGAAGTTATCGTTACCGGTGACTTCAACGTCCACAACAAATCATGGTTGGAATTCTCCAAACCGACCGACGATGTTGACAATAGTGGAAAACTGGCAGAAATTTTTGCCGCGTCTCAGGGCCTATTCCAAATTGTTAAAAGCCCGACTTTCACTCCCCGTAACGGCGGTGATAATTGTTTTCTTTTAGATCTCTATCTTACCACAATGCCAGATATTACGAGTGTCGATGTCGCGAAAGGTAGTATTGGAAATTCTGATCATTATTTAATCTCATCAGTTATCAAAACTGATTTACTTAAAACTACAGCTCCCAAACCCCGTAAAATATTTCACTACTCAAAAATGGATAAGAGTGGTCTTCAAAAATGTTTCCATGGTTTCCCTTTCGACCGTCATTGTTTTTACTCTGACAATGTAAATGTTTCTGCTCAAAACTTTACAGAAACCATCCAATTTGCTATCAATAAATTTGTTCCTTTCTCCATAGTAAAACCCAAACAAAAATACTTGTATTCGAAAGCTGCCAAAACGGCACTTAGAAACAAACGTAGATCATTTAATATATGGATTCATAACAAAACTCCCACAAATCGATCCCAATATCTAGGCCAACAAAATATCTAACCAGATTATCTCAAACGAAAAGTCTGAAATTGACAGAGCGAACGCCTCAAAACTTACGTCTATGTCTGTTTCTGACAAGAGTTTCTACAGTGCCATTAATTCTTTAAATTCTGGTACAAAATTTTCTATTCCGCCTATTATTGATGGTGATTTAATCGTCAATGATCCCGCAAGAAAAGCTAACTTGTTCGCTGAACGCTTTGCTCTGAACTCCACTGTTTTGGAAACTCCTAAAGAAATGCCCCAAATCCAGTCTTCAGGAGTTAATATGAATGAACTTCACTTCAAATCCAAAATAGTCGCTAAACTTTTAAAGGGGTTAAACATCAACAAAGGCTCAGGAATGGACAATATTCCACCCATCATTTCAAAAACCTTTTCCATAGAACTTGCACCAACTTTAACTAAAATATTCTACCAATCCTACAAATCTGGTATATTTCCCTCGTGCTGGAAGTTGGCAAATGTCCAGCCCGTCCCCAAAAAGGGACCGAAATCCGATATCCCAAATTATAGGCCAATAGCTTTACTATCGGTCCTATCCAAAGTCTACGACATTATATTAATACACATATTTCAAAATTTCTGGAAGAAAATCATTTAATATCCGACAGCCAATACGGTTTTCGAAACAGAAGATCAACTACCGATCTATTAAACTATGTAGCGCATTGCTGGAACAGCATACTTGATAAAGGTGATGAAACATACGTTATCGCTTTAGACATCTCCAAGGGATTCGATCGAGTCTGGCATGCCAACTTAATCAACAAGCTCGTTGCGTACGGTTTTCATCCCAATGTTGTGAAGCTGATTCAAAATTTTCTATCCAACCGATACATTTCGGTAACCTTAGACGGATTTTCTTCTGAGTCTAAACTAATTAACGCTGGTGTACCCCAAGGCTCAGTATTGTCCCCAACCCTATTTTTGATTTATAAATCACCAGCAACCCAATAAATAGTTTTGCAGATGATAGTACTCTGCACAAGTCGTTCGCACCCCTTCCTTCAAAAGGTAAAATGCACGAACGAATTTATCCTGCCCGGAGAGACGCTGCCATAAACGTGAACAAAGACCTGAATAAAGTCGCCGACTGGGGTGACCAAAACCTTGTCAATTTCAACTCTACCAAAACACAGCTGTTGATTGTTTCCAGATTAAAGACCAAGTTCCCCAAAGATATTTTATTTAGTATGTGTGATGAACCAATAGGCGAATGTAAAAACATTCGTTTATTGGGTGTCACAGTTTCAAATGACCTCCTCTGGAACGATCATGTAATGGCGATGGCAAAAAGCGCGTCTAAAAAACTCGGCCTCTTAAATAGATGCAAAAAATTTTTTACTCCATACCAATTGCTCCATGTTTATAAGTCCTATATTCGTCCCTGTATGGTGTACTGCTGTCAAGTTTGGGGTGCTGCCTCTGTTTCCATCTTGGCCCTCTTGGACTCTGTTCAAAAGCGAGCTATACGAATTGTGGGTGATCGAACTTTAACATCAAAACTTGATTCGCTACAACATCGTCACACTGTTGCTGACCTCGTTGTTTTTTACAAATATCGTCATCAGCAGTGCTCAGACGAAATCAGCGGCATCATGCCTCAAACTTATTTTTACCCCCGTTCCACTCGGCAATGTGCTGCAGCAAACGGTGAAACGGTAAAGATCCCGCGCTGTCATACTGGCAGAACGCAGAGAGATTTCTTTGTCCGAACTGCGTACAAATGGAATAGTTTGCCGGAACACTTAGTCTCAGGGGGCTTCAACCCACAGATGTTTAAAAAAAGCGTTAATCTACACCTTAGAACGCCAGTTGTTGTGGGACCCAGGTCTAGACCTAGGTCTTAAAAGGTATTTATGTGTTGTTGTGACACATATTCTAAACCCTATTACACAACACATTTTATTAAAAAAAAAAAAACATTGAAATTCTCTTTCTAACAATAATAAGCTTCTATGCCGACTAAATCAAATTTTAATAAAAATCACACTAAAACTATAATCACCAAGTTCTTTTTAATTCCCAATCGGGGAGAGTTAACTTTCCTCCACCTATATATATATATATATATATATATATATATATATATATATATATATATATATATATATATATATATATATATATATATATATATATATATATATATATATATATATATATATATATATATATATATATATATATATATATATATATATATATATATATATATATATATATATATATATATATATATATATATATATATATATATATATATATATATATATATATATATATATATATATATATAAATATATATATATATATATATATTCTGTTTTTACACGACAGATTGGTTCCAGAGAAAGACGTGTAAAAAAAATTCGTGTAAAAATATACATTGTGTATATGGAAAAATGGAGGATTGGTTCCACTCTCAAGAAATCAGTACAAAAAATATTGGACACGCTGTTGCATTGACTCACACCACCATCAGTTCTGAAAATATAGTACGCTTATATATATTATTCAATTGATGGCTAGCTGTTGCCATAAATTAGTTATAACTTTAGAAAATTTGTTAAATAAAAGTAGAAATTCAATAATATTATCGAAAGTGGCAAACCAAAAATTTGGATATGCCGAATTATTGTGAGTTTTTAAAACTTCACCGCTTCACAATTACAGAATTTGTGTGCTGATCCAATTTCAGTATTCAGGCCCAAAACGTAAACAAAATTCAAAAAAGTCGGCCAAGTGCGAATAAAATTTGCTCACCAAGGATTCCGTGAACGTAAAAGAACATATATCAAAAATAATTGACAAAATTGTGTTGTATGTATATAGTCTTTCTATTGCCAAATCATAAGGACATACAAAATGTATATTTCCTCTTAAACGTTAAACGATTTTGCCACCTGTGCAATCAGCTTCCATTCATTTCCTTCCATGACTAGTGGACCCCAGTTTGGACATCCTGTATCACGAAGGTTTTGTATGATGTCATCACGTCAACGTTGTCTAGATCTTCCTCTCCAACAAACACCAGCTGGTTGTTGTTGAGATGCTTTTTTTATCATTCTATCTAGTGGAGCTTTTTCTACAAGACTAAATCTTCTAATCCGGTTGAATTTAATGAATCCAATTTCATCGCAGCTGCCAAGGAGCTGTCTGATTTCGTGATCCATTCGGTTTCTTTACTGATTCTCAGCAACTTTGCATGAACCATAAATTCTTCGCATGGCCTTCCTCTTGAATGTTGATAAAATTCTATAGTCGGTGCGATTCAGTGTCCAGCTTTCACTTTTCAAGTAAGGCACAGATCGAATTAATGCTTTGTAAAGTGCGACCGCGAAAGAAATTTTGATCGCAGAAGTTTTAAGTATGCCTAGAAAACTCTGTATGTGGCAGTGACAAGGGCTTTGATATATGCCTGCATGTCATTTGACGCTGTTTTTGCAGACTCGAGGTATTTGAAGTTTTCCACGCGTTCCACTTTATAGTCGCCAGTATCCAGATTTCCGGAAGTCATGTTCCTAGATGTTGTTAGATGTTTAGTTTTGCCGGTGTTTCAAGTAGTCAATTCAAGTAGTAGTTTAGCATTTATTTCAAGCTATGAGCCTATTCTTAAAATCAATTGTTCTACGTCCGAGAAGCGCAATATCATCTGCGTAACCAAGAATTTAACTAGAATTGTTAAAAATGAAGTTTTGTGTTTCGATTCGGCTTTTTCTTATTGCGTTCTCAAGCGGCAAATTAAATAGTCCGGGCGCAAGTGCATCACCTTGTCGAACACCTGTTCGATCGTGTTATATGCAAAGTTAGATCGAAAGGACCAGAAACTGTTGTTGTCGCGGATGATACTCTCATATGCTTGCTTGAAATCAACGTAGACCTGGATCAATCAGGTCTGATGTTGTACTCCCAAAATTTTTCTAGAATCATCCTTAAAGCAAAACATTGATCTGCGGTTGAACGGTTGGGATGAAAACCACAACTTGTCGGCACAATTGCTTGAACAGGATCAATTTCATTCTTTCTATTCAGTAGGCTTTGAAAGTGGGAGCGCTATACTGCCTGCACATCACGTTCATTTGTTGTAAGCTCGTTGTTTATTTTTTACGATTGTGGATCTTGGGTGGTAATTTTTTGTCAAATTTCACGCATTGGCAAAACACTCTTTCAAATTTCGATTAGCCGCATGTTGGTTGATGTTTTCGATACAACCTTTATATGTTCGCGTTTCTTTTCCGTAGAAGATAATCAGCTTGGAAGCTTCGGGTGTTCCTTGTTAACCATTTTTCACGCTTATGTTTAAACCTTTAGCGGCAATAGTCGTCAAACCATTCGTTGCGATTTCGGTGATCGTTTTCCGATTGTAATTGGTGAGAATAGACGATTGAGTTGCATTGGTTTTACGGCAGCAATGACTCGCCATGGCGTAGAATCATTCTTACTTTGTTCTTACGCAGTTCTTACTTTGCTCTTCTTAACTAAAATAACCTAATTCTGTCAACGTTACACAAGTAGCACGGCATGGACGTAGAATTTCGCTAACAAATAGCAATATCAATGGAAAATTTATCGATCAGATACGAAAAATGTAACATATTATCCATTGAAAAATGTTACATATTAAATCTTATTCATAGCGGTTTATGATAACTAAAGATAAAGAGTAGCAAAATCCGATGTCTTTGTCGTGCTGCCTGGGTAATGCTGACAGCATTTGGTTAGTGTATCGGAGACAAGCAGAGTACAAACTGCTTAGTCAATGACCTACATCACAGCAAATTAGCGCCATAAAACGCATGCGACCCAAGCGTCTTTTCTTCATGTTAGGGGCGGTTGGGAGCGGGCGTCTGTCTTGGATCAAGTGGCACGCTAAATAAACATGTAAAAAGGTTATTTTGATGACCTTAACATTAGAACGGATCCATTCACAAAGTTTAGGTTGGGTCTGAGGTTAACACCCTAACCCCGAAAAAAGTTTTGTTAAATTAAGAAACCAGAAAAAGAATAACAAACCCGGACAAAAAACAGAATGTTACATGGACGTCAAAAAGGACAGACTACCGAGTGCACCCTGAGCGCACTTGATGCTCTCTAAAATGTCTAGAAACAGAGGCTGAGAAGTATAGGAAGGATATTAGGATAGAAGGATAAAACCAGAAAAAGAATAACAAACCCGGACAAAAAATAGAATGTTACATGGACGTCAAAAAGGACAGACTACCGAGTGCACCCTGAGCGCACTTGATGCTCTCTAAAATGTCTAGAAACAGAGGCTGAGAAGTATAGGAAGGATATTATTACTCTGCAAGAAATTAGACAGCCAATAATCGGAAAACAAGATTAAGATATTCACTCTTTATACTGTAGTGGTGGTTATCCTTCTCAAAGAGGATTTGGTACTGAGTTTCTTGTTGGTGCACGCACACAAGGAGCCGTGATGAAATTCATTCTAGTCAATGAGAGGATCTGCTACCTACGGGTACACGGTACATACAACAATATTTCTCTTATTGCCGTACATGCACCTACTGCAGTTTAGACCGTCGACGAGGAGAATGCTTTCTAAATACCAATGGAAGAGGCTATGAAACAAACACCAACACGTGACTTCATTATGGTTTTTGATGACTTAAATAGGAAGGTCGGAAGAGATATTTAAATCGAATGATATTGGTGAGATAATGACTGAGTTTGCATTATCAAATAAATTGAGAATTGCCAGTGCTTTCTTTTCGCATCGATCGATTCATAAGCAGACTTGGAAAACTCGAAATCAAATTGATCACGTGCTAGTAACAGCACGTTTCTTTTAGGGGGATCTGGTTGCGCGATCCTTTAGAGCATACATTGGAAGTGACCACCCATTTCCTTGTATGTGCTAAGATAAGGTTCCACTTTCCAAATCCAGGCATTCCAAAATTCAAAGAACAGAATGGTTTCAACATCTAATCACTAAAGAATGCTGAAACAGAAGAGAGATATTAAAACCATATTGCCAAACATTGGAGAAATCAGATCCACGAAGGAGAACTATAAACTGGCAAGACAAGCCGTTACAAATCTATGTAGATGAACGTAGAGATAATGGTGGTAGATGAAGTGTGAGGAGATTGAAAGCTTTAATAAGAAACATCAAACACGTTACTTCTTTCAACAGGTTAAAACCATAAAGAAGGGACCTCAAACTAGATCGACTGCTATTCAAAACGAAGATGGGAAGCTGAAAGTAGACCTTAAAAACATTTTAGATACTTGGGCTTATTATTTTGAGAATTTTCTTAAGTGACCAGGAACAAGTCGGGCGACGAGCAAAGCTTATTATATGACTGATGGCATACTCGGCCAAAGTGAAAATGTTATAAGTAAAACTTTCAAGTCACTTAAGAATGGCGCTAGAAAAATTGATCTGCAAAATAACTACGATAAAACCAAATATATGAGTGGTTCAAGGAAGGATGAGTGATCAATGCTTGACTCAAACAACAGCATACTTACATATATAAAAGCTCGAATCATTGCAGATAGTCGAACTTTCTACTCAATTGAACCTCTCTTTGGATCACCGTATGAATCAACTAACACCAAACTTAAGTTATACAAGACATTGAATAGACCGGTTGATGTATGGGTCACAAACCTGAATCCTTACAAAAAATCACATTTATCTGTATTTGAGCGTAAGATCGTACGTCACATTTTTGATTCACTTAAGACAGACGATGGAGAGTACAGAACCCGATATAACTTTGAGATAATAGGTTGTATCCGGTCCAATAGGATTGCTTGGTTTGGCCATGTTCTACGAGCCTATTCACAGTCTGATTGGAATGGGCCACAGTCTGACCGGAATGATTAAAAAAATGTACGTTAGTACCACAGGGAGTAGGCAACCGCGAGGTAGACCGCGACTGCAATGGGAGATGGATGTAATAAACGACCTTAAAAAAATCGACTGCCATGGTAATTATGTTGCTATGGCGAATGACCGTGGTGAATATGCAAAGCTGATTAGCTTGGCAACGCCCCTACATGGAACATGAACTCCAAAAAAAACAAAATTAAACAAAAAAAGAAAAATTAAATTATACCAGCCTGAAAATGGTTTATATTGAAATACACACTATATTGAAACAGGCACTGTTCAAATAAAATTATAATTTATAAATAATCAACTCAAATATAATAAACGACAATAACTCAAAAGCTGAGCACTTCACAATTATGTAAAAATTGCTATGTTTCTTAAAGCAAGTGCAAGTCTTTCAAATGACAGCCAGTTTAAGTCAAATAAAAATTTTTTCATCCTTCCCCATTTCCATCCCCTCAAAATACAGAAATATAATAAGTGGAAACCGTGCGATTTTTAGATAAAAATTTATAAAACATTCTCCTTTTTCTGATTCTGACTCGTATCACGGATCGTACAATAATGAATAGAGAGTAAAAATGTAAATACTTACTGTATTTCTACTCTACATTTTAATTTTAAATAATAATAAAATAATACACGCCTTATTCTTTTTAAATTGAGATTTATTTCACTAAATGCGAATTTCGAAAGCTATCGTTTCATCGACAGTAGTATCTAAAAACGTTTAGATACTACTGTCGATGAAAGCATATAGTTTTCTAAATACGTATTTAGTGAAATAAAACTCAATTTAACAAGAATAAGGCGTTTATTATTTTATTATTATTTAAATATCTTGTTACAGTTTAGAACTTCTAAATTAAAATATTTTAATTTAATTTTTTTTGGCAAATGTATTGTAATTTGAAGCGTCTTTTAAAAATATATGTAGTACTTTATATATTTTTAAAAGCCTCTTCATATTGCAATACATTTGCCAAATTACAATGCATTTGCAATTTCTTTTCTCGAAAAATCGGATAAACGGGCGAAAAAATTTATATTTAAAGGTTTAGTCGATTCGTGTTATTTCAAAAATTTTCGTGCATAAAGAAAATTATTTTTTTTCTCCAACTCGTGTTATTTCAAATTCGTGCATAATAAATTCGTGCAAAAACAGAACTGAGTATATATATATATATATATATAAATATATATATATATATATATATATATATATATATATATATATATATATATATATATATATATATATATATATATATATATATATATATATATATATATATATATATATATATATATATATATATATATATATATATATATATATATATATATACATATATATATATATATATATATATATATATATATATATATATATATATATATATATATATACATATATATATATATATATATATATTAGACTGGTCGTTAAAAATATATATATATATATATATATATATATATATATATATATATATATATATATATATATATATATATATATATATATATATATACATATAGATATACATATATATATATATATATATTAGACTGGTCGTTAAAAACCAAATTTTCCGAGACCCCCCTAGAAAAATTCTTTGTGGTCAAAAAACCACAACGGCATTATTTTTTTTTTTTTAAACCAAAAGAACACGTGCTGCAAAATCATCGAAGTTTATTTTTGATAAAATTGTTAATATCTCATAAAATATGCAGATGTCAAAAAAAATCATATAATCTTTTTTGTAGGAAATTTTATTTTCTACAAAAAACGTCCGGGTCATTTTTTTCCTAAAACCTATATTTCTATGATATTTTGAAATAAAACTTGAAATTCTTCGAAACTCGTTAAACCAAATGATGAAAATTTCGACGAAAAAGTACTAATTTTGATTTTTTTTGTCACGATTATTTTTTATACATTTCATTCTATAGCATAAGAAGAAAATTAGGACTTTTTCGACATCTTTATTTTTATGTTTTTTAAAAATTACGAAAACTTACAAGCTCATTTTCAAAATATCATGAGAACTATACGTTTTCCGGAAAAAATGACTTGGACCTTTTTTGTAGAGAATTAAATTTCCTACAAAATTTGTTATGTAATTTGTTTTGACATCTTCATATTTTATGAGATATTGGAAAAAATCTACGAATTTTTCAAAAAATAAACTTTGACGATTTTGCGGCACGTGTTCTTTTGATTTAAAAAAAAAAAATAATTCCGTTGTGGTTTTTTGACCTCAAAGAATTTTTCTAGGGGGCGTCTCGGAAAATTTAGTTTTATATATATATATATATATATATATATATATATATATATATATATATATATATATATATATATATATATATATATATATATATATATATATATATATATATATATATATATAATATATATATATATATATATATATATATATATATATATATATATATATATATATATATATATATATATATATATATATATATATATATATATATATATATATATATATATATATATATATATATATATATATATATATATATATATATATATATATATATATATATATATATATATATATATATATATATATATATATATATATATATTAGGCATGACCAGATATGTATGAACAATTTTCAAACCATCTTTTTCTTCGCTCCCACCGGCTAATTTTGTTCCATTTGACTCGAATATGAACTATATCCAGTTTTATTGAAATCGGAAAACAATCACCCACCGCGCAGTGGCGTCGAAGATAAGAAAATTAGCAGAATAATAGGATTTTTTATTTTTATCAGATATAATCATCTTAAAATATAATATATCTCATAATTTTGATTTTTTTTATTAAAAGCTAATTAATTAACGATTCTAACGAGCCTAAGTATGTAGAAATCGATCTTAGAAAAGTGATTTATCTTAATTTTTCTTCTTACATATATGAAAATTCACTAATCAATAATATAATAGCCGTAAGTCTATCCTTCTATACAAGCGTAACGGATATCTTATCTATCCTTTAGTCTATAGATCAAATATAGTTCAAATTGGTATATTGGTAGCGCGCTCGAGGGGCGGAGCCCGCGGGATACCCCCTAGTTCA
>OY856186.1:140689617-140775704 GCA_963693315.1 Diogma glabrata | reverse complement strand
CAGACGCACCGCCCACCACCTCAATCGAGGCACAAAGCCCACACATAACTACGTGTTGGTCTGATTCTTTGGAAGAGCCAATGAGTGGTACCACTAGGGAACGCTGCCTAGCTAAGACTGGAAGTGCTGCCGTTGACTAATTAAAGTTCGTCCGCCAGCACCCTAAGATATCATCTTGGCTAATGACATCTCCTGCCATTGCCAGTGGTATGTGATATCTCACGCTAGCTCATATGTCAATGGCAGGGACTGGAGTACGCAGGGTAGTCAGACCCGTAGACCAGTGGCGTAGCGACATACGGGTTTGTTCGGGTTCAAACCCCCCCCATTGAAATTTTAAAATTTCTGTAATCCTGAAGAATTGCTCTAATATTCTAATATTAAGATTTTTTCCCTGGTATCTTACGAATGAATTGAACAGTTGCTTTCTTTTCGTTCCCCAGAACCCCCTCCTTCCCTCTTCCTGTCAGACCTGACGCCGAGGGGGGTTTTGGGGATTGTGACACCCTCCCAAGGATTTTCCCATTCGGCAAATTCGGCATTTTTACGAAAAGAATTTTCCAATTCGGCAATTTTACGATTTTATTAAAGTTAAGTTAAGTTTATTAAAGTTATTTAAGCAAACATTTAAATTTTCGCAGCGATTCCCACTTTTTGTTCAGTATCACTTATTTATTTTCTTTGTCATTCGGCAAATTACGATTTTAAAATCTTTACGGCAACTCGACTTAAAATAGCCGAAGCAGAAAAATCTGGATGAATGATTAATATATTTTCAAATAAAATCAGTAATTTATATAAATAAATTATTGTAATTATAATCAACGGAACAAACTTTTTTTGGTATATATTTATTATAACGTGTTTCGAATGTAAACATTCATCGTCAGATTACCAAAATCAGTGGCGTAGCGACATACGGGTTTATTCGGGTTTAAACCCCCCACTCAAAAAAAAAAACTAAGTGAAACTAACAAAATTCTACATACGTTCTACAATTTTTTTTATAAATATACAACACACAAAAATTTTTGTTAAATTTACATTTTTACAATAAATATTGTAGATATACAAAAAATTATTTGTAAACACTACAAATTATTTAACTAACATTCAGCAGAAGATTGTAAGCCTTATAAATTAAATTGTAAAAATGCCCGAAATATTATTATTAAATGTTTTGTAAAATCCTCAAAATTAATTTTTGTTTCCACAAAAGTTTTAGAAAAATAACGAATTATTTTATTTGCTCAACAAAAGACATTTATGGATTTAATATTTTTTGTGTAAAACAGTCATTGATATTTATTAGTTCTTCGTTAATAAATAAAACACAATTTTTTGCTAACATTTATTTTATTTTTATTTTTTATTATCTTATAATTTTTATTATATTTTTTTTATATTATATTTTTATTTTCAAATATCTGCATCATTTGAAAAAACAAATTTAAAACATATTAATACGCCGTTATATTATCACAGCCTGAGCTTTCCAACTGAGGTAGCACTGTAAAATCAATATCAGCATCTAAAAAAACAATGAAAAAGTTGTGATATCTTTTTACTTTCTGCTGGCTGTCACCGATTACGTAGGTTTTGAAATATGTTATAGATCTGATCCAATTCAGTTCATCCATTATCTCTAATAGTCAATTCCAAAATCTACGCAATCGGTAAGTGGCCTATTAATATCGAAATATTTAAAATTTCTCACCTGTGCATAGAGTTTGTCTTCTAAATTTATCATACATGTATTTTCACTATCACTATTTATCATGAATAGACATTGCTAAATAATCACAATTTTAAAAAATCTCTGCGAATTTTTACTTAGACAACCAAATTGAAACTAAAATTGTTTAATACCAATTTTGGTTATACATAAATTGAATTTATGAAAATTTATAAAAGCATTTGTAAAAGCAAAGTTTTTTTTGTAAAAAATGTGTTTGTTTTTAGGGTTCCGTTTTTTATACGGAACACTATTGGTGAGAGTACAACGTGTTTTTCACATTATTTCGATTATCTCGTGAACCATTAATCAGATGAACTTAAAATTTGAGGTGCTTATAAAACTAACCTATCCACACAAGATGGCGGGTTAAAAAATAAATAAAGTTGTGTTCGTTTGTTTTAAGGAGGTACGATGTAAAGCCTTTGAAAACAAACATTTTTTTAGCGAGACGAGTAGGGTATCATATGAAAGGGCTTCATTTCAGCATTTTTAAAAAATATATTTTGGAATTTTACACCTCACCATTTTTTGTATAATTTTGAAAAATGACGTTTTCGGGATGTTTTATTGCCCCGATTAACTCCGACCCCACTTCATCGAAAATCTTGAAATATATTTGGAATGATAGAAAATTGAGGAGGTTTTTAATAAAAAATATAGAAAAGTGGCAGACACTCATAACTATATTTATTAAAGGGGTGGGAATGTTAAGGGGTAAAAACATCATTTAAAACCAGGTCATGTGGGGTGTCATTTGAAAGAACACTTGATTTTAGAAATATTGCCACTTTTTTAGAATTTTGCAATGCATGGTTTTTGAATTATTATCAATAAAGTGACACAAAAAGTTGGTCCCCCCCCTTGCATTTCGAGCCTAATTAACAGAAAAATTTGAAAAAATTCACAGAGACAGGAAGTTTGATAAACTCTGAACGAAAAATATAGCGAACCCTCAAATAATTATATTTTTGTGTTTTTAAGGGATTGGGGTGGGGAAGGGTGAAAAAAAACTTTTTTGACCCAAGCGAGTGGGGTGTCATTTGAAAGAGGACCGAATTTCAGACACTTTGCAATTTTTTTTAGAATTTTGTGGTACACAGTTTTTGAGTTATTCTAAAAAATGTGCAAATTCCAGACCGTTCCCCCCCCCCTACGTTTCGACACTGATTGACAGAAAAAATTGAAAAAATTCATAGAGACAGGAAATTTGCTATATTTTGAACGAAAATTATAGCGAACTCTCAAATAATTATATTTCTGTGTATTTAGGGGATGGGTGTAAAGAGGGTAAAAAAAAGCTTTTTTTGACCCAAGCGAGTGGGGTATCATTTGAAAGAGAACCAAATTTCCAACACGTTGCAATTTTTTTTAGAATTTTCCGGTACACCGTTTTTGAGTTATTCTAAAAAATGTGCAAATTCCAGACCGTTCCCCCCCCTACGTTTCGACACCGATTGACAGAAAAAATTGAAAAAATTCATGGAGACAGGAAATTTGCTATATTTTGAACGTGTGTTTAGGGGACGGGTGTAGAGAGGGTAAAAAAAAACTTTTTTTGACCCAAGCGAGTGGGGAGTCATTTGAAAGAACACTAAATTTCCAAAACATTGCAATTTTTTTTAGAATTTTCCGGTACACCGTTTTTAAGTTATTCTAAAAAATGTGCAAGTTCCAGACCGTTCCCCCCCCCCCCTACGTTTCGACACTGATTGACAGAAAAAATTGAAAAAATTCATGGAGACAGGAAGTTTGCTATATTTTGAACGAAAATTATAGCGAACTCTCAAATAATTATATTTCTGTGTGTTTAGGGGATGGGTGTGGGGAGTGCAAAAAAACTTTTTTTGGAACCAAACGAATGGGGTGTCATTTGAAAGAACACTTAATTTAAGAAACATTGCAACATTTTTTAGAATTCTGCGATGCACAGTTTTTTAGTTATTGATGAAAAAAAAGTGCTATTTTAAGTGTATGTATACCACGCTATATTTCGACGCTGATTTATAGAACAAATATTCCCAATTTAGACCGTTAAAATACTGGGTAAATCTTTCTTTAGCTAACATAAACAGCTATGGATAAGATTTAACCTCAAGTAACATTTTTGATCAATGTAGATGTGATTGACATTTACTATAGACGTTTACGATTAAACATTTATTCTGTTATGCGTCCATAGTCTGGTGATATAAAGACTTTACAACATAACTTTATGTCATTTATTTTTGATATTGTGTTCTTTTACATTCACGGAACCCTTGGCGAGCGAATTTTATTCGCACTTGTCCGACTTTTTTTAAATTGCATAAGTTTCTTTGTAAAGTATAAAAAAAAATCGACCATATTCGTATTAAGTTTGACAATAAAAATTGTAGAATGTCATTTTTCTGTTAACAAAATTTTACAAAATTTTGTAGAATTGAATTTTATTTTGTTATGGATAAGTGAGATATGATTTAAAATTTAAAAAAATCAACATAGACCTTAACAATATTTTTGTTAAAAGAATGAAAAAAATTTGTATCTAGAAATATTTATGATTTTTTACATTTGTAATCCAAGTCACAAAAACAATTGGTTAGTTTACAATTTTTATTTCAGATTTAAAAAAGTCAAATAGACTATACAAAATTTTGTATCAAGTTTAGCATTTTTTGGCAAATTCACAAAAAAATTTTTTTAGCACTTTTACAAAACGATTTTGTGAATCTTACCGGGCAAATTTTTTTGAGTGCCCCATTGAAATTTTAAAGTTTCTGTCTTCTAGAAGAATTCCTCTAATATTCTAATATTAAGATTTTTTCCCTGGCATCTTACGAATGAATTGAACAGTTGCTTTCTTTTCGTTCCACAGAACCCCACCCTCCACTATGTTGTCATAGTGATAGCACACATACTCACTAGCACACATACTCAAAAAGTTGACTGCCAGCTGCATGCCACGATGCGTACTATAAGTAGTACTATCAGAACCACCCCTTAACCTTGGCCCTGTGTTAAGCAATATAGCTCCGCCTGCACTCAGACGCTCGCATGCTCTCATGCGTGAACATAAAAAGGTAACCAACAACATCACGTTACCCTTGCACGAAGATAACGGTGACCACACTCGTTGTCGATTGAAGTCAAGAAAGCCTCCACATAAAACTGCCAGCAACCTGCTGGCAACTAATTTTAATATCTTGGATGTCTGGGACACCTCCTGGCATCATCAGTACAACTGGCCTTTCTATTACTAACCCGACTTCTACTCAACCTGGTTTCGATCTGCCACGTCATACCTGGACTACACTAAACCGAATAAGAACGAATCATGGACGTTGTGCTGATTTGTAGAAAGAGGGGCATTTCAGAGTCCCCTGAGTGTGACTGCGGCGCTCCACAATAAACCATAAAACACATTGCAACTGTGTGTCCAATTCGACGGTACAATGGCGACATCTCAGACATCCATTTGGCAACTCCCGATGTAGTAGCATGGATAGACTTGCTCGATGTAAACATCTAATATTCAAATGTACTGCCCAATGTTCAAATATTTTACTTTTTGTTTTTTTACTAAAAGACGCGCAATCAAATTGAATGTAAGTTCATTTAATGTGTATGCATGCTTTGTTTTAGGTAGATTTCATAGAAGAGTCTACCTATTTTAAGTTTAATTTTTAATGTGTCACAAAAAAACCATACGCTAAATAAAAAAAAAATAGTGATACAATAATTTGGAAAAAATAACAAATATTATGTCAAAGGTAACTTGTTCCACATATTTTTATTTCAAAATTTATGCAAATTTATAATTTCAATTTAGAATAAACATTTTGTTTTAAATATTTTACTTGCGGCGAATAAAAAATAGTATATGATAAGCTATTTTTGACTTAATGTGGATGCAACTCCACATACGACCAAAATCTTTAGCTTTACGTCCCATCATAATGTACTATTCTGGCGTCTTTTATTTATGCCCACTGGTCTACTTTTCTTTCTTTATGAGTACATCTGTAGCCCTATTCCTGTACATCGTGAAATAGGAATTGAGAAATAAATTACAGCAATTTTTTCATAACTAGTATTCCGTGCCGGAAATATCAAATAACAATTTCGTAGATCGGACAATAGATAAGATCGGACAAAACAAAGTGTCCTGGAAGTTGTTCTAAATACAAAACAAAATTAATTGTGTTAGAATAGTTAAAATGATATCTAACGCCTTGATATTTTAAGGAATTTGATTAATCAGGAAAATCATTTTTCATCCCTTCCTAGACACAGGTTTGAGGCGAATCAATAGGTAAAGTGTCATTCAGTTTCAAATAAGTTTAAATTTCAAAATCACTAGCACAAAAATTTCTATTTAAAAATAACCAAAATTATCAGTTTTTAAAGTTAATAAAAAATTATTCGAAATTTGCTTTTTTAAAGTTAATTAAAAATTATTCGAAATTTGTTTTATGAAAGTTAATTAAAATTATTCGATATTTTTGTTTTATATTGCACCAACTCTCACCAAAATATTTTATAAATCCTCTAAATCTGGTATTTTTCCATCCTGCTGGAAGTTGGCCAATGTCCAGCCTGTCCCAAAAAAGGAACGAAATGTGATATTTCAAATTACAGACCAATAGCCTTACTCCCAGTCCTGTTTAAAATATACGAGCAATATATTAATTCACACATATATCCAAATATTTGGAGGACAACCATTTGATATCATGACAGCCAATACGGTTTTAGATACAAAAGATCAACAACCGATCTATTGAACTATGTAGCACATCTTTGGAATAGCATACTTGAGAAAGGTGGTGAAACGTACGTAATCGCATTAGACATCTCAACAGCATTTGATCGAATCTGGCATGCCAACTTGATCAACAAGCTCGTTGCGTACGGTTTTCATCCCGCAGTTGTAAGTTGATTCAAAATTTTCTGTCTAACCGATACATCTCGCTATCTATAGATGGCTTTATTTCTGAGTCCAAATTAATTAACGCTGATGTACCCAAGGCTCAGTTTTATCTCCCACTTTATTTTTAATTTATATCAACGAACTGTTGCAAATCACCAGTAACCCAATAAATAGTTTTGCAGATGATAGTACACCGCACAAGTCATTCGTCCCCCTATCTTCAAAGGGTAAAATGCATGAAGAAATAAATCCCGCCCGGAGAAACGCTGCCATAAATGTAAACGAGGACCTGAAAAAAGTCGCCGATTGGGGTGACAAAAATTTGGTCAATTTTAATTCCACCAAAACACAGCTATTGATTGTTTCCAGATCAAAGACCGAGTTTCCCAATGATATTTCAATTAATATGTGTAACGACCAAATAGACGCATGTGAAAACATTAGTTTATTGGGCGTCATAATTTCCAATGACTTACTCTGGAACGATTATATCATGTCCATGGCAAAAAGCGCATCAAGAAAACTGGGCCTCCTCAATAGATGTAAAAAATATTTTTCTCCGTATCAATTACTCCACATTTATAAGTCCTATATTCGTCCCTGCATGGAGTATTGTTGTCAAGTTTGGGGCACTGCATCTGTTACCATCTTGGGCCTTTTGGACTCTGTTGAAAAGCGTGCTATACGAATTGTTGGTGATCGAAATTTAACATTAAATCTTGATTCCCTACAACATCGTCGCACTGTTGCTGATCTCGTTGTTTTTTATAAATATCGTCACCAGCAGTGCTCGGATGAAATTAGATCTATAATGCCCCAGACATCTTCTTTTCCATGTTCAACTCGTCAATCTGTTTGTGCAAATAGTCAAACTGTCGGGATTACTCACTGCCCCAGTAACAAAATGCAAAGGGATTTCTTTGTGCGTACATCGTAAAAATGGAATGCTTTGCCTGAATCAATAGTCTCGAGTGCCTTCAATCCACAAAGATTTAAATAAAGCGTCCACCAACACCTCAAGATGTATGTTGTTGTGGGACCTATAAGGTCTTAAAAGGTATCTATGTGTTTTTGTGACATATTTTGTAATTCCTACTACACAACACTTTTTACTAAAAAAAAAAAAATTGTAAAAATATTTTTGTTTTGAAATAAAAATTATTCGATATTTGTTTTCTTAAAGTTAATTAAAAATAATTTAAAATAGTTAAAAAAAATCATTAATCTATTTTTTAAAAAATTATTTATTAAAAAAATTAAAATTAAGGAAACATTAAAATGAAGTATCTATTATTGTAATGAATTATTAATAAAACTAATTAATTTGTTTATTGGGTTAAACTATTAAGTCTTATAAAATAACCCTTGACCCCCCCCAATGGAAAATTCTGGCTACGCCACTGCCGTTAGATCAACATTGATCATAATCGATCAAAATCGATCCCTCCTGCGGGAGGTAGTTAAACTAAAACGAGTAAGCTTTAAGAGGTGTAAGCTGGCTCCCACAACCGAATGCCCCATAATCGCCATCCCTATTTCAAGAATCGCAAGGAATGGTGACAGTCTAACGATTGGAGCTGAAATTGATGACAACAGCTGTACCATTACAATAGATAATGGAGCAACTCGCACAATAGTTCGTACAGATTTACTAAAAGGGGAATGACAACCTGCAGAAAAATGTCGAATATAAACAGCAACAGGGGAAAGTGCAACTATCAGGGAAAGCAAAATTGCTGATATAAAACTAGGAAATATGCACTTTCAGCATGAAGTTCTAGTGGAAGACATCGTTGATTAAGTAATTTTGGGCTTGGGCTTCATGAGGCCGAATGGATTTGTAATAGAGGCTGGAAATGGAGTACTCAAGTATGGTAACGTAGAGTTGGCTCTTCAGATGAATGGTGCCGAATCAAGTATGAGGCGAATAATATTGGAACATCGCGAAAAGCTGCCACCTAATACCGACACAATCGTCTGGGGAAGATTGGAGGGCAATTTTGGTTCACCGATTTTGGGTCAGATGCTCGAACGTTATTCGTCCATTTTCTGCAGTATATCAGCAGACAACGGAAGAACTAATATGGTAAAACATAAAATTGACACGGGAGCAGAGGTACCGATTCGCCAAGCACCAAGAAGATTGCCATTAGCAAAACGGGAAGAAGCTGACAGAATGATAAAGGATATGAATATGGCTAGTGTTATGGAGCAATCAGATAGTCCATGGAGTTGTAATGGAGCGCTTTCTTCGTTGTTAGACAACGAAGAGGTATAGCAGGTCGCGTAACTGGTTGAGGTTTATAATGCCGTTTCGACTAGCTTCAGCATTGGGACCGAGTAAGAAATCCTGCTGTACGCGATAAACATGATATATACGGAAATGGGAAAAAAAAGACAAATGAAAAAATGAGACTCTAGCGACCCTTTTGGCGACAGAACTACGATCAGCACGTCCAACCCCACATTTACTCACATGCTCTCATACTCACACGACTCATACACGTTCGCACCCTCCCACATATGCACACTATCACCCATATCCGCATCCATGCCCACATTCAGCTACACTTGAAACAAGCCACTATTCAAACCCTGTTTTTTTATAGTTTCATATAATTGATAGGTTATTATTTACAGTGAATGATTTTAAATCTACTTAAAAATAAATATTATAAATAAATATATATATTTGTTTTGTTATAACTTGTAAGGGAGATAACCTAAGAAGAAAATCGAATTTTAATCTCACAGATATGAGATATAAAAAAAAACTTAAAATACCAAGATACCGTGTTCATATTGGGAGTGATTCATTTCAGAAATTACCTCTTACTACGGCCCATTTTGGAGAACTACATACAAAAAACAACTGTTTGAATCATACATGAATAATTTATTTGTTCTAAAAGGTTCTACAGAATTGTTGAAAATAAAGAAAATCATCGTAACATTTGTTCATTTTCATTTTGCGAATTGGTGTCAGTTAGTATTACCTTTTATATATACCAACCAGGTCATAAAAAAAAATATCGGATGAATTACCGGCGAGATTTGCCCAATATGATCAACAATACGTTCTGATACGCATTGAACGAATCATCCAACTGGCACCAGATCCTCAGGACTAAATTTAGGCTCGGCCTGTCCTTTACCAAAGATGAACAAATAACCAATTCCACCAAAACAGTTTGATCATCTTTCCCGGCAACCTGGTTGATCGCTATGGTAATCCACAAACTATCTAATATACACTTCGTTGCAGAATTAAATCGAAGCCAAGAAAAAATATTTGTGGACACACCCAAGGCATCGCTTTTTGTGCTGGTTAGCTTGAGTAAAGTTGCCCGTATTGTCGCCAATCCGGTAGAATCGATGGATTACGAAACATATGCAAATGAACAGATCCTAAACATTCGATGCTATTTGATTTGATTTTCTTGTCAAAATGATTACATATCCAATTGCTGTTATTTGACCATCATCCCCATTGTTATATGAGTGTAGTACACTATGGATAGGGAATCACGGTCACACATCACATGCACTCACACTCATAACCACCCGTAAAACGTTCCACTCTGGATAGGTTTTATTGTTTTGTTTTGCATCTCTATCTGGGTTCACTCGATTTCGAAACGGGAGTAATAGCTGGTGATATCGATAAGCTTGGTGTCGAGGAAGTCGAGCCCATAATTAAATTTTTCTATTATGGCAAAGAAAAAGCATAATAAATTCACATTTACATAAATTAAAATATGGAGAGTTAAATATCTTTCGTCAATGTTACCGGAACTATCACCTAAGACTCAGATTTAACGTATCCGGAGAGATAATTCATTTTTTTACACATAACTATCTTCGTTCCCCCACCCTTCAGTTAAATTGGTAATTCATAAACAAAATAGAACAAACAAATTGTCATGCCACAATGATCACCATACGGCTAGGATCGGTTAATACTACTTTTAATATTCCATATAAAGCAATTAATTGTAAATCGAACACGAAATTATGTGGTGCATGAAACATTGCACGCTATTTTTATAAGCAACCTTCTTGATAACTCCGTAAATCGCATAAACAGTCTGGAGAACACCTGATGAAAATCTGGAAACAAAATACTAGCTAGCTCCGTGTAAAAAAACTTAATTTGACTTAAATCGGAATAATCTAAGTCCTGGAGGTGAACATAGGACGATCGCTATAATAAAACAAAAAAAATTTAAAACGACCTGAATTGAAATTAAATTCCATTCAGTCACGATTCACGAACGTTCGCAATATTCTTTCGATTTGGAATAAGGTAAGTAAATAAGTGCACATCACCACAACCGGATCATAATCATCTATTCAAACAATATTGGTTTATCTGTATAATATCGAAATTTCCAGTTCATTGTACTACAGAATAATAATAGTGTTAGGTTTTAACGGTTAAAATTATAACGGAATTAATGATTCACTTATAAGCCGGATACACGTTGCCGAGTAATTTATTAGAAATTTAACCAATAATTTTCCTAAAAAAAACTTCACCATCTATAAGCATTTTAATTTAGTTTATAATAGATCACACATACACACCTCATGCATTCACGCATGCGTACAGACACTCAAGCACACATTCATACGTCCATGCACTTCCACAGATATATATAAAAATCACTTACCCTATTTACAGCCCTGATCCCCCAATTCTCCACTCCGCCACTCAGCCGCAACGACAGATCATCTCATTTAGGTGCTATGTTAGGTAATCACTGATAGCACGTTTCAATGACGAGAATATGGTAGATAAAACTGTCACAGATGGTTATATCTCGATTAAATCTGATCATGCAATTGTTGATACCCGATTGCTATTATGATGAGACCCGTTACACAAAAACCATCACTGTCAGCAGAAAATTTATTCAGTTATCATATATTAATTATATCTTCCGTTTTCCTTGTAGAGGCACCATACACTGGACGTGGATTTAGCCAGGCCAATAATCACAATATTTTCTTTGATTTACGTTAATTTTATTAATAAATTATGGACAACACAGGTACTGCACACAAAAATGATTTTTTTTGTTATTCTTTTATTTATTCTAGCGTTATCAATTCAATAAATGCTAGTTTATTTCGTTTAAACCGGTTAATTAATCTAACACATTGACTTAACATTTACTTTACGTTAATACCAAAAAATTTTGCTGATAGACTTTTAATTTTATATACTATATTTTCCAGGGTTGTAACGTATAATACGGTAACGTATAAAACACGTATTATACGTACGTATAAAACGTATAAAACGTACAGTATAAACACACAATTATTTACGTTTTATACCGTATAAAAGTAAAATCCTTAATAAATCAAAATACATTTATATAACATTATCGCGGGCGTATTATTCATCGTACTCGTGATATTTAATATTTATAAAGTCTAGATTTCGGGACTCATAGGAACAGTTGCTTTAGAAAATATAGCGTCGTCATGATAATTTCTTACCCAACTTATCCTATTAGTTCAGAAGAATTCCACATTTAACATAAATGCTTCTTTTCAAAATATAATTATTTATTTTCAAAACAAATTTAGTCTCCAATAATTTGACATTTCCAACCATACCTATTATTCAACAATGAGCAAAATTGAATTTACTCAATAAACTTCTCACTAAACTTTTTCGTTTGACATAAATACATATATTAACTATTACAACTTTTGTATACAAAGAAGATTTGATCTGCAAGAACCTGTTATTTTCAAACTGTGTCTATTAATTGGAAGTGGTGCAACCCGGATTAACACAACAAATTTTTTTTAAAAACATCTCTCTTATAATCTCTAATAATTTCCCTAACTGCTATGAAAAAAAACGACATTTATTCTGCAACAACATAATATTTCCCAACTGTTCTTATTAGATGGGAGGAGCTGAAGTTGGATTGAACCATATTTTATATATTCAATAACATTTCATGATGCCAAATAATTAAGTTCATGAGCCAAATGTTTCTAATCCAAAATGTCTCCCATTAAGTAAATGTTGGAATCAAAATGAAAGAAAATCATATAGTATACGTGTTGAAAAATTCAAAAATAATTTAATTGCTTTAGTTTAAGTGCTCAAAAAAATCTCTAATATATAACTCAAAATTTTCAATATTCATATCTAGTGAATTAAAAATTATTAACCAGTTTAATGTGCAGTAACATAGTCTTTCGTATAAAGTATAAAAATATACATTCAAATAACATCTAGAATTTAAATAGTTTTTGTTATAAATTATAAAATATATAAATAATTTATAACTACGTAATTATGTTTTTACTAAAATATATATATTTTTACTAAAAATATAATTAATATCTGAAGTAAGAAGTATTTTTAATTTTTTATGAATGAATTTCAAAAACAAAATCATATTATACGTTTTATACGTTATATACGTTTTATACGTTTTATACGTTACGTATTATACGTGTAACGTATAAAACTTTGTATACGTGTATATTAGCAACCGTGATATTTTCACTAATTCGAAAAACAAACTTAACAATACAAATATAATCTGACTATACACGGCAAGAACTTTAATGGTTTCGTAGCTTAATAATGCGGTTTTTACATATTTTAATATGGCTAGCTACCAAAATAAAACCCAAATATTTAACTTGCTAACTCATCGGTTTGTCAAAATAAAAACAAAATCGACTAAGTGACAGTAAACTATGAAAGAAATAATAGATAAGAGGCAGACAAGATGTTTTTAGCTGCTATATTTAGGTACGGTGACCATTTTTGAACAGCATGAATAAGGGACAAACCTTTTTTTAGAAAGAAGTAAAACATTTTCCAAATTTAAAACATAAACAATCTTTTAATTCAGGTAAAAGAAAAAACAAACTAATATTGCAAATTATTCACTAATTATTATTACTAATAATTATTAGTAGAATATTTTTATCCAAAGTTATCTTTAAATATTCAAATAAACTATAAATATTCAAAAAAACAGAAAAACGAATTATTTACCTATTTTAAACACCTGTTTTTGACATTGATATTTAAAAGTGCAGTTCATAATAAGAAAAATTGCATTGTTGCTACACACTAGCTGCATTGTATGTAGCTACAAAATAATAAAATTTGCATTTTTTTTTTTAATAAAATGTGTTGTGTAGTAGGAATTACAATAGGTGTCACAATAACACATAAACAACTTTTAAGACCAAGGTCCCACAACAACATACGTTCAAAGGTGTTGATGGACGTAAATCTCTTTTTTTGTTTTTTATATTTTTTGTTAAAGAATGGATAACTAAACAAAAAATCCTATCACTGACAAAATATGACATAGGCCAATATTTTATGATAGAATAGAGAAAATAAAAGTAAATTAAAAAGTAAATAGCAAATTTTTACAAAAATTTGCTGAAACAAAACAAAAATGTAGTTGCCAATAATCCAGCCGGTGGCATATTCCTTGATCCTGTGACGCACCGTCTTTCTTGAAGATCCAAGCCCACACATAGTTATATGGAGGCTCGTTTCTTCAAGGAAACAATAGCGTCCCGTCATCAAGGATTATTTCACAGCTAAGATTGGGGGTGTTACCGTTGACTGAATACAGTTCATCCGCCACCACCCCTAAGATGTCACCTTGGCTAGTGACATCTCACCGCTATTGCCAGTGGTATGCGATATCTCACGTTAACTCGTATGCCAATAAATTGTAGCTAGAATTAAAAATTCAGAGATTTGCCGTTGTTGCCTACATGAACGATTTTCACGCGTTGCAATAAATATGTGATTTCAGAGATATGAATAAAATATGGGACTTTAAGGGAAGTATGGCGAGAACAAGGGACAAATTGCGTCCCTTTAAAAAATTTAAAATTTAAGGAATGCCATACTCAAATAAGGGACGGATGGTCCTAGAAAACTGCAGGGGAATAGTGAAATCAAGGAACTCAAGTAGAAACGAAATTACGTTAAGACTGTGTTCCAATTGATGACAAATTGTACCACACATACTAAATCAATTTAGACAACTAATTTAATTTCACCAAATCAATAGGTTGTTTCTAAATAATCTGTGCAAACTTCTTACGTTAAACAATGACTGACAACTTGATCATATCATTCGGTAATTTTATAAAATCAAATCTAGTATTAACAGGTAATTGGAACCCAGTATTATTAGGGTATCTGATAATTACGCATTACAACCAATATTAAAATGGATAGTGAAATCCGAAATTCTACGTCCACGCCGTGCTACCTGGGTAATGCTAACAGAATTAGGTTGGTGTAGTTGAGAGGTGCAGAGTAAATACTGCTTATACTCAATGATTCTGCACCATGGCGAGTCATTGGCGCCACAAAACCAATGCAACTCAAGCGTCTGTTCTCCATGTTAGGGGCGGCTTGGAGCGGGTGTCTGTCTTGGATCAAGCGGCTCGCTATATAAACGTGTAGCAAGCGTCTGTTCTCCATGTTAGGTGCGGTTTGTAGCGGGCGTCTGTCTTGGATCAAGCGGCTCGCTATATAAACATGTAAAAAGGTTGTTTCTGGTGACCTTAAGATGCAGAACGAACCCATTCACGAAAATTTGGGTTGGGCGAAGGGCTAACATCCCATTTCCGTAAAAAATTACTTGTCATGAATTCTGTACACAGGCCTCGGATTATCTCGGATTCATTATTAGAACGACCTCGGAAGCTGTACCCGGACTACGATTTAAAAATGGGAACCTGGAACGTGCTAAGCCTTAGAAGACCAGGAGATCTACTAAAACTTACAAACCAAATCAATAGCTATACACTGGATATAGTGGCGTTACAAGAACTAAGATGGCCAGGGAGCGGAATCCACGAAACAGCCAAGGGATACACTCTTTATTATTGCGGTCATGAAAACGGAGGAGAATTTGGAGTTGGCTTTCTCATACATCGTCGCGTGAATCAATATGTTATCGACTTTCGCCCAATTAATATGCGGATATGCACAATGAGAATCCGTACGCAAAAATTTAATGTAACGATCATCAATGTTCATGCACCCACTGAAGACAAAGCAGATGACATTAAAGACCTGTTCTTTCTAGAACTCGAAGAAGTCATCAATAACATCCAGCGACACGATATAAAAATCGTGGTAGGTGACTTCAATGCGCAAATTGGTAGAAGTGCAGAACTTAAAACACATGTCGGCCCTAACAGCTTGCATCATGCTAGTAACAATAACGGCTTTCACGCAGCTGAACTGGCTATGATGTATGATCTAGTAATTTCTAGCACTTTCTTCCCTCATAAGAGAATCCACAAAGCAACGTGGAAATCAAATGATGGAAGAACTGAAAATCAAATCGATCACGTCATGATTTCTAAGAGACACTCTACAAGTGTAACTGACGTTCGATCATACAGAGGTGCTGATATGGACACCGATCATATGCTTGTCATCTTCAAGTATAAGTGCAAATTATCATCTACATTTAATAGACAAGCAAAAAAGACCGTGCGCTGGAATGTCGAAGCATTTAAACACCTGGAAACACTGAATAGATATCAGGAAATTGTAACGCAAAGCATAGAAGAGCATGACATCCCATCTGAGATGCCATTAAACATACAAGAAGAATGGCAAACGTTTCAATCAACCATCATATCCGCAGCACAAACTACAATCGGAAAACGACCATCGAAATCACGTAACGAATGATTTGATGACGAGTGCCGCGAAAGCATTGAGCACAAACAAAAACTGCGAGAAAAATGGTTAACAAGAAACACCCTAAGCTCCCAAACTGATTATCTATGCGCCAGAAAAACCTCAGCAAAACTCCTACGGAAAAAGAAACGCGAACACATGAAGAGCTGTATCGAAAACATCAACCAACATGCGGCTAATGGAAATTCGAAAGAGTGTTTTGCCAATGCGCGGAATCTGACCAAAGATTTCCACCCAAGATCTACAGCCATCAAAAATGGAAACAACGAGCTTACAACAAGTGAACGTGATGTGCTGGAAGTATGGTGATCCCACTTTCAAGACCTACTGAATAGGACGAATGAAGTTCATCCTATTCGAGCAATTGCTCCGTCAAGTGAGGAGATTTTTATCCCTTACCCAACAATAGAAGAAGTGGAAGCTGCCATCAAAAAATTAAAAAATGGCAAATCACCAGGTATCGATGGAATCCCTGCAGAACTATTTAAGAATGGAGGAGCAGCTCTGGTCTCACGTATATACGATCTGATTCTTGCAATCTGGGACCAAGAAGAACTACCTGCCGAATGGAAAACAGCTCTCATTGTTCCGCTACATAAAAAAGGTGACCGCCTAAAGTGTGCGAATTATCGTGGAATCGCACTGTTGAACACTGCATAGAAAATACTAGCTAATGTCGTACTCGCTCGGCTCATCCCGTTCGCCGAATCTATCATCGGCGACTATCAGTGTGGTTTTCGTCCCAACCGTTCAACCACAGATCAATGTTTTACCTTAAGGATGATTCTGGAAAAATGTTGGGAGTACAATATCAGCATTCACCAGCTCTACGTTGATTTCAAGCAAGCATATGATAGCATCATCCGCGACAACCTCTGGTCTGCACTTATATGCCTTGGTATTCCAGTGAAACTTGTTTCTCTGTACAAACTCACAACATCGGGATCAAACTGTAGAATAGTAATCGAAGGGTCAGTTTCTGACTCTTTTGATATAACATCAGGTGTTCGACAAGGTGATGCACTCGCGCCCGTACTATTTAATTTGGCGCTTGAGTACGCGATAAGAAAAAGCCGCATTGAGACACAAAACTGTATATTTAACAAATCTAGTCAAATTCTTGGCTATGCAGATGATATTGTGCTTCTCGGACGTAGAACAAGCGATATCAAGGATAGTCTCTCTCAGCTTGAAAGAAATGCTAAACGACTTGGATTATGCATTAACACCGGCAAGACTAAACTTTTAACAACATCCAGGAATATACCTCCCGGCAATCTGAATACTGGCGACTATGAAGTGGAACGTGTAGAAAACTTCAAATACCTCGGATCTGTAATAACATCGTCAAATGACATGCAGGCAGATATCAAAGCCCGTGTCTCAGCGGCACACAGAGTTTTCTACGCATACTCAAAACTTTTGCGATCCAAACATTTTTCGCAGTCGTGCAAACTCACACTTTACAAAGCATTAATTCGACCTGTGCTTACCTTTGGAAGCGAAAGCTGGACACTGACTTCCTCCGATTGTAGAATTCTATCAACATGCGAGAGGAAAGTCATACGAACAATTTATGGTCCATGTAAAGTTGCTGAAAATCAGTATAGAATCCGAATGAATCATGAAATCAGACAGCTTCTTGGAGGCTGCTATGTAATCGGATTCATTAAATCTAACCGGATTAGATGGTTTGGTCATGTAGAAAGGGCACCATTAGATAGAATGATTTAAAAAACGTCCCAACAACAACCAGCTGGTGTTCGTCGAAGAGGAAGACCTAGACAACGCTGGCGTGATGACATCATCCAAGACCTTCGTGATATAGGATGTCGAAACTGGGGTCAACTGGTCATGGAACGAGACGATTGGAAGCTGATTGTACAGACGGCAAAATCCCTCCATGGGATGTAAACGCCAGAGAGAGAGAAACCAATATTAAAATAGCAAACTAGGGTTGATTTTCAGCAGAATCACGTTTGCGAGAATCATAAATGTATATGTATACAGCGGAAAGAAGAATCGATAGTAATAAATATAACGGTTCGAGGACAATTTCTATACTGATTGCCGGATACAGTTTTAAGGTAGGAAAACGAATTGATATATATGCACAACTATTTTAGGTTTCACGACAACAATAGCAGACGGCCGTTATGGTTTGAGTTTGAGAAATAAATTAATCATTATAGTGAAATTATGCTTGTGAGAACGCAGTGTGACTCAAAATCAGTGTATTACACATAAAGGAAAAAGTTGCAAATTAGCGTTATAGAAATAGACACATAAAATGTATATGCTTTTATTTAAATTTTAATTAGTGCATTGTTTTATGTGGTTTAGTCACTATTAGTAATAATTTATTGTTGGAAAATATGACGGACGAAGAAACAACAGCTAATGGTCTCAAGGTTCCTGATAGCACAACTGGTGATTTATTTGATAAGAAATAAAAATCTTTGAGAATATATTCATATTACCAATCATGAATGGTTGTATTCCAGGTACGATACTATCCGTTTAATGGGTTACTATTCCACCAATCTCTATAAAACAGTCGATCACCGAATCTTAGCAATTCGGCGCGCATGTTCAACCATGCGTGTAGCAACGTGTAAAATCCATACAAATATAAAACTGCAATTGTCGAGGTAATTCTAAATAGAAATGTTAACAGAGTTATGAACGTCATTTCGGTCTTTCCATAGTCGATAAAATATCCTTCTAGAAAGGGATTGAAACCAACGAGCAACTGTATACTATTGCTAAGAACTCCGTTAAGGATTGTGCAACTTTTACCCAATTAATTTGTTTATTTCTTGGATAACTATCACGATAAATCAAAGCTGGAGCGAACATAAAATCTAAATATTTCAAAAACGCTGGTTCACATTGACGAACAGTTTTCTCCGTATTTCCTACTACCCGACTGGCGTTTGTTCGTAGAAATGCATATTTTTCATCAACAGACGAATTACTTCCATCAATAATGCCATTTATTATTGGAGTCTAAATTTATGAAGCGGAAATTATATTAATTGATGATTATGAATTACGTATGCGAAACAAAATATTTATGAAAGTCCCAGGTAACGAAAGTTGGCGGTATGTGGTACCATAGTGAATCTACCAATCAGGGAATTTCTCAATTGCGCCGTCGAGCGCCAAGTTACTTCGTTACAGAGTTCACCTGTAGTTTTAGTTGGAAAGAAGGGTGGAACTATGAGATTCTGCGTCGACTACAGAAAACTGAATGCAGTAACAAAGAAAGATAGCTACCCATTACCTCGAATTGATGATACCTTGGACACATTATCAGGTACCAAATTGTTCTCAAAATTAAATCTGCAAAGCGGCTATTGGCAGGTAGAAGACCAGGAAGAGGATCGAGAAAAGACAATTTTTAGTGTAGGTAGTGGGTTATGGTAGTTTAATGTTATGCCGTTCGGGCTGTGTTATGCTCCAGCAACATTTGAACGCTTAATGGAACGTGTGCTGAAAGGGTTACATTGGAGAACGTGCCTTGTGTACTTGGATGACATTATTGTCCAAGACCCAAGAATTTACATGAGTTTGCAGTTTTCTGGGATGTTGCACTTACCACCGACGTTTTGTACCAGGATTTGCCAATGTTGCTAAGACTCTGCATGAGCTCACGAGGAAGGATAAAGCATTTGAATGGAGCGAAAAGCAAGATGATACGTTTGTGGAGCTTCGAAAAAGATTATGCACTGCACCAGTTCTGGCTTACCTTATACCAAATTTTAAATTCATATTAGACACTGATGCCAGCAATGATGGTATAGGAGGAGTGTTATCTCAAGAAATTGATGGGCAAGAAAAAGTAATAGCTTATTACTCAAAAATGCTGTCCAAGCCAGAAAGGAATTATTGTGTAACCCGTAAAGAATTGCTGGCTACAATGGAATGTGTAAAACATTTTCACAAATATTGGTACGGAAAAAAATTCCATTTGAGAACTGATCATGGAGCATTGAGGTGGCCACTACAATTTAGGAACCCGGAAGGACAAGTAGCACGATGGATTGAAAAGAATTTGGGAAAGGCCTGATGGATAAGTTAAAGAATCAATGATAGTAGTTCCCAAAATAAGAATACCTCAAGTATTAAAGGAATATTATGAAGGAACCAGTGGCGGTCACCTGGGTATTAACAAAACCCTTGCTAAAGTGCGGCGTAGATTTTATTGGTCAGGAGCACGTCAATCGATAGTGGAATGGTGTCAAGCATGCGATCAATGTGCGGCTGCAAAGGGACCTGCACGAAGAAGTCGTGGTAACATGAGGCAGTATAATGTGGGAGCACCATTCGAGAGAATTGCAATGGATGTAGCTGGACCATTTCCGACTTCTGATAACTACAACAAATATAGTCATAATGGATTATTTTAGCAAGTGGCTAGAAGTGTGTGCAATACCAAACCTAGAAGCAACAATCATCGCTGAAGCAGTAGTTAGCAATTGGATAAGTCGCTACGGAGTACCGATGGAGATTCACACATATCAATATAGAAATTTTGAATCTACCATATTTCAAGAAATCTGCCAGATGCTTGGAATTAATAAAACTAGAACAACTGCTTCACATTCCCAGTCAGATGGCATGGTGGAAAGATTTAATGCTACTCTGGAGACAAATCTAGCAAAAGTAATAAACAAGAATCAACGTGATTGGGACCACCATATTCCGTTATTCTTGATGGCTTATAGATCAGCAGTGCATGATACAACCTAAACGACGCCAGCTACAACAATTTTTTTAATTTATTTAAGGCTACCTGGTGATGTGAAGTTTGGGATTATTCCATCATCAACATTAAGTGTCCAAGATTATGTTAATAAACTTCAAAAAGAACTTGAGGAGGTACACACGTTTGTCAGACAGAAAGCACAGATATCCAGTGATCGAATGAAGGCTCTATATGACATTCGCGCAAACAACAAAGGATTTGAGGAAGGACAACTAGTGTGGCTAAACAATCCAAAGAGGAGAAAATGATTATCTCCAAAACTACAAACATCTTGGGAAGGATCTTATACGATTATAACAAAAATAAACGATGTCGTTTATCGAAAAAAGAAAGGTCAACGAGCGAAACCAAAAGTCGTTCTCCTAGAAAGATTAGCACCCTACAGAGGAGGAGATTTAGATTCTATTCGGGATGAAAAAAATAAGGGGGGGGAGAATGTGACGATTATGGAATACGATAGAACACAACACAATAGAACATCTTTCGAGAGAATACTCTTTAGAGAAAATAGTTCCACAAAAGAAATATAAAAGATAACAACGTAACCAATGTAAATACGTAATAGGAAGTTTTTGTTTATCTTATAAAGTAAACGCATTCTATTAGAGAATAGGTAAATAAAAAAATTGAAAAGAATAGATCTCACACCTATGTGTCAATAGATCGTGTTATTATGTTTACGTTGATAAAGGAAAGAAAAAAGGGTGTGTTCTATCTAGAATATTGTAGAGAGGTCGAGGCTATTTCATGTAGTATATATATAAGAGAACACCTCTTGAGTTAGTGGATAAGATCAGTATAAAATTGTCAGCGATAGAACTGAGTAGAAATTTAGCAGTGATATAGGTGTGTAAAAATTAACAGTGTTATAAGTAGAAAGAAAAAGATTATTGTAAGTGAACAGTTAAAAGTGATGTTGTGAACAATTGTAATAGAATTCAAAGTGGTTAATTATTGTTAGTACAAGAACAATTAAGGGGAATAGAAGAAATATTTTTATAATAAAATCTTGAACGAATAAAATTATAACGTTTAGAAAATCCATTGTGTTTTAATTTCCTGATTTAGGCTGTATTCTAAACAACGACTAAATTGTTCTAAACTGCTAAATCTAAATTTAATTTTACAAAATTACAATTTATTTAAATTAATATAATAAAGTTGTCAGATATTGTTTAACGTATGAATTTCTTCCAAATTATTTAGAAAAAAAATGTTGATTTAGTCAAATAAAATAGTTGACTAAATTGATTTAGCACGTTTAGTACAATTTAGCATCAATTGGAACGCAGTCTTAGTGATCGAACTAAATAATTGTAACTCGGCTAAGAAACGTTACAATATCTATGCTTTATTTGTTCGAAAAAGTTTACTTAAGATCAGAACCATTGACACTGTAAAATCACATAAATATTTTGATAGTCTGAACACATCTCGTTAGTACATACAAAATATAAGTGTGTAATAACAAATAAATATTGATTTAGTTTTCTGAGCTTTTTTATCTTTCTTACCGACTGAAGAAAATTGTAACAATGACGGATGCTGTGATTGAAATATAATTATATATATTTCAAATATAACCACACAATTTTACTAATATTGAAAAATATTATATTGGAATTATAGATATAAATAAAAATAAAATATTTTATAAAAAAGAATATTATAATTAAATAGTGCTCTCAGTGTCCTATTGAATTATCAAAAATACAAAAACATGTTTATAACCGAATTTAAAAAAATATGTACTTATAGCTAGTAGTTCATGCTGTTATTTTGAGACTTCCTGATGTGATAAATTTGCCTGGTGATAACTGAACTGTGATGATATGTTAAGGTCTAAGGACCACTAGTGTAGAAACAGCAATGATAAGTAGAGTAGAGATGAAATTTTTAGTTGATGGTTGGTTATTTAAAAATGTTGTATAAAGGTTGATTAGCGTCAATTCAATTTTGATAGAAATGCTTTTATCATTTCAATATATTGTACTAAAGTTGATTGATAGCAATTTAGTTTTGATAACAATACTTAATTATTGGTAATTTGATGTTCTATTTAACTAGACTCAAATGATGAATACTTCAGTGAAATATAATTTATATTGACTTAACAGATTCTTTTAAAGAATTAATAAATACTTCGTTACAACAATTTATTTTAGTAACAAGAACAGAAACGGTTTTTGTTTTGGAGCACTAGATATTATATATAAAATATTTTAGTTTTGAGTTTAAACATACTTTTTTAATATCTATAATATAAATTTTTTATTTTCCAATTAATTTAGTTAGCTATTTGGTAGCTTTGGTAGCTAGGAGATGCGTCGATACTTGTCCAGGTTCAAATTAAGTTGAGTTGATTTGATGCGATGTTACTGAAGTAGTTCTGCCTGACGTAGTTGATGAGCAGAACCTAATTTATTTAATCCTCAGCAAATATAATTTATCCTTAGGAATTTAATTCTTTCAAATAGAAGTTAGCACTTAAAATTTCTTAGCAATAAGCAGCGGCGGTCTTCAGCAGTATACGATTATCAAACAATCTTTTATTTGGATGTGTTTTCAGCCCTTTTAATTTATACTTAAACGATTTCGTGTTGTTGTTGTTGTACTATTAGTAATATTCCATTTATTTAATTTAATTTCTTATTTACATATAACTGACTAACAAATATTGGACCATCGAAAGGAATTTAACATAATTGTTACAAAATTTGGCGTGTCAAAATTATTCAACATACATATATAAAAATAATTATAAATTTATATTACACAAAAACGTGATGTTTTATTCGGAGAAATTTGACAGATCGATTCTTAAAAGTAATTAAATAACCCAACAGAAAATTTGTTGTGGTTAAAATAGTTACCCAGCCTGGTTGTTGTGCTGGGTAACGCTAGTAACTTTTCTATACTTTTCGAACAGGATTGTTTTTATTAAAAGTTATTTATTGAATATGATTGAATTTATAATGCATTAGAGTTATCACCACAGCTATACTAACATTATCAAGGATATTTTTGAACTAAGGTAAATTGAACATAAAAAGTGGGGAGTTGCACATATTAAACTAAAGTAAGGGGAGGGTCCTTATGATAAAACTGTTTTACATTATAAGACTGAAGATTCTAAAAATTATATAAAATAATAGTGAACGAAGAGACAGAAAAGAAGGGTAATTAATATTCATAACAATTTTAAAAAGTCGGTTTCAGATAAATAATCATAAAATAATCATACAAGTAGTATTACTTTCAAACGAGACGGTTGTCTCTAAGAAATTATTATAAAAATTAAAAGAAAAGAAAAAAAAAATCTAAAGATCTATTCTGTCTTTAGACAGAATTGATTTTAAAAAAAGGAAGTAAATATAATAAAAAAAAGTGAATAAATCTATTTATTTTATTATATATATTTTTAACAAAGTGTTAGTGATCTCTTTTTGACATAAATTATGTGTATTAGTGATAATAAAAAAAAAAGGGTACAGAAACCCCACCCACCAATTAAAGAATATAAAGAAACATCGTTAAGGTAAATTCTGTATCTCCAGTATTATTTTTATTTATATTTTGTAAATGGGTTTTTCCCAATTTCCAACATTTTTTCTATATATAAATTTTTTGTTTATTTTCTATACCAAACCTAATTAATCCCAAAGTTAGAGATTTTTAGTTTTTATTACTTATGGGTAATTTTTTTACATAACTAGGAGATTAAGTTTTTATTTGCTTTGTTTCCTGCTTTTTTTTGTTATCATTTAAGAGAAACACTCTTTAGTTATCAAAATATTGTTATATTATTTAAGTTTATAGCCTTGACAGGAATCTTAGACATAGATTCAAGATTTCCTGTTGTTTTGGCATTGAACTCTAATAATACTCAATTGTTTTTCTCCCATTAATTGTTTTCTCCCATTAATTGTTTTTTCCCCATTGATCGTTTTTTCCCATTTTTTTTCATCCTCTTTTGGTCATGGCAAAACTATCGATCAGTTTTACAAATATTAGAGGTTTAGCGGCTAATCTTAACTCGGTGCATGAGTATTTGCAACGTATTCCACCTGATATTCTTTTCCTCACAGAAACGATTATCAGTGGAAAGGCGGCCAAATTAGACGTAAACAAATATCTATGTCCAAATTACGAGTTAGAACACTCATTTTTTGATAAGCAGGGTGTTTGTGCTTATATACGAAACTCCATACCATATGTGAGGATTAAAGCATTTGAATTGAGCTCAAAGCATCACAATATGGTTTCTTTGAAGATTTGCTGTCCTTTTTTTCAAGACTTATCTGATAAGATAGATAGGTTAAATGACTACACAACTGCTAAATTCGTTGTACTTGGTGACTTTAATGTGCACAACAAGGAATGGCTTAAGCACAGTTCGAAAACGGATGAACTTGGTAAACAAGCAGAATTATTTTCGTTGTACCATAACTACACGCAAATAATTGACCAGCCAACAAGAGTTCCAGATATTCTAGGTCAAAAAAGAAATCTTCTTGATTTATTTTTAATAAACGATCCGACTATAGTGCAATTCAAAATCACAGAGCCTCTAGGAGGATCTGATCACAATTTGATCTTAACTACACTAAATATTGAAACGCCCAAGCCATTTAAAGCCAATTCTAGACGTGTTTGGAACTACAAAAATGCTGTTTGGCAAGGCCTCAAAAGTCATTATAAATCGTATCCATGGAAACAAACTTGCTTAGTTGAACAAGATCCAAATAAGGCTGCTGTGGTTTTTTCTGATGTAATACTGGCAGGAATGCGTAAATTTATACCAAATAGTCTAATTATCCCGAGAGTAGATCCTGGTTCACCAAAAAATGCAAAGAGGCAATTAAACAAAAAACAATTGCCTTTCGCAATTACAATAAAACAGACAATACAAAAACCTTGCGAGAATATAAAGCTGCCAGGAACATATGTCGGTTATTGATAAACAAAGAAAAAAATCGTTATAGTTCAAAAAAGTCCACGCGGCACGTATATCCGCTAGAAATAGGTAGATTTCCAGATCAGACAGTTTTGTGTGCCAGTAGAATCTGATGTATCAGATTAGTTTAAACAACACAAACTAATTTCAAACAGATATCGAATAAATTTTAAAAAGAAAATTAGCTACATATACATATGTGCAAAACTATATCTATCCAGTTTTGCAACAAACAAATATCAAATCTACCACAGAACATGTGTGTGACAATTTATGACACAAACCTACGCTATATCATATGTCGTCCAATTACTGCAAAATGTCAAAATAGTTTATTTCTAAGAAAAAAATTAATTTCTTCTATTCAAAACTTTTTATTTTTTTTTCATTGACTGTTATAAGGTTTTTGGAAATTGTAGTTATGGATTGTTGCAAACTTTTTTGTTGAAGCCAACAAGTCAAAAACCTCTAACTGCAGAGGTTTATATTTGTAAGAAACGGATTAAAATGTTTCCAAAGATTTTAAATTTATGAAGTTTTTAAAAATATTAGTATCCAAACGGCCGTTATAACGGATTAAAAACACGAATTTTTTCTAGTATAAAGTCTCTAGTTATTTAACCATGTGTCAGATTTTTCTGATTTACGAACTTGTCCAAGATATTAATAAAACACACATGTTTACGGAAGGTTTTTTGATCTGGCTTCACAAATGCGACCGTGAGAGTGCCGGTTGATTCAAACGCATTTTGTGTTTTACAAGCTTTTTTGTTGGAGCCGCTCACTCAGAAATCTCCAACTGCAGGTCTTTTTTTTGAAAGAAAGAAATTAAAAAGGTATCAAAGATTCTAAATTTATGAAGTTTTTAAAAATATTAGAATCTAAATGGCCGTTATAACGGATCTAAAAAACAGAGTTTTTTCTTGTATAAAGCCTCTAGTTTCTTAACCATGTGTTGGATTTGGCTGATTTACGGACTAGTCCAAGATATTAATAAAACGCACATTTTTAGAAAAGTTTTTTTGATCTGGCTTTACAAATGCGACCGTGAGAGTACCGGTTGTTTCAAAAAAAAAATTTTTTTGCAAACTTTTTTGTTGGAGCCGCTCACTCAGAAACCTCTAACTGCAGAGATCTATTTTTAAAACAAGTTGATAAAAAAGATTCCAAAAAATCTAAATTTGTTAATTTTTTAAAAATATTAGTATCCAAACGGCCGTTATAACGGTTTTAAAAAATCCATTTTTTTTTAGAAAAAAGCCTCTAGTTCCTTAACCACGTGTCGGATTTTGCTGATTCACGAACTCGTCTGAGATATTAATAGAACACACATGTACAGAAAATTTTTCTGATCTACCTCATATATATATATATATATATATATATATATATATATATATATATATATATATATATATATATATATATATATATATATATATATATATATATATATATATATATATATATATATATATATATATATATATATATATATATATATATATATATATATATATATATATATATATTATATATATATATATATATATATATATATATATATATATATATATATATATATATATATATATATATATATATATATATATATATATATATATATATATATATATATATATATATATATATATATATATATATATATATATATATATATATATACATATATATATATATATATATATATATATATATATATATATATATATATATATATATATATATATATATATATATATATATATATACCCATCCCTCGATTTACGCGGAGGATACGTTCCATGAGTTAACGTGTAAATCGAATCCGTGTAAAACGAGACAAAGAATTCATATTAAAAAGATAGATAGGTTTCACTCGACGTATTTTTTCATATTTAAAGAGGCTAAAGAAAGTACAAGGGTAGCCAAATCCGAAATTCTACGTCCGCGCCGTGCTACCTGGGTAAAGCTGACAGAATTGCATTGGTGTAGTTCAAAGGATCAAAGTAAATACTGATTAAACTACATCGTGATGAATCTTTTGCGTCTTAAAACCAATACAACTCGAGCTTCTATTATCTATGTTAAAGGCGTTACGGAGTGTGCGTCTGTCTTGGAGCAAGCGGCTCTCTTTATAAGCGTGCAAAACTGTTTTTCTGTAAATCTTAAGGTCAAAACAGAACCATTCGCAAAAAGGGCTTAGCACAATATCGGTAAAACTCAATTTGCTATTTGCTGTACACTGGCCTCGGTGCATCTCAGAATCATTACAAAAACGACTTCGAAAATGGTACCCGGAAAATGATTTAAAAACGTGAACATGCTAAGCCTTAGAAGAACGTGCTAAGCCTTAGAAGACCAGCAAATCTCCAATAACTCACAGACCAGAGCAACTCTAGCGGGCAATCCTTTTACGGTTCAAATAATAAGGTGTAGAACTGTAGCCTTGCAACTTGACTTTTTCAACAGACTCTCATCTCTTTAATACCTTATGCTCGTATTTTCACAGGTGGTCTTATTTACCAATAAGAGAAAAGTGCCTGTCACGCCAAGTCTGTCTTTTCAGTATGCAGTTGAGCTACTCAGATGAGGTTAAGTTTTTAGACATTATTCTCGAAAAAAGGTTAAATTGGAATACTCATTTAACAAAAAATATTGATAAAGCTGTCATTTCTTTTTGGCAATGCCACCGATCTTTTGGACGTTATTGGGTTCTTAGTCCCAAAATCATACTATATGGATCTACATATCAATAATATGACCAACATTTGCTTTTGCATGTGTTGTTTGGTAGCTAAAGACGGAGAAACAATACATTCGTGCCAAGTTAAATAAAATTCAGAGAAGGGCATGGCATGTGTAGGTATCAGTAGCTCAATGCGCACCACACCAACACTGTCGTTGGAGGCCATGTTGGGTCTGGCACCTTTAAATCTACATGTGGAGAACATGGCTAAAAGGGCTGTCTACAGACTACATGTTATAGCAGGAACGTGGGTAAACAGAGGAAAAACATGCGGCCATGGTCACATACTGGATAGATTACGGATAGAGGTGGTCCCGAAATAGATATTCAAAGTGACGTCATGAGCAGAGTATATAACATTGAGAAGCCCGCTGAAATAATCATCTCTTCTAGAGGGGAATGTGAGGGATCGTGGTCCGACTGGTCCTCCAGCAAGATCTACGTTTTCTATACGGATGGCTCACTGTTGAAGAGAAATGCAGGAGTTGGGTTGTACTTGGAATCAAATAATGAAGCAATAAGTAGCAATAAATTTTAGCTTAATCGGTTTTGTACAGTCCTTCAAGCGGAGGTGTATGCTATCAATGAATGCACGCACGCAATAACTCGCTCGCGTCTGCAGGGGAAATAAATTTGCAACTGTTTGGATAGCCAAACAGCTATTAAAACAATGATAAACCAGAAGACTACTTCTAAACTCCTCAATGAGTGTAGGAAAAATCTCTGTAGGATAGCGCAACTCAACAGCATCACACAGTGGTGAGTTCCAGGTCATAGTGGCATTTCGAGCAACGCAAAAGCGAAAGAACTTGCAAGGGCGGATACATTCTTAACAATCAGGGTAATCAAAAACAGCGGTCATTAAAACGGAGGAGAATTCAGGGTTGGAGTTAACGTGAGATATCACATACCACTGGCAATATCACTGCGAATTCTCTAGCCAAGATGATATCTTAGGATTGCTGGCTGATGAACTCTATTCAGTAAACTGTAGCACCCTCTTAGGTCGGCAATATTCCGTGATGAGAGCAAGCTTTTGCTTGCGCGAAGAATCGAGTCTGCACATAACTCTTTATCTTATCTGAGGTAGACAGTAAATTATGTAATCAAGGAATATGGCACTAACGAAATTATTGGCCACTCCATATTAATTTTATTCCTGCACAGGCCTATCGAAGTCCATCCTATCAAAACAATTGCTCTATCAAGTGAGATTTTTGTACTTTACCCAACAATAGAAAAAGTGCAGGCTGTGATAAAAAAATAAAAATTGGGAAATTATCATGTATCGATGGATTCGCCGCAGAACTATTTAAAAATGGAGGGGCAGCTCTTGTCTCGCGTATGTACGATCTGATTATTGCAATATGTGACCAAAAAGATCTGTCTGCTGAATGGAAAACAGCTCATTGTTCCGTTACACAAGAACCGTCTGAAGTTTGCAAATTATCGTGAAATCGCACTGCATATAAAATACGTAGGTAATGTCGTATTTGCTTTACCCGTTCACTGCTCCTGTTTGCCAAATCTATTATCACTATCAGTGTGGTTTTTGTCCCAGCCGTTCACTCACAGATGAATGTTTTACCTTAAGGATGATTCTGGGAAAATGTAGGAAGTTCAACATAACCGCTCACCACGTTCTACGTTCTATCGTTCTACGTTGATGTGAAGCAAGTTTATGATAGTGTCAGCCGCGATAATCTTTGGTTTCGTACTTGTTTACCTTGATATCCCAGAGAAACTTGTTTCTCTATGTAAACTCACAACATTGGGATCAAATTTTAGTATAGTAATGGACAGGTAAGTTTTTGACCTCCTTAAGAAAGCATCAGGTGTTCAACAAGGGTATATACTCGCCCCCATAGAATTTAAGTTGGCTCTTGAATACGCCATAAGAAGAAGCCGAATTGAGAACTAGATAATATTGCTCAACTCGAACGTTGGCCAAGCAATATTAAGGATAGTTTCTCACAGCTTGAAAGAAATGCCTTAGAAACGACTTGGATTATGCATCAACACCGACAAAGCGATACTTTTAGCGACATCCAGGAACATATCTCCTGCATATTTAAATACTGGCAACTATAAAGTAGGATGGGTGGAAAACTTTGAATGCCTCAGGTGTGTGATATCGTCAAATGACATACAGATAAATATCAAAGCCAGCCTCATAAAGTTTTCAACGCACAATCAAAACTTCTGCGAAACATCTTTCACGACCATGTAAACTCACAATTTCCACAACATTAATACAACCAGTCCTTACCTTCGGAAGTGAAAGCTGGTCACTGACTACTACCGATTGTAGAATTCTATCAAAGATCAATATTCGAAAGAAAAGTCATACGAACAATTTATGATCCATGTAGAGTTGCAGAAAATCAGTATAGAATCCGAATGAATTATGAAATCACACAGCTCCTTGGATTAAGTAATTCGCATTGTTGTTGTTGTTGTAGCGACGCGTTGAGGCTATTCTTCCGGCTCCAAGTCCAGGTTCAGGAACTCTGCTACTGCCCTTGGACGGTACCACAGATCTTCCTTCGTCAGGTCGGTTGGTTTCTCTGGACAATTGAAAAGGCGAAAGTAATTTACGATGAAAGTAATTCGCATTAAATTCAACTGGTTTAAATGGTTTGGCATGTAAAAAGGGCTCAATTAAGAAGAATGACAAAAATGTGTCCCAACAACAATTAGTTGGTGTTTGTTGGAGAGAAAGACCCTGACAACATGGATGAGGACATCACCCAGTATCACCTTCGTGATATAGGATGTCTGGGTTCAACTAGTCATTGAACGAGATGAATTGAATCTGATTGCAGAGATGACAAAGTCGCTCCATTGGTTGTAACGTCAGAAAGAGAAAAACCTTTTGAACCGATTAAAATAAGATAAGTTTGTTGCAACAAGAAAATTATAAATGAGACCAATTTTGATTTAAAGATATGTATTCCAAATTTTTTTTTTATTTTTGTTAACCGCGTAAAAGCGAAACTGCGTAAATCGAGGGATGGGTGTATATATATATATATATATATATATATATATATATATATATATATATATATATATATATATATATATACAGGTAACCCTCCTATAACACGGTAGATTGGTTCCTAGAATATGACGTGTTATATGAAATCGTGCTATAAGAGACTAGAAGCTAGTGCTAGTGGGGTTAGGTTCTAAAGCATATTAATTTTTTTTTGTATAAGTATTTTATATAAGAAATTTTATTTTCGCAAAAAAAAAAATTTACATAAATACAATTATTAACTTCATTTCATTGCAATTAATTACCAATTTTATTTTATTTAATAACTTTCATCATCATCGATGCTCAGTAGGATTATTTGGGCACGTTTATTTAGTGGAACGATATCCTCTTTACTTTCTGAAGTGTTTTCTAAATTTTCCTGCATCATTTTTCCTTCATAATTTAGCAATCTTCAAAAAATCTGTAATCTTGCTTTGTTACTGTGTCCTAATAAGGCCGTTATAAATTTCTTGATATGGTAATAAGCAATTTTGTAGTTACTTTTTGAATTTTTGAATTCTTTCACCGGAAGGGTCTGTATCCACGAAAAATGATTCCAAGTTTTCTGCTAAGCTTAAACCTGCTTGGAGTTTTTTTAGTGTAAAATTATTAACAACATCTACATCAGAACTAGAATCGATTTGATTCGCTTGGGTTTGTGACACCATTTCAACTAAATCTGTGTCACCAACTTTTTCTTCCACTAAAAATCCTGAATTTCCTCATTAGCCATATCCGAAAAACCTTCTCCCCCGATTGATCTAGCTAGTTTTAATATGCAATCAATTCATTTTCTTCTGAACCATGGACGTTTTCTATTACAACTGATGCTGGCTATATCTTGTTCCAACCTATTACATCCAAGGTATTACATTTCTAATGTTTGTGGTCTCTCTGAGCCATAAGGTGGCATCCAGTAGCGGGTCTCAAAGCTGCGGTTTGTGAGGTTTGCATCTTTTTCTAGTGCGTATCAGAAACTTGAGGCGTCCATATTGGTGCTGAGTAGTTTAGAATGGGTCTACTTATAGCTTTGTAAGTTGTGTTTTTTTCCTTGCCCCATGAAATTCCAGCTAGCGCTTTGATTGCACTATTTCTGCTTTTCAGCCTCGTGTTCACCTGTTATGCGTGGGCATTAAACCTGAGTAGTAGGCCGAATATTACTCTCAGCAATGTCGGTATTTTAACTGTAGGAAGCAGCACGTTGTCAATGCGAATGTTTAGTTTTGTATTCACTTCCTTCGTTCAAGTTGTGGATTTTTCTGACGATAGAATTAGCATTCTGCTTCTAAACCATTCATTGAGGGAGTTAAGGTATTCCTTGAACATTTTTGTGAGTTGCTCAAGATTGCTTTCTGTAGCAAGGACCGTGCAATCGTCAGCATATGATATGATGGTTATGCCTTCTGGTGAAATCCACATATGTTTGGCGGCCTCTTAAGTAGTTACACAACCTACGCTTTAACATGCCCGGCAAGTTGGTATTCAGGAGTTCGTTTAGTGGTATACGGCGTGTGACACTGTGTCTAACACTTTTGATAGATCAAGGGCGACTAGGACTGTTCTTGCACATGGCTGTTTCTGGTTCAGACCATCGCTAATTTGGATTTGAATTTTGTGAAGGCCTGTGGTTATGCTTTGTCCTTTGCGGAAGTCATGCTGGTGTGGAGTTAGGTAGCAAGTGCTCAATATCATGGGTAGCAGAAGGGTTTCAATTAATTTTGTGATAGATGAGTGGATGGAGATTTAAAAAATAAAAAACAACTGTACGGCTTTCCTTCTTCTTCAGGTTTACCGGGTTTCAGAATAGGGCTTATTTTAGCCGTCTTCCAAGCATTCGGTATCTAGAGTGTATTTAGTCATGTATTTAGTGTTGTAGTGAGGGAGTTCACTCCTGTGGGTCCTATGTGTTTAAGCATGATAGCTGATATGCCGTCGGGTCCAATCGCTTTTGATGGTTTGATTTTTCTAATTGCCGTCTCAACTTCAACATTTGTAAAATTATATTCTCAGTGCTGTCATTAAGTTTTCGGAAGTGTCTAAGGACTGATCTAGACTGCTTCTCATGTTTACTTAGCTTTTCTGTGAACTGTGTATTACATTTCGAGGCGCACTTAGTAAAATTTTCTATAGGAATATCGTTGAAGATCGTGCAGTTATTTTCTGGTCTTCGAGGATGAGTTAACCCTTTTATAACTTTCCATAGGCTTATACTTGGTCCGAAGTTCGATTCGCTCACCAGTTATCTGCATTTGTTCAATAACTAATATTTAACTTTGAGGTCTATAACTAAAATGTTTATTTGCTGGTTTAGGTCTCGGATTTTGGGATCGGGTGGATCTGCTTTTCGGATGCTATCTCTTAGCACATCTCTTATCACTAAGCAATAGTATACGCTTCTGGTGGGAAATTACGTTTAATATGTTGTATTCTACCAGCAGGGATGTAGCACGCTTTAGCTTTATTAAAAATATCTCAGAGTTATTTCTTCCCATTTTCGGAACTTTAACAGATGTTTTTAGAAAATATTTGGTTGGTGGAGACAGATTGTTCGCAAACGTTAAAGTAAACATTAGCAAACGTTTGTTGTTTGTCTTCGTGCAGTGCAGAGTAGCCTTTAAAATTTTTCAAAATGACGGCGTTATTGCTTGCTCGCAAACAAGATCCTCTTTATTTGGATTTAACCATTGGGGACGACAGTGCGTCATATGATCAAGAAATATGCCACCAATTGGATCAATGGCAATCCAATTTTTATTTAGTTCGTGCAAATTTTTCTAAAAAATTGCATGTTAACTCTTTTATTTTATTTTCGAAACGAAATATTGGCCTATGTCATATTTTGTTATGTGATAAGGTTCATTGTTTAGTTATCATCCGTTATTTAAAAAATATACATATATAAAAAAAAGAAAAGATTTGCGGCCATCAACACAATGGAACGCGTGTGGTTGTAGGACCTTGGACCTGAACGAGCCTTGTTGTGGCACAAAATGTTATTCTTATACTAAACAAGACATTTGAAAACACGTTTTTAAAAAACAATGTGTAATTTAATTTCTATGCATATTAAATATTGACCGCAATTTAGTTTCGTTTTATTGTTAATCCGTGTTGTAGAAAGGTTCTTCTGTAATTTTTCTATCGTGTTACATTGAAACCGTGTTGGAAGATGCCGTGCTGGAGGAGGGTTTTCGCGATTTTTATTTCGTGTTACAGCGAAACCGTGTTGCCAGATACCGTCTTGTAGGAGGGTGACCTGTATATATATAAATATATATATATATATATATATATATATATATATATATATATATATATATATATATATATATATATATATATATATATATATATATATATATATAAATATATATATATATAAATATATATATATATATATATATATATATATATATATATATATATATATATATATATATATATATATATATATATATATATATATATATATATATATATATATATATATATATATATATATATATATATATATATATATATATATATATATATATATATATATATATATATATAAAATGTAAATAAAAATGTAAATGTTCGTTGGTTCAAAATAGGCAATTTAAGAATGTACAGGGTCGATTTTCTTGAAATTTGAACACAATGTTGCATTCAAATACAGAAAGGTTATTATATAGTGTTTTTTAGCGATATGTGTTTTATATAGAATGTAAGCTGTCAACAAGCACAAGTGTCCCTCACCTGCATTAATCTCAATTCAATCTTTTTATGATCGAGTTTCCCTTAAAGACTTAATTTATTCGATTAGTTACGTATGGGTGATCACCCATATATAGTTTTGTCCAATTTATCAACCATATTGGTTGATTACGGGTTAATTATATAACCACTCCAGTGTCCAGTGTTATTGTGCAAAAACATTCGAAACAGAACGTTTAATATTCATTCGTTTAAATCAAACCAAGCTTTTCTCTGAAATACCAGTTTATTTGCGAGAGCCAATTTAATATGACGGTTATTCACAACTAACGCACATACACAAAAATCATCTCAAATGCATACGGCAAATATCCGATGTCAGCTTCGATAAAGATTTGTAGGAAGGTGTGACGAAAAATATGTAACATGAGCTTTCCAGAACACTGAATCCACTGAATCCAAAGTACGCAAACTGATATCATCAAGGATTTAGTCAGTTACAGGAAATTCAGTTACATGAAACGATGAATATCCTTTATATAAAAGAAGAGCCGCAGCAGATGGCGGTAAGGTAACAACATATAGATATGCGAAACGGGAACATGGAAATAGTTCCTTAAACATGTTCCATATGAATCCTTTGCTACAAAGAACATACTGATCGCACATAAACTTGGAATACGGTATATACGTCAAATCAGTCAAATACCCAAGTCTTACTAACGGTTTTGATTCCTTGCAGCACAGAAGAAATGTTGCTGATTTGACTATATTTTATAAATATATTATGGATGAACGAGCTTCTGAAGAGACCAAATCGATTTTACCTAAATCAGCAAACCTTTCGCGTCACACTAGAGCAAACGTAGCAGCGCATCCCTTTACAGTTCAAATAATTAGGTGTAGAACTGTAGCCTTCCAACGTGACTTTTTCAACAGAGTCTCTCATCTTTGGAATGCCTTACCTTCCTGGGTTTTCCCTGATGAATTTAATCCTCAAGGCTTTAAAGTTAACGTTCATAAATGTCTTAGAGAATCTTAATTTGCATTCCATTCTTATCCCTAGTTGGCATAGTATCTTCGAATATTCAGAGACGTTAATTGCCTAACTTTGAATAAAAAAAAAAAATGCAAGAAAACTATCAACCTTATATCATCTTTACTATCTAACCGTGAGTTCCAAGTTCACCTCGGAAATAAAACAAGTAGGTTTCATACGGTGAACAATGGCCTACCACAGGGTTCTGTTTTTGCACCAATGCTATTTAACCTATAGACCCATGACCTACCTGATACCAATTCTCGAAAATTCATATATGCCGATGGTCTAGCAATTTCTATACAATGTAAATATATCGCAAACTCCATTAGTGAAGCCGAAAGGATACTAACTTCAGATTTAAGCATTCTGTCCCAATTCTATCAAGATTGGAGGCTTAAAGCAAACTCGGATAAGGCAGAGGTATCGCTATTTCATTTATCTAACTTTAATGCTAATGCCACATTAAATGTAACTTTTGAAGGCCAACGTGTCAAATTTATACCCAAAACCAAAATATTTGGGAGTTAAACTCGATAGATCCCTAACGTTCAGAGAGCATTGTTTCAAACTTGGCGAAAAACTAAAATCCAGAAACAATATTATCCAAAAACTTTCTGGTTCAAATTGGGGTGCATTAGCGCGAACACTTAGGATATCTACTCAAATCTACTCAACTCATTTGGCTCCCTATATTATCAAATATCGCACCATCATATTTAAGAAGTGAACTAGCCCTAATACGAAAAATAAAAAAAATTAATGAAGACACAACTCTACACATACATAACGATCTCCTGAATAGAGGATTGAATCGTTTTCTTTCAAGATCTCCCCTATGGACTAAAATTGCTCGCCTGGAAAACATTCAAGATTTTGACATAAATAACATATGGAGGGACACAATTGCCAACACCGATTTTATGAACAAAGAACTAATCAAGACCCATCCATTGAAGTTCCTGGTTTTAATGAGCCTCGTAGAAGATGGGTAACCGTTAACAGAATTAGATGTAACAACGGAGCAACTAATAGCACCCTACATAAACATAACCCTAACACTTCATCGGCATGTGATTGTGGTTACTACAATCACACTACAACAATGGTTACTACAAGCACACATAATTTCTGATTGTCAACTAAGAAAATTTGAAGGTGGACTGTTGGAGCTAAGTAGGCTGTCTTTGAATGCTGTTAATTGGTTGGACAATCTTGACATTAATTTATAACTTCTTTCAAAATTTGTAAATATATCCCATACGAATAAATAAATAACGGTTTCTAAAAAGTCACCTCGAATTATCTAGAAATTTTGAAGAATCGTATATAGGCAATTTACCGAATACCGAATTTATTCAAAGTAAGGTTGGAAAAACGTAACAATACTTTAAAGTTTAAATACTTGTTTAGTTTGATGAATCGTTATAGAAAGTGGTTTGGTTCTGTTTTGGTTTTGGTTCGGTAAAACTACAGTGCATTATGTGTTTTTTGGATTGGTTTAATGAAACAGTATATGTCATTTGTCAGCTTCAAACATTGATTAAGGGTGTGAATCGCATGATTAAAGAAGTGCAACATGATGCTTTTGGAAATTGTTTTAAATTTTGGTTTTAACTTGTTATTTTGTCTTTATTTTTAATATCTTATCATGAAATATTAGCATATGTCATTTTTTATTATATGATAAGATTTATTGCATTGGCATCCATTCTTTGAACAAAAACTCAAAAAAAAACTGCATATGTTGTTGTTTGACCAAGGACCTAAATTATGTTTATGTATTGTTGTGACTTATTTTGTAATTACTCCTCCACAACACATTTTATTGAATAAACAAATATAAGTGTTTCTTTATTGAGAAAACAATATGATATATGAAAACTATTTATAAAAGGAATACTTATAAAATAAATCTTGATTTCCCTTTTTGTAGTTATATTAGTTAAGTTATACCGATTTAAAATTATGTTCAATTTATGGCTGCGTAAGCTCCAATAAAAGTGCCACAGCTTGGACAATAGTGATTTGCGTTACGACATGAATCCATGCAATATGGTATGCATACACATGGCCAGCATCTAAAATAAACACAAAATAAGTTGAATTAAACATAAGGTAAAAATTCTCGGAATTTGAATGACTTACCCAAATACACAAAGTAATAAAGCAAAGAAATGAGTTCTCAATGTGCTTTCATACTCTAACCTCGTAACAACTGAGTTACGGCATGATGGACATGTTATCGTCGATGGCTCTGGACCAACTAGAGGAGCTACAATAACTGTTGCTATAAAGAATCAAAAGAGACATAATATTAAAAAAAAGTTTAAGCGGCAGGACACCGCTAGAAATAGGTAGATTTGATTGTCAGATAATTTTTTTAAAAACTTTCAAAATTGAATTAATTATGAACAGACTACAATGCAATTTTGGAACGATTTTTAACTGTCTTAAAATAGCTATACTAGCTATAATGTTAGTTCATTATGATTTTAGTTGCATTAGTATCTTTTCATCTTTACTTATATTTTGGCTTTTTCGCAACCTTTTCTGATAAAAACTTTTGTTGTTTTTGTTTTTGTTGGAGTAGAGCCTCCAACTGTTTAGCTTTTTAAAAGCTGGTACAAATATGTCCAAGCACTTAATTTTTATAAATTTTATTAAATTTTTTGACTCAAACGAACGTTAGAACGATTTGATTTATATACTTTTAAGGTTCTAACCTCTTAGTCGGTACCCGGTTTTGGTCAGCTGTCGAACTTACCTAAGAGATTACTTGTCGCAACATATCCAGAAAATAATTTTGATCTAGATTAAAAAATATAACGGTGAAAGTGCTGCGGGGATAATTCGACATAACTTTCTGTTAAAATTTCGAAAGCAAGTATAATAATTATTTATTATCAATTAATTATTATCAATGACAATTGCTTGAGGTCGGGGAACTCGTTTAGAAATTTTTTTGCCATTTTTCATTTCTTTATATTTTTGCGTTATATGCGTGAATTGTTTTTGTTTATTTGGGCCTTCTATAAATCCATCGAGGTGTTCATCAAAATAATACTATCGAAAATTGGAAATAAACAAACAGGTCATTACAATTTAGAAAATTTCATTAGGTTGAAAAATAAAACAAAAAATATTCAATATTATTATTTGACTCTCTCTCTCTCTGGCGTTTACATCCCATGAAGGGATTTTACCGTCTGTGCAATAAGCTTTCAATCATCTCGTTGCATGACCAGTTGACCCAGTTTCGACATCCTATATCAGGTCTTGGATGATGTCATCACGCCAGCGTTGTCTAGGTCTTCCTCTGCGACGAACGCCAGCTGGTTGTTGTTTGGACGTTTTTTTTATCATTCTATTTAATGGAGCCCTTTCTACATGACCAAACCATCTAATCCGGTTAGATTTAATGAATCTGATTTCATCGCAGCCTCCAAGAAGCTGTCTGATTTCGTTATTCATTCGGATTCTGTACTGATTTTCAGCAACTTTAAATGGACCATAAATTGTTCGTATGACCTTCCTCTCGAATGTTGATAAAATTCTACAATCGGAGGAAGTCAGTGTCCAGCTTTCACTTCCAAATGTAAGCACAGGTCGAATTAATGCTTTGTAAAGTGCGAGTTTAAACGACGGCGAAAGATGTTTTGATCGCAGAAGTTTTGAGTATGCGTAGAAAACTTTGTATGTGGCAGAGACACGGGCTTTGATATCTGCCTGCATGTCTTTTGACGATATTATTACGCGTTCCACATCATAGTCGCCAGTATCCAGATTTCCGGGGGGTATGTTCTTAGATGTTATGAACACTTTAGTTTTGCCGGTGTTGATGCATAATCCAAGTCGTTTAGCATTTCTTTCAAGCTGAGAGAGACCATCTTTAATATCGCTCGTTCTACGTCCGAGAAGCACAATATCATCTGCATAGCCAAGAACTTGACTAGATTTTTTATATATGCAGTTTTGCGTCTCAATTCGGCTTTTTCTTATTGCGTACTCCAGCGCCAAATTAAACAGTACGGGCGCGAGTGCATCACCTTGTCGAACACCTGATCAGAAACTGACCCTTCGATTACTATTCTACATTTTGATCCCGATGTTGTGAGTTTGCACAGAGAAACAAGTTTCTCTGCTGTGGCGGATTTACCATATGCGAGGCGATAGACAAGTTTTCTATTATATTAGTTGAGTTTTCAATTCTTGTGTTCTATTGTGTTTTGGATATTTATTAGAACGTAACGAAACAAAAAACGCACATAGGTTTTAAATGTACATAAAGTATTTTTTTTATTTTAGATCGAGTACTAATAAGACTACTCAAAATGCGGTACCATTTATTTTTTTCGCAGATTTTAGGAGGATCGATTACATTGACTTAAAACTTAACCTTTCGGACTTTTAAAGACGCAAACTCATCAATTAAATCAGAACAGTCCAAGGACCGACTTATTTTATTTTCAATGGAAATTAAAGCTAATGAAGATAAGCGGTCTTGACCCATACTGGAACGTAAATAGTTTTTTATGAGTTTTAATTTGGAAAAAGACTTCTCTGCGCTTGCCACTGAAATAGGGGAAGTTAGTAAAATTCGTAGGACAATAAATAAATTTGGAAAAATTTCGATTAAAGAATTTGCCGTAATATACTTCAACATTTCCAGTGCATCTTTCGATTCCGCCGAAGCTTCCATTCTTAAAAATGTATTTATTTCCGAGTATAGCTCTTCATGGTTCACGTCCGATTCTTCTGTACTAGGATTTCTCAGTGATATTTCTAAATTTTTACAATCACTCAACAATTCACTTGCATCTAAACTTCGCATTTTTTCGGTACGGGTTAAAAAACCAAATATTTTGTTGTATGAATCAAGCATTTTGAATCTTTCATTTAAGCTTACTAATGCAACATCAATTATTGCATTAAAAAAATCTACTTTATATTTAAACTTTCCATTTAGAGGTGTATCAGTTCCTTCATATCATAAAAAAACGTCATTTTCGGCTAAGCCGCACTTGAGGGAATACTGGCTCAGTACCTAATTTTATAGCTATTTCTTCAGATTTTTTAATAATCGCTTCAAATGATTCATCACTTCTGAATGATTCTAAAAATTTGTTCGTAGTTTCCACCAATTTTATCATAATAGAAATATCTGCCGAGGGATTCTGCATAACTTTACTTACTTTGTTAATTTCATACAATATATAATGCCAAGTAACAATATATCATGCCATACAATATATCATTGTAAGTGAAAGTATAAACAGATATGAGGATATCTCATTCGCAAGACCGTTAGCTTCAGAAACAGCAACTCCTATTGAACTTGAATCTGCAACTTTGTATAAAGCTTCTATAATTTGAACCAAATTATCTTTTACAACTTTTATACTATTTATACGGCTTTCCCAACGCGTATCTGATAATGATTTAACAGCCATTTTACAAACACTTTGCAGTATGTCCCATCGAACGGTTGATGCAGCAAAAAATGTAAAAGTTCGTTGAACAGTACCAAAAAAGTTAATTGCAATTGATACTGATTTCGCAGCATCACATACCATTAGATTAAATGTGTGGTTAGCACATGGAACGTAAAGAGCTTTGGGATTTTTTTCTTTGATTAAAGCTTGAACCCTTTGTATTGCCCTCGCATGTTAGCACCATTATCATACGATTGCCCGCGACAATTCATTAGATCCAAATTATACTCAGCTAATAAATTTAAAAAAATTTCAACTAAACCTGAACCAGTGCTATCAGTTATGTGAAAAAAACCACAAAAAAATTCTTCAATTTGTACTTCTTCCTGATTAATTTTAACGCATCTCAAAAGAATTGAAAGCTGTTCCTTATGACTTTCATCAGGAGTGCAATCCATGATAACAGAAAAATATTTTGATGACTGTACAGAAGATACGATAGTTTCAGTATTCTTCTCGATATAAGTCCAATTATTTCATTCTGCACATCTTTTCCAAGATAAGTGTCAAAGCATTCTTTATTTTTTATTCGTTTGAGATGCTCTAACATAACTGGATCAAATTTTGCAATAAGTTCTACTTGTGCCAAGAAGTGTTCATTATTAGGCTGATAAAGTTGCTCACGGTGTCCACGAAAAGGTAATGAATGATCTTTCAGCTAACATTAGCACTATAGCAAAAAGACGTTCAAGTACCAAGCGCCAATGTTTCTTCTCATTTTCTATCATTCTCTGCAAATTTTGATCAATTGTTGCATTTGATTTTAAATTAACTGACATATTCATCCATTTTTGCATACAGCTAATGTGATCCTGAGATTTAGCATGTTGTTTTAAACTAGAACGTATATTTTTCAAATCTGAATAACCTTCAGTCGAGGATAAACATATTTTTCGGGTAGAAAAAATTTTGCAACAAAAGCAAAATACCGAATTATTTTGTATAGAATACACTAACCAGCTTCTAGAAACTTCTTCACCGTTAGCAAGAACTCTCGTGTAGAAACTAGTATTAAATCTGCGACCCTTTAACTGTTAACTCTGTTTAACCTGACTCGGTCCTTTTTAACAATATCGACTCTTTCTCGCAGGGCCGGTGCAAGACATTTTTGCGCCCTGTTCAAAATTTGAGAAATGCGCCTCCAGGACTTAAGAGTTATCCCAAAATTGTAACCTACGTATTTTAAAATTTGTTGTGCACCATTTATAACAGTTATTTTTTAATTTGTTTTTCCTCAATTAAACTTATATTTTGAATTAAAATATGTTGTTTATTGTTGTATATCTATAAATTTCGGGCTAAACCCCTTCGTTAGGATAATAAAACGAACAGTAATATGAATATTATTATTGTTAGTTTTATTATCCTGAATATGGGCCTAACCCGAAGTATTTAGATATATAACACTTTTCTTACCTATAAACTAAATTCAAATATGGTAACTCCAGTTTAGTTTGTACGTAATTTTTAGGGGAAGAGGTAAGAAACGAAGAAGTGATGCGTTGCACCGCATGCAAGTGTGGAAAGAACCAATCAAAATATTTGTTTATTCTTTTATTGTCATAGTTATATACATTTCGTTCAAAATAACAAATATTTTGGTCAAAGTTTACTTGTTCAACATATGTTTATTTCAAAATGTATGCAAATTTTTAATTTTGCTTTAGATTAAACATTTTTTTCAATATTTTTCTGCAAACTCTACATAATACGTCGAAAATCTTTAGCTTTACGTCTTCGCATCATAATTAGGGAATGGTTCAATCAATCGATTAATTGGTCAATCAGAATAATTTCAATTTATCGATTAATTTGCAAGGTTGTCGATTAATCGGTTCGCATATATTAATTTTCAGAAAAATATTAAAAACTGCATTTTTCAATTTGCATTAGTTTTCTTTAAAAAGAAAAATATATGTACACGGTAAAGTATGAGCATATTATAAAAATAATTTAACAACAAAGAATAGGTCATAACATCGTGCTTTTTGACTATTATCCAGCAAGTTAGAAAAATCGTGCGATTATTACGGCAATTCCCTTTTAAAAACTATCTATTTAAAAATAAAATAGTGAAAGAATTTGTCTTGTTATTAGACGTCCGCACGAGATGGAATTCTGAATTGGCAGAAAAGTTTTATGGAATTGCAAGACACTATCAGTACGGTTTTAGCGGATTTTGAATTAATTCATTAACTGATATGTTTCCAAGTAATGAAGACTTTAAAATTATTTTGCAGATTGTTGAAGCACTCGAAGTTATTGAAGTATCATCGTTAGATCTATGTAGGTAGAAGAGATTGCAATTTGAAAAAATTCGCTCGCCAAGGGTTCCGTGAATGTAAAAGAACACAATATCAAAAATAAATGACATAAAGTTATGTTGTAAAGTCTTTATATCACCAGACTATGGACGCATAACAGAATAAATGTTTAATCGTAAACGTCTATAGTAAATGTCAATCACATCTACATTGATCAAAAATGTTACTTGAGGTTAAATCTTATCCATAGCTGTTTATGTTAGCTAAAGAAAGATTTACCCAGTATTTTAACGGTCTAAATTGGGAATATTTGTTCTATAAATCAGCGTCGAAATATAGCGTGGTATACATACACTTAAAATAGCACTTGTTTTTCATCAATACCCCACCCCAATCCCTTAAAAACACAAAAATATAATTATTTGAGGGTTCGCTATATTTTTCGTTCAGAGTTTATCAAACTTCCTGTCTCTGTGAATTTTTTCAAATTTTTCTGTTAATTAGGCTAGAAATGCAAGGGGGGGGACCAACTTTTTGTGTCACTTTATTGATAATAATTCAAAAACCATGCATTGCAAAATTCTAAAAAAAGTGGCAATATTTCTAAAATCAAGTGCTCTTTCAAATGACACCCCACATGACCTGGTTTTAAATGATGTTTTTACCCCTTAACATTCCCACCCCTTTAATAAATATAGTTATGAGTGTCTGCCACTTTTCTATGTTTTTTATTAAAAACCTCCTCAATTTTCTATCATTCCAAATATATTTCAAGATTTTCGATGAAGTGGGGTCGGAGTTAATCGGGGCAATAAAACATCCCGAAAACGTCATTTTTCAAAATTATACAAAAAATGGTGAGGTGTAAAATTCCAAAATATATTTTTTAAAAATGCTGAAATGAAGCCCTTTCATATGATACCCTACTCGTCTCGCTAAAAAAATGTTTGTTTTCAAAGGCTTTACATCGTACCTCCTTAAAACAAACGAACACAACTTTATTTATTTTTTAACCCGCCATCTTGTGTGGATAGGTTAGTTTTATAAGCACCTCAAATTTTAAGTTCATCTGATTAATGGTTCACGAGATAATCGAAATAATGTGAAAAACACGTTGTACTCTCACCAATAGTGTTCCGTATAAAAAACGGAACCCTAAAAAGCAAGTGATATTCTTGGATTTTTATAAAATCAGTCTGGTGCGACAGGTTAACAATTTCATAACGAAGTGTCAGAGAAAATAATAAAAGGAGAAATATAGACCTAGAGGAATTGCTACATTACTTAGAAAATCCTGGTGGCTAATATCTTGCCATCTCATTTTAAATACCCCACAAAAAATGATCTTGCTCTTTTAATTAAATAAATTTGAAATAGATTATTTTTAACTGGATTCTGACAATCTAATCGAATCTGATATAAAAACGAAAAGTAATGAATGCGAGACTGTTGGATGTCAAAAGAGCTTGATGTATTCATGTTAAAAAAGCAGTTATCTGGACCACCGGGTCCTGTTCGAAAACAAACAATTTAGAGTCTATAAAAAGGGAAATGATGGTGTTTAAGTAGAGTAAAGTGCAAACTTAAATGTTGGAAAAAATACATCATGCATTTTAAAGCGTACCTCCGACTTCGGTTGAGACCGAACGGAGCTTGAACGCGAGTGGCATATTTTTGACTAATTGTTAAATGATGAACCAATTGATAAACTATGCCTATTACGATCATATCTCCTGAATGAAAATAATTAAATATTATACCGATGAATGTTTTTGTCTAGTAGTAACGGCAATAATGGAAATGAATTTTAATGTAATATATACATAATACAATGGTTTTTTTTGTTTTTTATTAAATGAAAATTATAATATTGGTTCGGAGTGCAGTGGAATCTCAAATTATTTGTTAATTCAATGTAGGCAATCAGCCTTGTTGATTCCACACAATGTTTAAGTATACATCGCTTTTTAACTTAACACAACAAAAATAAACACAAAAACTAATATGAATTGATATTTTTATTGTATTATTAAATTTACTTTATTTCTTAAAAACCAAAAATTTTTCTTTTACCGGTTTCGGTTTACATCTTCAGAAAGAAAATTTGCAATTTCATTGAATTAACAAAAAATTTTATTAAATGCCTTACGATCATAATACGAAAAAAATGTTGATATAAAAAAAACAATTAATCGAATAATCGAGATAAAAACGAACAATTAATCGCTAATCGTTTTTTCCTAGAAACGATTGATCAACCATGCTCTAATCGTAATCTACTATTAATTCAAAATATGGGTTTAATTGAATAACTAATAACTAATAATTGAATAAATATTTTAATTGAGGAAAAACAAAATAAAAAACATATAATTATACTCCCAACAAACAAATTTATTATCCATTCAAAAGGTTTTTTTAAATTTAGTTTTTATTTCATGGACCTAATTTTTACTATTTCATTCATTACTTTTTAAATTCATTAATGGTTAAAAAAAATTGTTCAATCTCCTATTGACTATTCCATAGAATTCTAAAATTTATTCTCCATACTCATTACTCAACATAAAAAATATACACACTCAAAATATCATAAACACACAATCATAAACATACAAATCCGATTTTGCTATTCTAATTTCAAAACTGTGCAGAACATCAATAGTATCTGTGAATGGCTATATTCAAAATTTCGTTAATACTTAAAAAACAATACTTTGCTTCACAGTATTTCAAAACTGTGCAGAAAATTAATAGTATGTGTGCACTCTATTTAAAAACTGTGCAGACGTTTTATGGTATATGCGCATTATACTTCAAAACTGTTCAGCAATGAACAGTATGTAATATGTATGTATAAAAATAATATTTTGTGCACACAAACAAAAATGAACATTATTAATACTTTTGTGTGTTCTTTATGTTTAATTTGTGTGTATTGAGATTTAAAATTGAAGTGAGAATTTTTTACATGTTTTGAATGTGTATACAAATATCGAAATATGAATGAATATGGAAAGAAAAATTTGAGTGGACAAAAAGAAAGAATTTTGATTTTTATAAAATAATGTTTTCAATGATTTAATTCAATTTAAATCATTGATTGATATTGATTTTTTGCGCCCTTATTTGGATGATAAATCGAGCGCCCTGTTTTAGTGTGCACTTTTGTACAACGCAGGACCGGCCCTGCTTTCTCGTTCATTAAACGAAATGGGCCATAACGCCGGGTAGTCGGAAGCAATAACCACATCAGTTATGTCTTGTTGTGCTTCATGCAATTTGGGATTGGAAGCTAAAACAAAATCATTGGAAGCTAACGAAGACTCTTGAGATAAATGCATTTCAAAATCTTTTTCATGGGTATCCGGTAATAGGACAGCAGAAACTTCAGAATTTGAAACAACAAAAGATAAAGACCCTAAAGGTGTTTCAGACTGGTCAGATAAAATATCTACCAATTTTTCTGAAACATCTTGCGAAGTACTAGCACCTGCACCAAAAGTTGTGTTAGTACCTGATGATATATTAAAAAAACTTGTCAATGGTTTAATTTTCTTTAACATATCTGTATGTTTTTTCTTATTTCTTTTTTTTCGGCACCCAAAGCCCATTTTCTTCCAGTGTCTCGATCACGATGAGGATTCATAGTTCAAAAAGTCAGACAAGTGCGAATAAAATTCGCTCGTCAAGGGTTCCGTGAATGTAAAGAAAACAATATCAAAATAATTAACATAAAGTTGTATTGGGTTTATATTGCCAGACCATAGACACATAAAAAATAAATGGTTTATCGTAAATATTAATAGTAAATGTCAATCTCATCTAAATTGATCGAAATGATATAAAAAATATTACTTTAGGTTAAATGTTATCCATCGCTGTTTATGGTAGCTAAGGAACGACACAATTCTGTTAATCAACGACGAAATTTAGGATTTGGGTGGTGTTAACACTAACAATAGGACTTTTTTAACAATAATTCAAAAACGGTGCATCGCAAAATTCTAAAAAAAAATGTGATTTTTCTTAATTTTGGTGTTTTTTTAAATGACACCCCACTCATGCGAGCCAAAAAACATATTTTTCACCCTTCCCCACTCCCATCCCCTAAACACATAGAAATAAAATCACTTGAGGCTTCGCTGTATTTTTCGTTAAGGGTTTATCAAATTTCTTATCTCTATGAATTTTTTCAAGTTTTTCTGTCAATCAATGAAGAAACGTATATTGCAACTTTTTGTTGCAATTTTTCGACGATAATTCAAAAACGGTGCATCGCAAAATTCTAAAATGAATTGTAATTTTTCTTAATTTTGTTGCTCTTTCAAATGACACCCCACTTGACCGGGTCAAAAAACCTTTTTTTCACCCTTCCCCACTCCCATCCCCTAAACACATAGAAATAAAATTTGAGGCTTCGCTATATTTTTCGTTAAGGGTTTATCAAATTTCCTATCTCTATGATTTTTTTCAAATGTTTCTGTCAATCAACGAAGAAACGTATAAGGGGGGGGGGACCAACTGTTTGTTACACTTTTTTGAGAATAATTCAAAAACGGTACATCGCAAAATTCTAAAAAAAATTGTAATGTTTCTTGGTGCTTTTTCAAATGACACCCCACTTGACCGGGTCAAAAAACCGTTTTTTCACCCTTCCCCACTCCCATCCCCTAAACACATAGAAATAAAATCACTTGAGGCTTCGCTATATTTTTCGTTAAGGGTTTATCAAATTTCCTATCTCTACGATTTTTTTCAAATTTTTCTGTCAATCAACGAAGAAACGTATAGGGAGGGGACCAACTTTTTGTTGCACATTTTTGAGAATAATTCAAAAACGGTGCATCGCAAAATTCTAAAAAAATTGTAATGTTTCTTAATTTTGGTGCTCTTTCAAATGACACCCCACTTGACCGGGTCAAAAAACCTTTTTTTCATCCTTCCTCACTCCCATCCCCTAAACACATAGAAATAAAATCACTTGAAGCTTCGCTATATTTTTCGTTAAGGGTTTTTAAAATTTCCTATCTCTATGATTTTTTTCTAATTTTTTTGTCAATCAATGAAGAAACGTATAGGGGGGGCACCAACTTTTTGTTGCACTTTTTTGAGAATAATTCAAAAACGGTGCATTGCAAAATTCTAAAAAAAATTGTAATGTTTCTTAATTTTGGTGCTCTTTCAAATGACACCCCACTTGACCGGGTCAAAAAACTATTTTTTCACCTTTCCCCACTCCCATCCCCGAAACACATAGAAATAAAATCACTTGAGGCTTCGCTATATTTTTCGTTAAGGGTTTATCAAATTTTTCTGTCAATCAACGAAGAAACGTATAGGGGGGGTACCAACTTTTTGTTGCACTTTTTTGAGAATAGTTCAAAAACGGTGCATCGCAAAATTATAAAAAAAACTGTAATGTTTCTTAATTTTGATGCTCTTTCAATTGACACCCCACTTGACCAGGTTTTAAATGATGTTTTTACCCCTTCTCATATCCACCCCCTTAATAAGTATAATTATTAGTATGTGGTACTTTACTATATTTTTCTTTAAAAACTTACTAATTTTTCTATCATTCAAAAAACTTTTTAAGATTTTCGATTGCTTAGGCTCGGAGCTAATTAAGGAAAGGAAACATGCAGAAAACGCTATTATTTAGATTTACACAAAAAATGGTAGGGTGTAAAATTCCAAAATATATTTTTTAGAAATACTGACGTGAAGCCCTTTCATATGATACCCTATTTGACACGATATAAAAATGTATTTTCTCAAAGACCTCACATCGTAACCCTGTTAACCATACAAAATCCATTTTGTTTTTTTTTCAACATCTCATCTTGTGTGGACAGATTAGTTTCATACGCATGCCAAATTTCAAGTTCATTGGATGTATATTAATCGAGATAATCGAAATAATGTGAAAAACACGTTTTACTCTCACCAATATTGTTCCGTATAAAAAACGGAACCCTAATAACGATGAATATAAATTTAAACTCTTTCTAAAGTTTGATATTTATTTATAAATATAAAATATAATTTATATAATATTAATATAAAAGCGAATAATCAGAAGAATAGCCAAGGTAAGAGCAGAAGTCGTCAATATAAAATGTATAATCAGAAGAATGACCAGGAGAAAAGCAAAAATCGTCAATATTAAAATCGCATAAATTACTAAGAACACCAAAAAAGAACGTCGGAACTATAAGAATTATAATTTAGAAGTGAAATGGAAAACAAATAATCTCTATTTTTACATCATTCATTACTTACATTATAACAAAAAATTGTAGCTCGCACACAATCATAACACAACATTTTTTATACCAATAACAATCATACTATAGCTATAGCAATCATACATTCACAAAAATATAATAACTGTGAAATGTTAAAAAAAAATCTAGTAGGCTTAGAAAAAATTTCAAATTTCGTTTATGTATATGAGACTAGAAACCGCATACTCTTTCATATGGTTGCCAGGCATTATGTATAACGCAAAAAAATTGCTACATACATAATAATAGATGTATATGTAAAGTTAAATATTTTATAAAATACTGTTTATAAAAATACTGTACGCATACATTATATTGAATTTTAATAAATGAGTTTCGTTGTTTATATTTATTGTACTAAGAAAAATTTTAAAAACTAAGAAAAAAAAATGCGAGGCCACCGGCAAATGCCTGGTTTGCCTGTGCTTAAAACCGCCACTGAATTTCTCTGGGATACCAAGGCATATGAGTGCGGACCAAAGGTTGTCGCAGATGATACTATCATATGCTTGCTTGAAATCAACGTAGAGCTGGTGAATGCTGATGTTGTACTCCCATCATTTTTCCAGAATCATCCTTAATGTAAAAAATTGATCTGTGGTTGAGCGGTTGGGACGAAAACCACACTAGTCACTGATGATAGATTCGGCGAACGGGATGAGTCGAGCAAGTACGACATTGGCTAGTACTTTATATGCAGTGTTCAACAGTGCGATGCCACGATAATTCGCACACTTTAGACGGTCACCTTTCTTATGTAGCGGAACAATGAGAGCTGTTTTCCATTCAGCAGGTAGTTCTTCTTGGTCCCAGATTGCAAGAATCAGATCCTATATACGTGAGACCAGAGCTGCTTCCCTATTTTTCAAAAGTTCTGCGGGAATTCCATCGATACCTGGTGATTTGCCATTTTTCTGTTTTTTAATGGCAGCTTCCAGTTCTTCTATTACTGGGTAAGGGACAAAAATCTTCTCATTTGATGGAGCAATTGCTCGAATAGGATGAACTTCATTCGTCCTATTCAGTAGGTCTTGAAAGTGGGATCGCCACACTGCCAGCACATCACGTTCACTTGTTGTAAGTTCATTATTTTCATTTTTGATGGCTGTAAATCTTGGGTGAAAATCTTTTGTCAGATTCCGTGCATTGGCAAAGCACTCTTTTGAATTTCCGTTGACCGCATGTTGGTTGATGTTTTCGATGCAGCTCTTCATGTGTTCACGTTTCTTTTTACGTAGAAGTTTTGCTGAGGCTTTCCTGGCGCATAGATAATCAGCTTGGGAGCTTCGGGTGTTCCTTGTTAACCATTTTTCTTGCATTTTTTGTTTATGTTCAACGGATTGGCCGCATTCGTCGTCAAACCATTCGTTGTGTGATTTCGGTGGTCGTTTTCCGATTGTAGTTTGTGCTGCGGCTATAATGGTTGATTGAAGCGTTTGCCACTCTTCTTGTATGTTTAATGGCATCTCAGAAGAGATGTCATGCTCTTCTATGTTTTGTGTTATTACTTGCTAATATCTGTTCAGCGTTTCCGGATGTTTAAATGCATTGACATTCCAGCACACGTTCTTTTTTGCTTGTCTTTTAAATGTAGATGATAATTTGCACTTGTACTAAAAGATGACAAGCATATGATCGGTGTCCATATCAGCACCTCTGTATGATCGAACGTCAGTTACACTTGTAGAGTGTCTCTTAGAGATCATGACGTGATCGATTTGATTTTCCGTTCTTTCGTCATTTGATTTCCACGTTGCCTTGTGAATTCTCTTGTGAGGGAAGAAAGTGCTGGAAATTACTAGATCATACATCATAGCCAGCTCGGCTGCACGGAAACCGTGATTGTTGCTGATATGATGCAAGCTGTTAGGGTCAATATGTGTTTCAAGTTCTGCAATCCTACCAATTTGAGCATTAAAGTCACCTACCACGATTTTTATATCGTGCCGCGGGATTTTATTGATGACTTCTTCGAGTTCTAGGAAGAACAGGTCTTAAATATCATCTGCTTTATCTTCAGTAGGTGCATGAACATTGACGATCGTTATTTTGAATTTTTGCGTGCGGATTCTCAGTGTGCATAACCGCATATTAATTGGGCTGAACTCGATAATATGCTGATTCACGTGACGGTGTATAAGAAAGCCAACTCCAAATTCTCCTCCGTTTTAATGACCGCAATAATAAAGAGTGTATCCTTTCGCTGTTTCATGGATTCCACTGCCTGGCCATCTTAGTTCTTGTAATGCCACTATATCCAGTGTGTAGCTCTCGACTTGTTGTGTGAGTTTTAGGAGATCTCCTGGTCTTCTAAGGCTTAGCACGTTCCAGGTTCCCATTTTTAAATCGTAGTCCGGGTACGGTTTCCGAGGTCGCTCCAATAATGATTCCGAGATATTCCGAGGCCTGTGTACAGAATTCATGACAATAATTTTTTTACGGAAATGGGGTGGGTTGGGCCCTTCGCCCAACCCAAATTTTCGTGACTGGGTTCGTTCTGCATCTTAAGGTCACCAGAAACAATCTTTTTACACGTTTATATAGCGAGCCGCTTGATCCAAGACAGAAGCCCGCTGCAAGCCGCCCCTAACATGGAGAACATACGCTTTCTACGCATTTATATAGCGAGCCGCTTGATCCAAGACAGACGCCCGCTCCAAGCCGCCCCTAACATGGAGAACAGACGCTTGAGTTGCACTGGTTTTACGGCGCCAATGACTCGCCATGTTGAAGAATCATTGAGTATAAGTAGTATTTACTCTGCTCCTCTCAACTACACCAACTTCCTAATTCTGTTAGCGTTACCCAGGTAGCACGGCGTGGACGTAAATTTCGAATTTTCGCATACCACATTATTATTTGACGTAAATTCAAAATTCACTGTTTAGTTTATAAAAGTTATTTTTACTTTATGATATTTAAATGCTTCGGAAGTTTTTATGTTACAATTCCTTTAAAACTTCAATAGAGTAGTTTCAATTTAAATTAACGGTTTTTTGATGTCAATTTTTCATAATCATCGATTTTTCTTCAATACTGGGATTATAGTACATTATTTAATTAGGAGCTAAAGTGCTACTTTTTGTGTTGAGTTTATAGTTTGACAAGTATAGACGATAAACAAAAAGTCACTTTAGCTCCGAATAATAACAAAACAACAAATAACAAATGCTACTTTACTGCCGCCGTAAAATAAAATAAAAATGGCGTTACTTCTGCAGCTTCTGATTTCAAGTAAAACAAGTAAGACATTAACTTTCTCTCTAGCGGCAGTAAAGTTAAACTTTACAGCCGTTTGCCGAAAAAAATGTTATCTGGTATTCGAAAATGTTGTTACTGTTGAAAACGTATTATTTTTATTTTTTATTTATGTTTTGGTTTAGTCCACTGGAATTTCATTCTTTTGTGTAATTTAAAGATCCTGAGTCCTGACAAAGTTTCATTATGCTGGTACAATTTTAACACGTAGCGACTTTGATTCTTAATTTGTATGAATAAAATTTTTTAAAAAAATTTCACTTAGTTTTGACTTTGACTAATCTCTTAGTGAATTCTTTTCTACCTGTTCTATCGAAATTTGTATTCTTTTGTAAAAAGTGCAATACAAAAAAAAACAAACTTCGATAATTCGGAGTCGGAACTTGTACCGAACAAGTAGAAAAGAATTCACTATATATGTTATTAGTTTAACGATGATATAATGTTTAAAAAAAACTAACAGTTTAAAAAATTATCAAGGCCTTTTAAAATCTGTCAGCGAAGCAGTTTTCATATATTTCGTACGGTACTCTTAAAAGGTCTGAAAATTAATAAAGTAAAATTACTTAGGCTTTATATATGATTTAATTGTTTTATAGTTTTTTATGTACGAAGGCCGTAATAGAGGTTATTATAGCCAGAAAGCGACGTAAAACAGCCCAAGAGCCTTCGGCCTGAGTAATGCTTTCTGTAATTTCGCATACAAGGTTTTATCTTTCATTTAGCTAAAAAAAACTAAGGAGCCAAAAATTTATTTTTTTTGTCTAAATGTAATAAATACAAATATATCTTAGTTCCTAGTGTGCCATGAAAATAAATAGTTTGAAGAAAATTTGTTAATGGCCCCTTCCCAGCGAGAAAATTGCGTTTTTCATTGGTCAAACCAGTGGTACTTTTTTCTGACAAATTCAAATGACACAAAAATTAAACTGTAAGTAGTCCTTAACAAGCATATTAAACCCCTCGCATTTTTCTTGGTCCGAGCCTCTATATACCTCATTTGAACCTCTGAAATCGGGTTTTTTATTTTCATGTAAGCCAGTACAGCCTATTGTTCTGGCTCTTTCTCCTCATTCTGAGAAAATCTAAATACTTTGAATGTATAGCAAATAAAAGTAGACAACGAGATATTTAATTTAAAGTTCTTATAAAGTTCTTAGGAGGTCTAGAAAAGTTATGACAGTTTTAAGATCTTTTAAAATTCAAGGTACAACATTCGTGAACGCTTTTTCTTCCAATTTTGAAGAAAAATCAATAAAATTGATAATCCCATAAATACTAAATTGATCATTATTTTATATAAATAAATAAAAAGTGTAACTTTTTAAGGAACTTAAAACTAGCAGGAGGTCTAGAACAAAAGTTATGGCAGTTTTAAATATGTATGGACATTGTTTGACATACTTTTGACTAAAACGGTTATGATACGAATAACTTTTATTATCAAAACTTTTGGGTTTTTTGTACTTCTTTAGTGAATTTATTAAATAAAATTGTATTGCATAAAAAAATTCCTTAACAAAAACTAAATTCAATAAAACTATCGGTTTTTTCAAATGTATTATAAACATTTACAAAACTGAGTACATAAATTTTATAATATGTAGTAACTATTTATAAAGATATAATGATAAAATAAATCTTGATTTTTTTATTGCATTTATTCCGGTTAAGTTATATTGGTGAATAAGCACCAATAAAAGCACTACAGCTGGGACAATAGTGATTTGTGTTACGACACGAATCCATACAATATGGAATGCACACACATGGCCAACATCTTAAATCAAAAAACCAATTTAAATTACAATATGTATTTATATGTGCATTGAAAATGATTTACCCAAATAAGCAAAGTAAACCGGCACATATATGAGTTTGCATTGTGTTTTCATATTCCAATCTAGTAACAACTTGGGTACGGCATGATGAACATGTTACCGCCGACGGGTGTGGACCAACTTGAGGAGCTGCCAAAACTATTATTATAAAAATGAAATAAAAACAAAAAAATAAACCATCATTATTTTAATTATTTTAATTTATTAACAAAATTAAAATATTATTAAAATAACATAATGTCAATCTCTTGTTAATTTACGAAAATAACTTATTTAGTAAGTTTAATAAAAATTAAAAATTTTTTTATAATTTTACTGTTACTCTATATATATATATCAGCTTGTTAGGCCATCTTCTGGAGTAATGACTCTCATTAAGTCATTACTCCAGAAGATGGCGCTTAAATAAGTTATTTGAGTAAAGTTACAAGAGATTGACATTATGTTATTTGAAAACTTACGCCAAGTGCCAACGGCAAACAGTGTTAATTATATTATTAAAATGTTTAAAAACATAAAAATTGTTAATAAAAAGTCACAGTTTACTCATATAAATAAATAGGAATTGAGAAAATATTTCGTGGGCTAGGGTTTGCAATACCGGTCAACCGGTAAATCACCCAAAAATAGATTATCAAAAACCGGTAAATTTCTAAGTTTTTACTGGTTTCGGTAAAAATTTAACAAATTTATATTTATGCTTATTAAACGTAATAATTTAATAATTATATTATTCTGAAGAAAATAAATTAATTTTTAATAAAATAGCATAAACTGGACTAACCAATCATACTTTAAGCCATGAAAAAATCCAAGGAGAAAACCCTCATAAGATACGGCGAAATATTCCTACTTAATATTCTAACAGTTTGCCGAAAGTAAAAACTCGCAGATACATAAAGTTTGTTTGTTCATGGCAAATACTGCTATTGAAATCTGGTTCTTGCCATCTGATAAATGTTTAACGCTGTCTATCAACAAATTCAGATGTTCAAACTTAATAGAACATTGATTCAATTTCGACCGATGATGCTGTCATTAGAAAAAAAGTAAAAGCTTATCGTCCATTGTGTTTATTTCATTCAACTAACTGTTATAAATATTTATATAAGAAACATCAGCAATATTCATGTAGGGGAAATAGATCTTTTGAAGAAACAGTCCTTTGGGAGAGGAAGAAGATTTTGAAGGATTATTTGCCGTTTCATCTTTTGTTGTTCCATTTCAGCATGACGAGATAAGGTTCGCAATAGCAAAAATTAGAAAAATTGTGATGTTTAGCAAATTACCAATAAAGAAAGACAACCTACAAAAATATGGTAGGTTAAGGTTGTGAGGTTGTAAGGTTGTGAAAAATACAACTTTCATTGTTTCTAGATTCAAAACTGAGCCGCCTTTTTGCAATACTATGTAGAAAGATTTTGTAAAGTTGAAAATGTTATTAGGATAAGTTTAATCGCCATTGAAACTGATTTAAACTTTTCGAACAGTGAAATTGTTTAACTTATAGTCATAAGTCCTTGCACCCAATATAAGTTGCTGTAGGGACAGTGTCGATACGACGTAAATCTATGTGTTTCTGATATAACAATAACGTTTATGTTAGATGAACTTAGTGTACAAAAAACATTCATAATAAAAGAATTTAAAGAAGTTCTCGTTATATATATGTATCAAAGAACGGACATATATTTTTCGTATATTTTGCACTCCATGATTCAATTGATTATTCAAATGCCATTAAAGTATGCAATGTATGCTCTGAAATATTAATGATAAAACAAAAAAGCCGTTGATAAAAAAAATGTTGAATTAATTCAACGTTCTGCTTTAAATGATTGATCTAAAACCGGAAGCTCAGATTCAAAAGTATGAACTTACAGTGATCGACCAACTGCGTCCATATATTAGCATTGTCAGAATTAACAATAAAAGAAAAGCTGCAAAGAACAAATGATAAGAAAATGAATAAACATGGAATAACCTGTACTGGAAAATGACCCAAGTAATTCGCAAATATTATTAACAGTTATATTGACTTTTTCCAAGAACAAAACATTCGTGGCAAATATTTAGAGAAAGCTTTTAATAAATTAGTTACCATACGAACAGCAAGTGTCGAATTCCAGCGTGCGATTGCAGCAGCTGGTCTGATTTGCACTAAACTAAGGTCGAAGTTGAATGATAACACTTTAGAGACAACATGTTTTTTACGCCAATATTTTAATAACAAAAACCTTGAAAAATTTCAAGATTTAAACTGTTTTTAAATTTTATTCTTCAAATGTCTTATTATATAGTTGTTATTACAAGCCAATTTAACTATCGTTGTTTTTAAGAATCGGGCAGTCGCGGAAATTTTCATAATTTTTTTTACAAATTTGATATCAATCGATCGGGCTTGGCCGTCTCCCGAAAACTTTATGGGATTGGGGTTGTAGGACCCACCCCCACCCCTTTACACCCTCTTTAAGTTTTAGCATATAAAAATCTATATAAAATAAATGGGAAGAGATGAAAAAAATTTAATGGCATCATTATCTTTTATTCAGACCGGCGTAACTTTTGTCTAAAAGATCGTTTGCACTCTCACCCCCAACCAACCCCATGGGTGGGGTTGACACATTAAAGGAGTAAAATATGTCATGTGGGGTATCGTTAGAATCAGAAATTCATAACAAATATTACCCCCTGATCGGTGACATAGCCATTATTTACTCCCAAGGGGGTACCCATATCGTAGAAAAAAATATTTATTTTGCATGTCCTGTTTGGTGTCGATTTCAATATAATCGGGGATGCTGAGTTCAATGATGGTGATAAAAATGGGGGCCGGATTCGGGGTAGTCCAAAAAGGGGTGGAGGTTGGTGGGTCGGTTATCAAAAATATCGTCATAATAAAAATTGGGGTCGGACTCAGGGTAGTCCAATAATAGGTGGGGGGTTGGGGGGTTGCGGGTCGGTTATACAAAGTATCGAAATTATTGTCATTATTATCGATGTTTACATACTCGAGGATGCTGAGTTCAATGATGATGGTAAAAATGTTGACTGGACTGAGGGTAGCTCAATAAAGGGTGGGGGTTGGGGGTCTGGTCATGCATTGTATCAAAATTATCGTCATTTTTATTGATTTCAACATACTTGAGGACGCTGAATCCAACAGTGGTGTTTAAATTGGTATCAAAAATATAAGGGTGTCATTGGGATAAAAAATGTAAGGGTGGGAGTTTGGGCTGAAAGCCGAAAATATATTATGGGTACCGATTTTGGATAAATTGAGGGTTCTGAATGCAATGGTGATGCTGAAATTAGTATTTGGGGTTCAGGCAAGAAACTAGAGGATAAGAGTTTGGGTCTACAATTAGGGAAATGTTCAAATATACATAATAAATATTGGTTTTTCTATGAATCGAGGATACTGAATCCAATGGTAGTCTTGGGATATGCAATCAAGCAACCATAGGAGCAAAATCAGAAGCTGGAGGATGGGGTGGAGAGTAAAAAAATGTTCAAATATACATTATACACCAAGGCTAGAGTTACTTAGCAAAGGAGCCTCTTAGAAGTGGGTTATTCTTAAACGTTAGTTGAATTATATCGTCAAATTGATGTTTCGTCGAAACATGGCAGAAAATATTTTAAAATTATTAAATAAGAAAAATAATAAACTGAAATAGCAAATTCTATATATTTCTTATATTTTTATTATTGAAACATACAAACAAATGCCACAAAAATAAGACTGTATCAATTTGAGTGCTCATCATTTTCTTGTATAAATAATTGAGCTTGGTCTTTAAACAATAGTACAAATTTTTATTTTCAAGCATAGTACAAATTTTTAATTACGTGGTTTTGCATTTCAACATCGCTATTGGATTCAGCATTCTCGATTCATAGAAAAACCAATATTTATTATGTATATTTGAACATTACCCCAGTTTTAGACCCAAACCCTTATGCTTTAGTTTCTTCTCTAGAGCCCAAATACTAATTTCAGCATCACCATTGAATTCAGTGCCCTTGATTTATCCAAAATCAATACTTATAATATATATGTGAACATTTTCGGCTTTCAGCCCCCAACTCCCACCCTTTAGTGACACCCTTATATTTTTGATCCCAATTTAAACATCACTGTTGGATTCAGCTTCCTCAAGTATGTTGAAATCAACACTAATGACGACAATTTTGATACTATTCATGTTCAGACCCCCAACCCCCACCCCATATTGAACTACCATGAATCCGGTCACCATTTTTATCATCACTTTTGAACTCAGCATCTTTGATTATGTTAAAATCGAAATAATGACGATAATTTTGATACTATTCATGACCAGACCCCCAACCCTCACCCCTTATTGAACTACCCTGAGTCCGGTCAACATTCTTACCATCACCATTGAACTCAGCATCCTCGATTATGTAAAAATCGATAATAATGACAATAATTTAGATACTACCCCCACATATTATTCGACTACCCTGAATCGGCCCCAACTTTTATTATCATAATTGAACGCAGCGCAGCATCCTCGATTATGTTTAAATTGATAATGATGACGATAATTTCGATACTTTTATAACCGACCTCCAACCTCCACCCCTTATTGAACTACCCTGAGTCCGGTCAACATTTTTACCATCATCATTGAACTCAGCATCCTCGATTATGTAAAACTCGATAATAATGACAATAATTTCGATACTTTGTATAACCGACCCCCCAACCCCCCACCTATTATTGGACTACCCTGAGTCCGACCCCAATTTTTATTATGACGATAATTTCGATATTGTTTATGACCGACCCCCGAACCTCCATCCCTTTTTGGACTACCCCGAGTCCGGCCTCCATTTTGATCATCATCATTGAACTCAGCATCCCCGATTATATTGAAATCGACACCAAACGTGACGTGCAACATAAATATTTGTTTCTACGGTAAGGGTTCCTCCTTGGGAGTAAAAAATGGTTATGTCACCGATCAGGGGGTAATATGGAGGATTGTATTTGTTATGAAATTCTGATTCTAACGATATCCCACATGACATATTTTACTCATTTAATATGTCAACCCCACCCACGGGGTTGGTTGGGGGTGGGGGTGCAAATCAACTTTTGGACTCAAAAGTCTCGCCGGTCTGAATAAAAGATAATGGTGCCATTAAATTTTTTTTATCTCTTCCCATTTATTTTATATAGATTTTTATATGCTAAAACTTAAAGAGAGGTGGGTAGAGTTTCTGCTCGAGAAATCCGGTCTCGAGATTCTCGAGAAAGATTTTCTATTTTGAGCTCTAAATATCTCGAGAAATAATATTTCCACATTTTCGAGATTCTCATTTCTCGAGAAATATTGATGAGAATCTCGAGATTTAACAAACCACCATATAAATGATTTAATATTTGTTGCCGATTCAGCTCTATAACAAAATGAAATTTTAGCTGACAATTTATTATGGAATTAACAATATGAAAATACTAGAAACGGTTTCCCAAATTATAGTGATTGTAAAGTTTTGTATTTAAAAACTCATCAGTGCGCAATAATATTTTGCAAAATAATATAAACGAATTGAATGAAGAGTGAAACAAGTTGCTATTACTCCTGCATTGCAAGATTAGATGGAATTCTATTGAAACCATGATTGAGCGGTTTTGCGAGTCAAACCAGCAGTTGTAAAAACTTCAAATGTTCTAAATTTAAATCATTTATGGAATACAAAAAACGATGATGTGGTTCAACAAGTCACAAAATCAATAAAAACTCTCAACGCGTTACGCTGCCTCATAATTAACTGCAGAGGGAATTCTAAAATTTCTATTCAAATCTCTTCAGAAAAATACTTCAGACATATGTAAGCTCCAAATTGTTATTTGAAATACAATCTCAAATTTGTAAAAGAAGAGATAGCTCAATAGTTTCAATATTGAAATTCCGACAAAATCCAAAGTCGCTTAGCCAACCCGATTCCCCCCAACCCGATTCCCCGGATTTTGTTCTATTTGCTTTAAAAGCGAAATTATTAAAACAGCAAAAAACATCTCTCGAAGATTATTTGAAAGTAAGTCCGGAAATTGATTCTTCCAATTACAATCAAAGCCTTTTATCGACATATCCCGACGTATAAAACATATATTGTTTAATGCATATTGAAGTTTTTTATTTATTGAATAAACAAATTCATATGTACAATACTTAGTTAACTTTTTTGTGTTATGAATCAATTTCTTGTTCAAAATAATTTTTAATAATTCTCGAGAATCTCGAAAATCTCGAGATATTCAAATAATTATTCTCGATTTCTCGAGAAACACAATCGTTGATAAAATCGAGACTCTCGAATCTCGAGATTCATAAAAGTTCGAGAAATCAGAAACTCTAGAGGTGGGGGTGGGTCCTACCACCCCAATCTCATAAAGTTTTCGGGAGACGGCTAAGCCCGATCGATTGATACCAAAATCACAATATCGAGTCAAAAAAATTTCCAAAAACCACGTTTTCTACCCGATTCTTGAAAAAAACGATAGTTAAGTTATAAACAGTTTGCTTAAACTAATTGAAAATAATTAGATCAAAGTTTATTAGTTAGGTAAGTTACCGGTTAACCGTTTTATAAAAGTTTTTTGTTTTACCGTATTACCGGCAATTAAAAATGTCGGTAAATTTGCAAACCCCATCGTGGACTGATTAAGCTAACACTTTTTGTTTGTTACTAACATATTAGTAAACGCTTGTTGTACTAAAACACTACAACTGACAAGATGTTTTCTGTTTTGTGTGAAGTGACAGATGATTTAACAATTATTACATAAAAGTCTGTTTTTCATCTAGACTTATCGCATTTTCTCCTCTTTACCGAGCTTAGTGAGTTTTGAAATAAACTAATGAGATTATTTTGTGTTGATTATTTTTAAAGAGAGTGAAAGCTCTGAGATTCTAGTCACATAATGCTACATGAGCAAAACCAACAGAAATAGACGGTGTAGAGTAGTGGGATGCAGAATATATATTGCTTATGCTCGAGGATACTACACATCACCGGAGATTATTGGGGCTTTAAAACCAATGCAAACGTTAAACAGAAATAAGAAACTGATACCATTGCACAAGATAAAAGAGCATAACATCTATCAAAAGATGTTATTTAACATGCAAAAACAATGGCTAACGTTTCAATCAACCATGCCCTGCGCAAACTACAATCTAGAAACAACCATTTCCTTCCAAACGTTTATTGTAAACGAAAATTGAGTGAAAAATGGCTGAAAAGAAACAAATGTTGTTCCCGAGCTGGTAGTAAAGAAACAAGTTTAAATATGAAAAGCTGTCTTAAATGCAACAACCAACATACGGTTGGCACAAAAGAGGTTATATTGACCGAACTGTTTCTTTCAGTGTAGGAATGATACACTACCGTGGAATGGTAACTGCACTGCAGTAATAATTTGCATACATGAAAATGAAGAAGGACGAAGGAATGAAAAGGACAACGTCAAGTTGCAAGGAAACAAACGTTATGTTTTGTAGTTATGTCTTTTATAATTATATTCTCGTTCATATTATAATAATAAGTAAAGCATATTTTGATAGTATGTATTTGAAACAATTTAACACCAATGCCAACATTAAATGTACATACTCTTAATTAGAAGTTTTGATAGACAAATAATGAATTACAATGACTGTAATTAGACAATTTTAATTTGTTCATAAAGTATTGGTAAATACGTTATGTATTGTGTTTAATTTGTATAATAATGCAAATGCAGTATTGCATAGATTGGAAAAATAAAATTATGTAATTTTAGTAAAACGTGACATTTTTTTTAATAATATTGTAAAACATTTTCATTTGAAAATAGTAGATTCTTGTATGAGTTGAGAATGATGGCAATTCTTCACGAGGATGAAATTTCCTGAAACGAGCGTAGCGAGTGGAGGAATGAAAAAATGTACAAAAAGCCAAAAAAAAATTTGACTGGAAGTGAAAAACTGGAAGTTGCGATGTATAACTGCAGTTGTGAACTAAAGGCTTATGTACAAAGTTTGATCCAATTTGATTAACATGTCTTAGATATTATTGAGCTTTAAAAAACAAGCGATCGTGGGACACCACACCGCTTTGTTTAATATCGCACAAAAACTAATTAGTTATTTGTTGTACATATTTGCGTGTTCTGTCAAAGTGTAATCAGAATTAATTAACAAACGAATTTTTTTTTTTTTAATTAATTAGTTAGGCATGTTTAGCACACTAAATATGAAATATTCATTATTCAGACTTTTTGAGTATCCGAAGATACCATGTCAACTATAAATGAGGAAGGAATGAATGGAAGGAATGAGGATATAGGGATAACTTTAAATGACGATGGACATTTTCTTTAAATGCCTGAGGGGAAAATTTATCGGGAAATACAGAGGAAGGTATTGAGTTCCACAATTTGGCGCCACTCTATTAATATAGTCGTCCTGAAAGGAGACAGCAACGAGGTATACAACGAGGTATTTGTACAACAAATGGATGGGATAACTCAACAGCTCTGGTTTCTCGATTATACTGCGCACACGATGGAAGGATATTTTGAATTTCCTTAGAGGAGAATTCGCTAAAGCTATATTTAAAGTAGATTGACAATCAGCCACATTTTTTCTGTGCTGGAGTGAATCAAGCTGGTCCGTTAGTTCGGTATTACCAATCAACCGTATTGATTTTCTCTGTACAGAGTCTAGACATTTTATTGTTGACTGACAAGCACCTCCCCAAACATGACAGCAGTACTCCATACATGGACGAATAAAGGACTTGAAAATAAGCAAAATTTGAACGGGATGGAAATACTTTTTACATCGACTCAAGAATTCTAATTTTTGCATTGCAGATTTTGCGAGGTGGAACACATGTTGGTTGGATTAAATGAAACAAGATTACGATCACACCATTCCATTTTACGATCCAGGTCTTTGTTGATAGAATCAATTAGCAGCTCTCTATCAGTGGTAACTGTAGTATGAGATCGAAATCTAGAAGATGCATTCGATGCATGCAATGTGCATTCATCAGCAAAACTACACTGAAAAAAAATGTCCTATTTCCAATCGAAATGCAATTGTCTCAACCTCACCTTGCGGTCACATATGACGAATCAAACTACGAAATTGCCTCAACAACTCTACAATTATAAATCGATGAAGTTGAGACAATCACACGAAATATTTATGTGAAAATAAAATATAGTTCAATTCAATTAATCTCAAATACTTAAACTTTAAAATGAAAAATTCATGATATAAGGCTAAAGAAAAATTTTTTCAGGGAAATAGTTATTATCTTTATTCAACTACTGTTATATTGGATATAACACTTTATATTTTAAATAAACCTCATTCTGTTATTAGGAAAATGTTATCGTGTAGTTGTCGCAATCACAGTGAAATTGTTTGCAAATAATTTTTCTTTGCATGAATAATCAATTGCCAACTTCGAGATGAGGAGATGAACTTCAATTTTTTTTTTCAGTGTATGGATTGGGTGCACTATGGAAATCTTAATGATTTACTATTAATGTATAGAAGAAACAAGGTTGGTGAGAGTGCAGAACCTTGGGGAACCCCAGCATTGGTTGTGAAAATATTGGTTGTGATACCATCTAAATTAACATGAAATTGGCGACCCGTAAGAAAACTATGAATCCATGAGACAGTAAGATGGTATATGCCATAAGATTTTAATTTAGCTATATGATTTTTATGTAACACTTTATCAAATGCTTTAGAAATAGGGCTCGTAAAATACTCGAACATTAAGTATCCGGGTATCGAGTAGTTATTTTACTCAAATACCCGGGTACCCGGGTAACCCGGGTATTTGGATAATTAAAACAAAACAAATTTTCAATAGTTCATTTGTAGATATTTAATTCAATTAATATTTGTATTTATTTAATTCAATTAATTTAATTCTTAAAAATATGTTAAACGTTAAATGAAATCAAATTTTATAGAGCAAGAGCCCGCGACGGCCAGACCTTCGTTATTTTATAAAAGCTGAAAGTTTTTCTGCGCATACCCCCTAGTCAGGTAGGAACGATTAGCGACATAAGAAGTTTGGATCATGGTGGCTTTGGCAGGTAACAAAGGGGCCTCCAAAGTTTCATGAAAGTATAAAAGGCAATTTTTTATATATTCTTCGGGATAGTATTAGAAGTCACGTCACCCATTGCCAGACACTTACTATCGTGGTAACCCCCTGCCAGACACCCTTAAATTTAAACAAATTGATGAAGTTTAAGGGTGTCTGGCAGGGGGTTGCCAATATAGTAAGTGTCTGGCAATGGGTGACGTGACTTCTAATACTATCCCGAAGAATATATAAAATAGTTACCTGCTATACTTTTACGAAACTTTAGAGACCCCTTTATTACCTGCTCCCTGCCAAAGCCACCATGATCCAAACTTCATATATCGCTAATCGTTCCTACCTGAGTAGGGGGTATGCGAAGAGAAACTTTCAGCTTTTATAAAATAACGAAGGTCTGGCCGTCGCGGGCTCTTAGTCTATTATAATAATATAACATTTACTATAACTTTTTGTTTATGAAATAGTATTTTAAAAATATTAAGCCATTGAGTGTGGAAGGAGCTAACGAACTGCAAATTTTGGTTGTTATATTGTCGGCTACTGAAAACACCCGTTCGTATGCGGTTGATGTAGGATTTATAGTAAGCAATGAAGCGTACAGATTATCTAACATTTGGTTTCGCTTACCTCCATTTGTCTCCATAAATCGAAGGGATTGCTCAACATTTAAATTTTCGCTTTTTTCTTTGGTTTTAGTTATATATGATGAAAGACAATGCAGTAGCTCATTATATACTGATGTTTGTTTCCACTCTCCATCAGAAGAACTTGAGCTTTGATCTGCAACTACGATGTTGTTTTCATTCGAGTATAGACGTAATAATAATTGATGAGCAAGCTGCTTTGTAGACATTTTTGTTGCTTAGCTTAAAAACTCATTGCCTTTTGGAAAAATACCATGATGCAAATATAACAATAATATTATTATATCCTTTTGTCGACGTCCATCAACTTCGTTTTTCAAATTTTTATATAGTTCACGAGAAAGAGGTGTACTAATCTCGTTTATTTTTTTTTTAGAATGTAGTTATTTTAGTTAAATTAAGTTAAAGTTAAGATAGTTAAAACATTTTAATTATAAAAATAATGGAAATTAAACAATCGGAAAATAAATGTATTGTCGTTTGTGTGGGAGTACTCAGGAATCTCTCAAGGATCTACATTTTAAGGTCATAGAAGTATTTCTAAAAGATTTAGGTTCATTCATTTTCTGAAACATATATTTTTTGAAAGTATTTTTTGGACAAATCAGGAAAAGCGACAGTGAGCGTCATAAGAATTTTGTTTTTGTAATACCCGGGTACTCGAAGCTATTACCCGGATATTCGAGTAGTAAATTTTTTGACCAAATACCCGGGTACCCGGTTATCCAATACCCGAGTATACGAGCCCTATTTAGAAATGACAAGTGAAATACTGAATGTTTCACCATGGTTTTCCAGCGATTTGTTCCAGAGATGGGATACGTAGGCTAACAGATCACCTGTTGCATGACTTCTACGAAAACCATACTGCTTATCATCAATAATCGCGACATTTCCAAATAATCTATTAGGTTGTAGTTAACATATTTTTCAAATATTTTAGCCAAAACCGACAGAATTGCAATTGGTCTATAATTGTTAGGGTCTATCTTACTGCCTTTCTTTGATATGGGTTGAACGCTGGCCAGCTTCCAAGAATCGGGAAATATTTCGGTTTAATAAGATAGAAAATTTTTGTTAAAACTGGGGCCAGTTGCCTAGCAAAGTTTTTAAGCATATAAGGGGTGGAATACCATCGGGGCCGGCAGATTTGTTGATATTGATAGAAAGAAGCATTTTCCGTACAATATTGCAACGAAAAATAATTGGTTTCATTTTCATTACAACTGGAGAAATGAGTGTGGGAAATGGGGAGGTTTAACTATGTTTGAGTTTTCTGCGAAAATTCGACCCAAAAGGTCGGCCTTCTCTTTCGAGTCGCTCACGTGAATGTCATTCAGAACTAAGGTTGGAATAGAGGATCGAGTAAAATTGCTTTGGACTGATTTAACTGCCTGAAAGAAACTATGTGAGCCAGATGGGTGCTCGGCGAATTTCTTTGCTTTCTTCTGGATAAACACTTGTCCAAGTCTATTTTGTAAATTAACATTTAGAGAGCAAGCGGTGAGATTTTATAAGACGATTTTCGACAAATAGGAACGGTTGGAAAATATAAGGTAATTTCATATGAAATGTGGTTTTTCACAAAAGTTGTAATAAATAAAAATAAGCAGTTAGAGCTGGAGAGATTTCCTATAACGGTTTTTGGACGAATAAGAATAGTTGGGCTGGATAACATCCGATAATGCCATATGAAATATGGGCTTTTTCCAAAAGTTGTTATTATCGAAAAGAAGCAATTACGCTAAAATAAACGGTTTTTGGACCAATAGGTTTGGAAAATATCAGCTCGTGTCAGTTGTAATAATAATGCGTATACTATTAAATTTTTTGGTAAAATGAAGCTGTCAAATTTTTTATTTATGTTAGCAAACATTTGTTTTTAGAAAATGTTTGGTTAATGGAGACAGATTATTAGCAAACGTTAGTAAACATGAACGTTTGTTGTTTGCGTTCGTGTAATAGAGATTAGCCTTTAGAGATCGTAAGTGTATTTGGAAAAATAAAATACAACATATTATAGTAAAAAACACAGTATTTATAATCAACTACATTTTAAAAAAGTATATCATAAATTCTCTTTTGTTTCTGTTTCATTTATTTGAGTTTTGATTTTTTTTCGCAAAAATTTAAATAAAAATAAAAACAAAGTTGAGTCATTATTGTTTTGAATTAAGGAATATATTCTTTGGAAATTTGGAAAATGTTTAAGTTGAAATAAATATATATTGATTACACATTTACTAAAGTTTTCCTAAATTGATAGATATTTGTAATTTTTTAGGTGTAAAAGTTGTTTGATAATTTTTGATTGTAAATTATCTGTGATGGTGTTCTAGGTGTAACGTAGTTGGAACGTTAATCCACCAAAGGATCTAATATGTTATTAAGGAGGGGGGGGGGGGGTGTGGTTTTAAAGACGAAAAACAAGCATATTTTTGTAATTTTTTTGCGGCGACATGAGTAGTATAATTTTATTAAATTTAATTACATATTATTGTACAACTTTTGAACTATGTCAGAAAAATTTTTCAATTAAAAATATTGATAAATAAGCCGGTGACGTTGAATCTCCAGAGGCGCCTTGAAAAAAGAGGTTTTGCGGTGAACATTATAACCCGTTACCGGATCATGTGAAACGAAAAAGTTGATATGCATTTTAAAAGTGATGTATTTTTCGAGGTAATCACGAAGAGTTTTTTTTTCTATTTTTTGCAGCACTTGGAAGTGAAAAACGCGATTTTAGCTCAAAAAATCGCGGTTAATTTGTTATTAAAAAATAGAAACAAATGAAAAAAAAACTCTTCGTGATTACCTGTTGATTTATGTGAAGAAGTAATGTTCAAATTTTCAAAAGGATCGGTTCAGTAGACTTTGAGTCCTAATGTTCACGAACTTCAAAAATGACGTTTTCGGGAAAATGGGGTCAAACGGCAACCCTGTTGGAACGCTGTACCTCCATTAGTTTTACTCGGATTGACTTAAAATTTGTACCAGTGTTGCAAAACGAAAAAAAAATCGTAACGTTATGCGTTTCGTTTTTATAACAGTATATTTATTTTTTCGGTACGTTATTTCGTTATGAAACAGAAAAATATTATATTTTATTATGCTATAACGTTATAATTACGTTATTTTAAAATTAAATGTAATGTTTAACAGATTACTTTTAAGCATTACAATTTAATTTTAAAATAACGTACATAACTATAAAATTTGACTCATTTCAAATTCTTTAATTTTAATAACGACACCTTTTATTATTCACTATTGTTATATATAAAAAACAATTAAAAAACAATAATTTTAAAATTTTTAAGTATATATATTTTTTATAATTCACACTACTATAGTTTTGATCTCGTGGAGATCATCGACGGGCGTAGATATGTAACTGACGTAATTAAAATTAAAGAAATATACAATGGATTATTCACGTCACTCCGACGAATATTTTGAAATCATTTCATATTAAAAATAATTAATTTTTACCAAAACTAAGCAATCTTATCAGGAGTTTTCACAAATCTGATAGTTTGTTTATAACTATTAGAGTGGCTTTTAATAGATCTTCAGATTGATTTCTCAGCCAGCATAAAAATATTCTTTCTTAAAATTATTCAAAACACCTGTGATGCAAAACGGCTACTACAGACTTGAAATTATTTAAAATAAACTTAAAATTGTACAACATTTTATGCCCGATTTATAGTCGGTAACTTTAACTTAACGTTAACTTAACGTAAAGTAGAAATGTATGAAAATGCACTAGAGCATTTATAGTCGTTAACGCAAACTTAACGTAAAGTTCATTTCATTCTATCTTAAAGATTTTGTTAAGGATTTTTTGACGTTTGGTATAAAAACTGAAAAAAAGTAATATTTAATTGCAAGTGTCCATAAAAATAAAATTTTGTTTTTTAAAAAATGCAAAGGATATAAAAAGAGCGACTTTAAAGCCAAATATTAGCAGAAAATTAATATGAAAATAAATTTTTTTATTTTTAAACTTTTTATCAAATGTATGTTTCGAATTTTATTATTTTGAATTTTGATTTTAAAATCAGTTTATTACTTTTAAAGAATTGATTGATTTGTAACATTGATTACAAAACCATAATTAATATCAGATCAAACGTCAATGAATACTTAATTTCTTACCGACTATAAATCAAAATTTTTAGATGTCTTAAGTTACGGTTAAGTTAAAGTTAACGTTAAGTTAACGTTACCGACTATAAATCGGGCATTAGAACTACCAAAATCTGTAGTTTAAGCGTCCGCAAAAATTGATAAAGAGCAGATAAGTTGGATTTTATTCAACCGGTTTTTGCGTTTTGATTTTCATATACATAATTATAAAAAAAGTCACCCAAAAAACGAAATAAAATATTGAGTTATCGTTACGTTTTACGTTATTGTAACGTAGTTTAATTTTTAAAACGTTATGAACGTAATTATTACTAATAACGCTATTTCATTTCGTTATTTCGTTTTTGCGTTACGTTACGAGTAACGTTTTGCAACACTGATTTGTACACAATATTCTCGACATATTGTTCATTCGAAAAAATAAAATAAAAAAAAAATGCAAAAAAAATAATTTTAAAACCATACCCCTCCCTGTTGAAACGCAATAACTCCGTTAGTTTTACTTGGATTGACCTAAAATTTGTACACAAAATTCTCGAAATATTGTTCATTCAGAGAAAAAATTTAAAAAAAAATGCAAAAAAAGAAAATTCTTGCCGACTCCGACTTTAACTCCGACTCCGCAGCCCTGGTTTGGCGGGAAATTTGATATTTTGTTTTTCGTTCGTAAAAACGTTCCAAAATTAAATAGATGTAGCTAGTTAGCTTACAGCTTATTTTATTTTTGAAATTTGTTTTTGAAATCTGTTTGTTTTTAGAAATTAGTTTTTTTATTTAATCTAATCTGATACATCAGATTCTACTTGTACACAAAATTTTCTGATCCCGAAATCTATCTATTTCTAGCGGACATCCTGCCGCTTGGAACTTTTTGTATTCAAGCTGTCAAAATAATAAAAATGAAAATTCTCAAAATCGGCTACGCTTAACCTTAGCCATTGTAGAGACGAATAAATTTTTTAAAAAAAAGTTGAAAATCGGTTGATAATTGCTCGAGTTATCGATGCGACCGATAAAAGCGTAGAACGCAGAAAAATAGTTGATTATTAGGTTTTTTTTTAACGGGGATGCATATTACGTTTCTTTTGTCTTATTAACTCGGTCTGAAAGACCTAAGTATAATATTCTAGAGCCAAAAGTGAAATTCTTACCCCCACCTTTTTTGGGATTTCTCGACCGACAACCGTCGAGAACCGTCACAACCGATGAAATCTAGAAACCGCTGGAGGGATTTCAAAAGTTTTTGTTTCTAAAAATTGGTATAAAAGCCAAAAGGACGATGTGCTCGTTAACCGTGCAAATAATGTGCAAATAACCGGAAAATGTGCAAATAAACGAAAGTGGGTCAAAAAAGTCGTCAAGTGTCAAAACAACAAACATTTGCATATTTTTTTCTTAAAAAACGTTCATTTTAAGTGATAATTAATAGTAACATTGAATGTAACCGAAACCAAAAACTTGATTATTGGATTATAAGTTTGTCAAAAAAATATTGTCAAGTGCGTCAATAGAAGGATTTTCATTTATTTTTTAACCCAGTTTTGTGAAAAAAATGAAATTAGTTATTTGTATGACATGAAATTGGACATGGAATATGGCTCTATCCAACTTCAGCTACTCCCAACTAATAGGAACAGTTGGAAAATATAGCGCAGATAAGTTGCTGCATATAACATGTCTTTTTTTTTAAATTGTAATTACTAGGACAATGTTTATTGAGAATTTTTTTGTGTGAATCATCTTGAAAAATGTTTGAATTTTTGATTTTATTATAATTTTTGGAATATTTTTAGAATTTTGAAAGGAATTTGAATGTTCGATTTTTGTAATATTTTCTCGAAACACGAATGGATAGATTTTTGAGTAGTTTAGTAGTTCACTAAATTACGTTAATTTATGATCTGTTATAATTTTCCAGCAACATATGTATTGATGTTTTGTGCTAGTTTTGTAATAAATTTCTAAACAGAGATAAAATTCTTGTCTTTTACAAAAAATTTTATGTTTGATATACATCGCTGCCCAAAATTAAAAACAATGTCCTCATAAAAGTTTTTTGCCGAAAACCATATCGAAATCCTTAACCCAGAACGAATCTTGATATCTCAGAGCCGGAGGATTTCAGTCCCTTCATTTTTTAGTATTATATTCAATAAGTTTTCATAAATTTTTATTGAAAAATATTAAAAAGTAACAAAGTTATTAGTTTCGATATATAGAGCGTGATAGAATTGTAAAACTAGATTCATTCTAAAAATGACTTTGACTGAGTCAATTTTTGAAATTTTAACTTAAAATTTTATACACATATTTTCAAAGGTAAAATCTGTAAAAAACGATTTTGTTTTTGTGTTCCATCACAGTGGCAATCCCCATTAAAAGATTTTTTTAAGTTTTCGTAAGTATTTTGGTCTAAAACTTTTGAAAAAGTGTACAGACAGGTTCGTAAAACCAGTTTTTAGGGTTGTTTTTTATACAGAACACTATTGATAAATTAGTTTTTTTGTTTTACAGGGCTGTGATGTAAGGCCTTTAAGAAAATACTTTTTTTTACCGAGTCAAGTAGGAAACCATATGAAAGGGCTTGATTTCAGTATCCCTTAAAACTGTATTTTAGAAATTTTCACCTCACAGTTTGTTGAATAAAATTGAATAATATCGTTTTTTCATGTTTTCTTTAAAGTTCTTGGAAATATAAAAGCGTGGTAGCTTTTGAACGAAAAATAAAGCGAGTGTAAAATATTTATAATCGTATTTTTTAAGGGGGTGGGAAAGTGAAGGGTTAAACACCATTTAAAACCCAGTCATGTGAGATATCATATGAAAGAACACTTAATTTAAGAAACATTGTATTTATTTTTTAGAATTTTGCAGTGCACAGTTTTTGTATTGTAAAGGGCAACAAAAAGTTGGTCTCCCCGTTTTGGGTTTCGAGCTTAATTGACAGAAAACTTTTAAAAAATTAACAGAGAAACAAAGTGAGATAAACTCAACGAAAACTAAAGCGAAGTGTCTGTCTCATCATTATTTTTCCGTATTTTGAGACTGAAAGAGTTAGATTAGGGTAGGGTGAAAAAAATATTTTTGACCCACACGAGTCCCCCACTGTCATATGAACGAACACTTAATTTAAGAAACATTGTAGTGGTTTCTTAGAATTTTGTATACAGGTTTTGAATTTTATTTTTAATAAAAAGTGTTACAGGAATAACAACATGTGTCACAACAACACATAGATACCTTTCAAGACCTAGGCTCCACAATAACATGCACTCTGAGGTGTTGATGAACGATTTTTAAACTTTTGTGGATTGAACGCCCCTGAGACTATTGATTCGGGCAAAGCATTCCATTTGTACGGTGTACGGACAAATAAATATCTTTGCGTTGTAACACTATGATAGTGAGTGATTTCAACAGTTTGACTGTTTGCATAAACCGATTGACGTGTAGAACAAGGAAAAGAATATGGTTGAGCCGATGGAGCCGATTTCATCCGAGCGCAGCTGGTGACGATATTTATACAAAACAACGAGATCAGCAACAGCAACGATGATGTAGGGAATCAAGATTTGATGTTGAATTTCGATCACCCACAATTCGCATAGCACGCTTTTGGATGAGCTAGGTTGGAAACAGATGCAGCACCCCAAACTTGACAACAATATTCCATACAAAGACGAATATAGGACTTATAAATGTGGTGTAATTGGTACGGAGTGAAATATTTTTTTTATAATTTATTTATTTTGTTATTATAGTTGACATGGTATCTTCGGATATTCAAAGAGTCTAAATAATGAATATTTCATATTTAGTGTGCTAAACATGTCCAACTAATTAATAAAAAAAAAAAAAATTATTATTGTCAATTATTATTGAATAATTATTTAAATTGATAATGTATATTTTCCAATTTAAACCATTTACAAGCTGGTGGGATGATGAATTGAATCTCTGAATTGGATCTGAATCTGAATTGGATCTCTGTTTATTAACCATGAACAGCTGTTGATTATATTTAACGAAAGGTATCATTTTGTGTATTATTTCGATCAATTTTCAATCGATATTGCTATTGGCATTTACGAGAAAAAAATAATTTTTTATGTGTCAGCAATATAAAAACTATACAACACAATTTTATGTAAATTATTTTTGACAGTTTATTCTTTTACATTGACGGAACCCTCGGCGAACGAATTTTAATCGCACTTGACCGATTTTTGTTATTTTGAGATTGATCACGATTTGGAAGTTGCTGGAAAATTGATGACTTGATTCTAACAGAATCTAATCAAAACAAAAGTTAAATAAAATTTTCTAATGTATAATGATGCCGTATTTAATTATGTAATAGACTTTATTATTTTTAACCTATTGTAATTCCTATTACATACACTTTTTATTGAAAAATTATTTTATTAAAAAATGAAGCCATTGTTTTTATTATATATTATATTATGAATATTTGTTTATTTATTTTAAAAATAAGTATATACATTTTAGAATATGTAACAATTATTTATAGAACTCCATATGATAAAATAACTCTTGTTCTATTTATATACGTTTATTTCGATTCAGTTATGCTGATGAATAAGCTCCAATAAATGTGCCACAGTTTGGACAATAGTGATTTACGTTACGACACGAATCCATACAATATGGTATGCATACGCATGGCCAACATCTTAAATTATAAAATGAAAATCATTATTGAAAATCGAGAATTGTTTAAATTAAAATGGTTTACCCAAATACACAAAGTAAAATAGCAAATAGATGAGTTTTCATTGTGCTTTCGTGTTCCAATCTAGTAACAACGAAGTTACGGCATGATGGACATGTTATAGTCGATGGTTGTGGACCAACTTGAGGAGCTACCAAAACTGTTGATATAAGGATTAAATAAAAACATAAAACAATAATTAATCGGAGTTTATTTAATTAAATGAAAAAAAGTTGAGAAAATATTTCGTTTAAATTACTGCCTAATTAATTTTTGTCTTTAGTGAATTCGTTAAATAACTTTTGGATGTTATTTTGTGTTGACAATTTTTGTCAGTGACGTGAACTGCTTAAACTTAATTTAGTTTTAAATATATTAACCTCTACAGTTCATGACACTGACGCCAGAAAAATACGCCACGAATGATAATGTGAGTTTTTGACATTTACAAATGAATTCAACACAAGGGTAATGTTCTTAATCTTCTTAATATGCTTCTCAAGCAGCTCGCATATCAACTTATTAAGTACTTTAGACACTACTCTTGGATTATCTTGGCTGCACTGCGTCAATGAACCAAAGAACTCTACTGGACTGCGATTGAAAAAGGGGAACCTCTAGAAACCCATGGAATCTCCAAAACCTTACATACCAATAAAAGAATTAAGATGGAAAGAAAGTGGAACAAATAAAACAGTTAAAAGATTCACTCTATAATTCTGCGGTCAGCATAACGAAGTTGCTTTTCTCATACACCGTCGCGTGAATAACGTGTCATCAATTTCTTCCCAATTAATAAGCGGAAATGCACATTAAAAATTTATTGCAACAAATGTCACTGTTCATGCACCTACAGCAGACAAGTGTAAATATATTAAACATCTATTCGTTGAGGGATCTCCACAACATGGCGTGATACGATATAACCAACGTGGTTGATAGCTTCAATGCTCAAATTGCTAGAAGTGCAGAACTCCAAACAAATATCTGTCCAAACATTATACCGATGTGTTGTATAATTCAGTAATTTCTAGAAACCTAATGTCAATAAAATGTGTTGTGTGTTCGTTAACATAGTATTTTTTAAAACGATATATTAAATTTTTTTGTTACATCTTCAAAAACTGAATGCATCAAATATTGCACAGGGTTTGCAATCAAGATTTATGGGTCAGCTAACAAACACTTAATAACTTAACTTAACGTTAGAAAACATATTAGAAAACAAGGGCAACAGAAAATTATTAAAAAATTTTGTTAAGACAAAAATCAACTTTAATCAAGCTTCGCAGACTTTTTATTATTAACTAGGAATCGCCCAGTGGCCGAAACTCGGCCATTGTAAATAGAAATTGTAAATAGACCTCCTAACCAAAAAGCTACAACACATTATTTCATAGTTTAATTAATTGATATAGATTGATTTTAAATCGTGATACAAATAACTTGAAAAAAAAAAAAAAAATAACCGAACAAAAAACTCAAAAAACACAATTATCACATTTTTGCCATTTTTTCTGAAAAATCGTCAATATTCAAAAAAAAAGTATTTTTCGACACATCTACTACTCAAGACCATTCCTACAATATACATATTGCCACACTTTTGATGGAGCAAATATTTTAAAATTGTACCGCAAAAATTATGCTTGCGTATTTATATATAGATAGATAAATTAACTATTTAGTTATTTTAATTTATATACTCGATCCGATTTCGATTGTAACATCATTCTCAGGAGCTTACAATAAACTAATTTAAAATTTAAAATATGAAGGGCTGAAATCTCCCAGTTCTGAAATATCAAGGCTTCGGTCTAGGTTAAAGATTTTGATACAGTTTTCGGCAAAAAACTTTTATGAAGGCATTGTTTTTAGTTTTGGGCAACGATGTCCGATCCAAAAAACTTTTAAAACTTATAATAAAATCAAAAATTTATACTTTTTTCAAAATTATAAATATTTAGCATAAATAAACTTATACCAAATCGTTTTTTGTTTGCTTGTTTTCCTCTCTTTGTCTCTCTGAGAAACAGTTATGTCTTCCAATAGACGTGTGTAGCTTTTTCATTTGATTAAAAATTGTACAATTATTGCGAGTTTTTTTTTAAATCTATAAGAAAAAAACCCTACCATAAAAAATAATTCTTTTTTCCTCCTGCGATTGTATAAAAAGAAATGAAAAAAATTGACATTTTGGCTTTTATTATAACCAAACATATAATATTTGATATTTTATCAATGAAAAATAAATTTGTCCATAATGAAAAAAGGTTACCAGTAAATTTTTATAATATACTTTGAGAATATTTACATAACATAAATATTTGATCCTGTCGTTAGAAAATATTGCTTGTTCTTTATAAAATGTTTGAGTTAAATAATCACTGGAAATAACACAATAAATTTAAATTACTCTCGTATTTATTTTCATTTATTTTAGTTAACAAATTAACATAACTATGAAGAAAACCTGTTAATATTTTTTGGCATTTAAAATTTATAATTGTTTTTAATTTATAATTTAATAAAAAAGTTTGTGGTTGTTAATAAAAACAAATCAAAATGGAGAAAAATTGAATATGACAAATCAGGATGGTCTTTTTGTAGTGTTTCGCATTAGTCGGATTTCCAGTTGGAGACATTTTTTCTCACGTGTAGACAATTAAAAAAAGTCTACATACCCTCACTTAAATTTCCCCTCTATATGAATTCATTGGAACTAAAATGAATTTTTAAGGAGAAATGGTAAAAAATGTCAAAATAAAAGTCACTTCAAATTATTATTATGTGTTAAACTAAAATGAAATAAAAACAAATTATAAGTAATTAAACAAACAAATGTTTAATTAACGACGGTAAATTCCTAGTTTACGGTCCATAAAAAATTAAGCTTTTTTATAAATAAATCAAAAGATTATGTTCTAAAACTTACAAAATGATTTACCAGAAAATTCATTTGATTAATCTTATTCTTAAATTTATAATATTTGGAAACTATAAATCTTTTTATTTATTGTTATAAAACTTTATTTATAAATGCCCACCGTAGACTAGGAGTTTGCTACACATATTTATTATTAAAAATAATACATCACTCACTAATGTTATTGTTTTTACTTTGTTTTATTTTGGTTTTTTATATAAATTAAATGTTTTTGAAATAAAATGTATTTTATAGTTTTTGAACTTAAAAGAAATAAGAATGAAACAAATATTACTTAAATGCAAGCACGCGCATAAAATTAAATATGTAAATATGTCATATGTAAAAATTGGCAAACAAAATTTTTTTCAACTAGTGAAAGCAAGACAAAATATATTGCGCCTTTCTTCACATGAGAAAATTTAATGGAATAGTTCATCCACAATTTAAACTAATCAATTGTTATGACCGCCAAATTACGTGATGTCTAACATGAATCGGTTGAACAAAAGGCTTACCATCTGATAAGAACCGTTGAGTTCTGAATAAATTTGTTTGATGAGAAATTAGTTCCTTGTAGCAAAAAAACTAGCACTAAGGACTAATTTTCTAACCAACTACCACTTTTCAATTTTTCAATTACGATACAAATTCATTGCATCGTTTCATTTGTTTACACATATAAAACAAGTGAGGATCATGGTGTATTTTTCATTTATATAAATTTATTTCTCAGTCAGCTGTTATAACAGTGATCCTTTCATTGCCGTTGTTTGACTAGATGTTGGTAATAATAAATGTTGACGCCCCTATTAAATTGATTATTATCAAATGTAACTCGATTTAATGTTAATTAATAGATTGGGCGTGGTTTATGATTTGAACATTGTCTCTTTTTTGATGTAATTGAGTACAATCGTGGTTGATTGATTTTCGAGAAATAATGCTTATGTGATCAAATTTTTAATTACTCTTTTTTTATGTAATATTAAGATATAAATTTTAGAGTTTTTTTTATTTATTAGGAGTTATTTTATTAAATGTTAGTTACATTATTGTATATATAATATAAAACACAATAATTAGTTCTTCAAAATTTAACAATTCATCTTCTTTATATATATAATTCTACTGTACGTGTGTATGAACTGAACTCCTCCTAAACGGCTGGACCGATTTGAATGAATTTTTTTGTATGCGTTTGGGTGGCACCCCTGATGGCTGATTCACAAATCAGCCCGGCAGATGGCGCTGCAGTCGGTATTGTCACTGAACTCCTCCTAAACGGCTTGACCGATTTGAATGAATTTTTTTGTATGCGTTTGGGTGGCGCCCTGGGTGTTTTAGATACATAAACCAGCCCGGCAGATGGCGCTGCAGTCGGTATTGTCACTGAACTCCTCCTAAACGGCTGGACCGATTAGAATGAATTTTTTTTGGATGCGTTTGGGTGGCGCCTTGGATGGTTTAGATTCACCAATCAGCCCGGCAGATGGCGCTGCAGTCGATATTGTCACTGAACTTCTCCTAAATGGCTGGACCGATTTGAATGAATTTTTTAATATGCGTTTGGGTGGCGCCCTGGATGGTTTAGATTCACAAATCAGCCCGGCAGATGGCGCTGCAGTTGGTATTGTCACTGAACTCCTCCTAAACGGCTAAACCGATTTGAATGAATATTTTTGTATGCGTTTGGGTGGTGCCCTGGATGGTTTAGATTCACAAATTAGCCCGGCAGATGGCGCTGCAGTCGGTATCTAGGTTATTTATCTATACTATAACTAAACGGCTGGATGATCCCAATGATTCTGGATAATCCCAATGATAACCCCGGCAGATGGCGCTGCAGTCAGTATGTAGGTTATTTATCTATACTGCAACTAAACGGTATCTAGGTTATTTATCTATACTGCAACTAAACGGATGATTCTGGATAATCCCAATGATAATCCCCATAATAATCCTGGCAGATGGCGCTGCAGTCGGCATCTAGTTTATTTATCTATACTCCAACTAAACGGTATCTAGGTTATTTATCTATACTGCAACTAAACGGCTTGATGATCCCAATGATTCTGGATAATCCCAATGATAATCCCAACTAAACCAATGATTCTGGATAATCCCAACTAAATCAATGATTCTGGATAAAAATTATTTATCTAAACTGCAACTAAACGGATGATTCTGGATAATCCAACTAAACGGCTCGACGATCCCAATGATTCTGGATCATCCCAATGATAATCCCAACTAAACCAATGATTCTGGATAATCACAATGATAATTCCAACTAAACCAATGATTCTGGATAACAATTATTTATCTATACTGCAACTAAACGGATGATTCTGGATAATCCCAACGATAATTCCAATGATAATCCCGCTGCAGTCGGTATCTAGGTTATTTATCTATACTGCAACTAAACGGTAATTGATAATCCCAATAATAATAATAACGATAGTCCCAACTAAACGGTATACCTATGTTATTTATTTATACTGCAACTAAACGAAAATCGATAATCCCAATAATAATCCCAATAATAATAATAACGATAATCCCAATGATAATCCCAACTAAACCAATGATTCTGGATAATCCCAATGATAATCCCAATAATCCCAATGATAATAGAGATTCTGGATAATCCCAATGATAATCCCAACTAAACCAATGATTCTGGATAATTCCAATGATAATCCCAACTAAACCAATTATTCTAGATATTAATTATTTGTCTATACTGCAACTAAACGGATGATTCTGGATAATCCCAATGATAATCCCGCTGCAGTTGGTATCTAGGTTATTTATCTATACTTCAATTAAATGGTATCTAGGTTATTTATCTATACTGCAACAAACGGTAATCGATAATCCCAATAATAATAATAACGATAATCCCAACTAAACGGTATATAAGTTATTTATCATTTATCTATACTGCAACTAAACGGTAATCGATAATCCCAATAATAATAATAACGATAACCCCAACTAAACCAATGATTCTGAATAATCCCAATGATAATCCCAACTAAACCAATGATTCTGGATAGTAATTATTTATCTATACTGCAACTAAACGAATGATTCTGGATAATCCCAATGATAATCCCGGCAGATGGCGCTGCAGTTGGTATCTAGGTTATTTATCTATATTGCAACTAAACGGTATCTAAGTTATTTATCTATACTGCAACTAAACAGCTGGATGATCCCAATAATTCTGGATAATCCCAATGATAATCCCAACTAAACCAATGATTCTCGATAAACCCAATGATAATCCCGGCAGATGCTACTGCAGTTGGTATCTAGGTTATTTATCTATACTGCAACTAAACGGCTGGATGATCCCAATGATTCTGGATAATCCCAATTCTCAATAATCCCAATGATGGCTTAGATTCACAAATCAGCCCAGCAGATAGTGCTGCAGTCGGTATCTAGGTCATTTATCTATACTGCAACTAAACGGTTGGATGATCCCAATGATTCTGGATAATCCCAATGATCCCTTCAGACTTACCCATTCCATTCAGACGTCTGCAATTTCCAATTCGCTCGGCATTTGCCATGACTATTAATAAGTCACAAGGTCAAACAATGTCGATTTGTGGGTTGGATCTAGAAAATCCGGTCTTTTCACATGGCCAATTATATGTGGCGTGTTCTCGCGTTGGAAAACCGTCAAGTTTATTCATTTATACTCCTCAGGAATTGATTAAAAATATTGTTCATCAACTCGCATTAAGATAAAATTAAACAAACAATATTGATTATAACGAATTGTTTTTAGAAAATTTGATATTATTTCAAAATAAAGAATAATGAAATTATTATATTATTTGTCTTTCATTTCATACTTTGTTTAATATCCTAATCGCTTGAAATATCATGCAGGACAACGTCTTGGGATAAGTTAAAATCTGATCTCTGATAAGTTTAAATTCAATCCCGACAATAATTACTTAGTGTCGGGAATATTACTTTCAACAATTACTTTAAGCTTAATCACTCACAAAACTCCAAAAAATTAATATTCCCATAATGTTGTCTATATATGACAATATATTGACCGTGTGTCAGATATTAGTTTCACATTGATTTGCAACAATCAATAATGACTACAATAACTCAGGATGATGACTAACTAGAAATATTTCTCATCCTATGAATTCATATATAGTACTGCCTAGAAGTTTAATACAAAACTCCAAAATAAAATTTTAATTCTTTTTGCATCATTATCTTCTATTTATAAAAATTAATGTGTATATGTTTAAAATTTGTAAATGTGTTTGTATTCATCTTCATCGAATGTATTGTCACTATTCTAACTGCCCTTGCTGACCATTGAATGACATCACGATTACAATTTTTTGCAACTTTTTTAATAACCTACCAGTAAAGAAAGCGTATATTAAACGGCATGAACACTGAACGTTACTATTTTTTAAAATTATTGCTACTTCGTCAACAAAATGTATACACACAAACTTTATTTATAGGCGTAGCAAAGCACGCAGGTTCCCGCTAGTAGTTATATAATAATTGTCGTTAACAAAACGTTTATTTTTTAAATTTTCTTTTTTGATATTAGCAATGTCAAAAAAATTTACGAAAAAATGCACATTTTTTTTTGATGCAAATCGAAAAAAAAATTGATTTTTTTGCGTGAATAGAACAAAATTTTTGATTTACATCAATTTTTTTTATGGATTTGGGTGAAAAGAATTCGACATTATTTTCTTCCATCCGTTCATCGTAAAGATTAAAATTAAATTGGATGCAATGCGTTTTAACCAAGCAATTTTATATTGAACAAAACGTTGCAGTTTTATATTTGTTCTCTATCACATCTCTCTTAATTAGAGTAAAAAATGGACAATAATATCAAAAACTAAAACGTTAACCATTTTGAGAAAATATATTGTCAGCGTTGTAACCAAATAACCAAGTGCTCAGGAAAGAATATGACTACCTTAAAAATCACTTGATAAGTCGCTGCATGTATTTTGAAAAGGGACAATATTAAAAGATGAAAGTGAAAGTGAGAAGAGACAAAAAACTATTAGCACTATTAGTGAATCTAATAGAGGGAAAGAATTTTAAGGAGATCATCTCTTATTTAAAAACTAATGGCATTTCGATCCAAGGCATCAATAGAAATAAATACAATCCCCAGTCAATAGCTAGAGATGGATTTACACTGCCCGCAATAATGAAAGCAAATTAATTAAACTTTTGAACGAAGATTTTGATGAAAAGGAGAAAAAATTATGGACACAGTTAAATTGAAAGTTGCAAGTTTACCATAATTGTCAATGAGATTACTACATTAAAAGAACAAAGATATTTCGGAGTTAACCTTCATGTTAAAATTGAAAATATAACGCACAAATTATGAGTACTCACGATATGATTGAAATTAATAAAATAACAGCTAATTTTTTTTGGAATATGATTTCGGTGGCGCATATTCGATGTATCGAAGCGATTGGTCAATTTTACCCAAATCATGGTCTTCATCTTGGAGTGTAAACGAACCTGTAAAAAAAGTCTTGCACTGAAGATTTGAGTCACCTGAGAAGAAAAAGATGTTGATGTGGTCGAAAGTAAGAATGAAGATAACATATCGACCACCATGATTTACTTAAGAACTCTTGCAAGCTCGTAAAATACATGAAAATGTCAAATGTTCGAAATCATGTTTTTCGATCAAAAGTCAAGTTTCTTTTTGGATGAGAAATTGTAATTCAGCTCGAAGTAAAGACTCTCTGGAACTTAATCCCAACAATGGTTGAATAATAAAGGCAAGACTTTATTGGAATTTTAGAGAGGTTTAGATTTGGTCGACAATGTACATAGATGCGTTGGGAGATTTACTAGAAACGATAAACCCTGTAAAACTAGCTGTTGAGGATCTTAGCAGAGAAGATTAACACTGATGAGCACAGACACAATATTAGAATTCATTCTCTATAATTAATACTAGTGAAATTAGTAGGAAGTTGATGGATAATTTGAAGATTTGAATTAAATGGATGGAATGCAGAGGTTAAAAATTTAATACGCATAGCCCTAAAAATCTACGATCACGCCATCCAGAGCTACAATAATTTTTGCAGGCACTTTGGCATCTCACTTTGGCGTAAATCATGTTGAAACTACCGATAATTCAATTCATACTACAGGCCAAAATGCAAAAATTTATAGATGATTTTTGATGCAATATTTACAATTAAGCCAACATCTATGGATGTGGAAGGAGCATTTTCAGTGTGTGCCAACTTCTGTCCAGAAAAAGGTCACTTCTTCCTACTATGTCATTATCAGGGCTTGTATTTTGTACAAGAACTCTTTTTGTTGCTTTCTTTAGTGAATTTGTTAAATTACTTATTGTGATTAATTGGACTGACGATTTTTTGACACAAAAAACTTCTATATCTGAAACTAAATGCCAATAAAGTCATTGTATTTTAATAATAATATAAATATTTTTATTTGAAGGAAAATAAGTATAACAACTAATTAATTATGAATGGAATAGAAACAATAAACCATAATTATATTTTCTTCATTTATTTTGATTAATTTATGATGAATAAACTCCAATGAAGCTGCCACAGCTTGGGCAATAGTGATTTGCATTACGACACGAATCCATGCAATATGGTAAACATACACATGGCCAACATCTTAAATTATAAAATCAAAATCATTAAAATATGTATGGATATATGTATGTATGGATTGAAAATTGTTTAAATGAAAATTATTTACCCAAATACACAAAGTAAAATAGCGATTAGATGAGTTTTCATCGTGCTTTCATATTCCAATCTTGTAACCACTGTGTTACGACATGATGGGCATGTTATCATGGATGGTTCTGGACCAACCTGAGGAGCTACAATAACTGTTGCTATAAGGATAAAATAGAACTATAACAGTGCGCTTTATTTGTATAAATGGGAATTAGGGAAAAATTATTTTGGGAGTAGCAAACATAAACAATACATACATAGTTTTAACTTAGAAGCCCCAAAATTTTCACCTCTGACACAACTCGTAGACTAACATATTACTAAATGCCGTTTTATAAAGCAATTTTAACATAAAATTATTGCTATACAATAATTGATTTTAATATTGAATTCAGTCGTTTCAACAGAAATTAATTGGGTTATTATAACGTTATTAGTAAATGATTTACAATTTACATTTATTGTTTGTATAAATAAATAAATCGGATTCTAGGTTTCAAATAAAAATCTACCCATTGCAATGTGCGTTATATCTGAATAATTTTGGTGCCAAACGTCTTTTTAGGTAGATTTCATATTGCAATGGGCTTCATCTCGGAATTTCGGAAAATTTTTTGTGCCAAACGACTATATATGATAAGCGGAGACGAAAAAATAAAAAAAAAAAAATTTATATATATATATATATATATATATATATATATATATATATATATATATATATATATATATATATATATATATATATATATATATATATACATATATATATATATATATATATATATATATATATATATATATATATATATATATATATATATATATATATATATATATATATATATATATATATACACGATATGAGATATAACGAAAACGACCGGCACTCTCACGGTCGCATTTG
>OY856186.1:140607839-140689417 GCA_963693315.1 Diogma glabrata | reverse complement strand
CAGAAAAATCTGACACATGGTTAAATAACTAGGGGCTTTATACTAGAAAAAAAATTCGTTTTTTTAATCCGTTATAACGGCCGTTTGGATACTAATATTTTTAAAAACTTCATAAATTTAGAATCTGTAGAAGCATTTTAATCCGTTTCTTATAAATATAAACCTCTGCAGTTAGAGGTTTTTGACTTGTTGGCTTCAACAAAAAAGTTTGCAACAATCCATAACTACAATTTCCAAAAACCTTATAACAGTCAATGAAAAAAAAATAAAAAGGTTTGAATAGAAGAAATTAATTTTTTTTTCTTAGAAATAAACTATTTTGATATTTTGCAGTAATTGGACGACATATGATATAGCGTAGGCTTGTGTCATAAATTGTCACACACATGTTCTGTGGAAGATTTGATATTTTTTTGTTGCAAAATTGGATAGATATAGTTTTGCTTATATGTAGCTAATTTTCTTTTTAAAATTTGTTCGATATCTGTTTTAAATTAGTTTGTGTTGTTTAAACTAATCTGATACATCAGATTCTACTGGCACACAAAACTGTCTGATCTCGAAATCTACCTATTTCTAGCGGATATACGTGCCGCTTGGACTTTTTTTAATAAAATGTGTTGTGTAGTAAGAATTACACGTTCTAAGGATTCTAAGGATGTAGATAATGGATAACTAAACCATAAATCCTATCACATATAAAATATGACATAGGCTAATATTTCATGATAGGATAGAGAAAATAAAATAAATTAAGAGATAAAAAGTTGTTTTAAAAATTTGTAGAAACATAACTAAAATAGGGTTGCCAATAATCCAGCTAATGGCATAATCTTTGATTATGTGATGCACTATGTGCCTGATTAAAGCCCAGATAAAGACTTAGATGAAGACTCGTTTCTTCGAACAACACTCAGTGAAAAATATTCTATTAATATTTTAATAAGATTACCATTGATTTAATGCGGTGTGTAGAGTAAAATTAATACGATTTTTTAAATTACGCATTATTGATTTAATAATTTTAAAAGTATTGTTTTATTCAAAAGGGTAAACGTAAACAAAAATATAATTTACTACACCTTTTCCAATTGTAATTCAGAAAGCGTCAATGTTAATTCAGAAAACCTCAATTGTAATTCAGAAAGCGTCAATTGTGATTCAGATTAGTCAATTGTAAGTCAGAAACCGTCAATTGTAATTCAGATTAGTCAATTTTAATTCAGAAACGGCCAAATGTAATTCAAAAAACGTCAATTGTAATTCAGATTAGTCAATTGTTATTCAGAAAACGACAATTGTAATTCAAATTAGTGAACTGTAATTCAGAAAACGTCAGTTGTAATTCAGAAAACGTCAATTGTAATTCAGAAAACGTCAATTGATATAAAGAAAAGCCGGTCAAGTGAAATAAAGTTCGCTCGCCGAGGGTTCCGTGAATGTAGAAGAACAAACTGACAAAAATAATTTACATAAAGCTGTGTTGCAGAGTTTTTATATTGCCAGACCATAGGCACATAACCCAACAGACAGTTTCACTATTTGTACCCGTAAAAAGACCGAAATGTTACCGGTAACTGTTATCGGGCACAAGTGGTAACGTAACTGATTTGTTACAGTATTTTGGTCAGACAATAGGCGGTAAGGGTTACCGAACGAGAACCGTGTCGGTTACATTTCAATCTTCGTATGGTTATAATTTCAGTTACTTTTAACAATTACGTTATAATATTTCAGTTATTAGATGGTATTTGTGTCGGTTACATTTTGGTTATATTTGGTAATTTGACGGATATAATAGTGGTTATATTTCAGATATTAGATGATGTTTTCGTCGGTTACATTATGGTAATTTTTTGTCATTTGACAGACACAATTACACGTTGAACCTGTTACAATGAATTCTGACGCGAACGAAACAAAACGAACTGAATACGTACAATCCTTGAACAAGTACATACAGCAAGGGAAACAAGTTGTTTGGATGGATGAAACAAATTGTAATTTGTTTTTTCGTCGAACGAGAGGCCGTGCAAAAGTTGGGAAATGAACAGTACAACACCTTCCAGCATCAAAAGGTCATAACATTCATTTAATTGGAGCAATTTCAATTACAGAAACCGTATACATGGAACGCAGAACGGGATCATTTGCTGCCCAGTTAGCAAACAATTGGGTAGTTGTTTTAATGCAAAAGTGGCAAGATGTGGAAATCAACTGGAAGATTTTGCAATTGTTGTGAACAACGCACCTTGTCATTCAAAAGAGTGATCGATGATACGCCAGCTTCTCTTTTGCGGTTGGAACCATATTCTCCGATGCTAAATCCCATTGAGAATATTTGGTCTAAAGGAAAATCGTATGCCAAAAGCAACAATCGTGCTCCAAAGTTGCAGGTCCTGGCGTAATGTTACAAATATTGATCTATTACTTGGAAGATATTATACATAGATCATGCAACGAACACCATAACCGGGGGTGATCGCGCTCGTGCTATGCAACACTGTACAGTTCCCCAAGCTAGCGCCTTGTTAATGACATGGTGGTCGTTCAATAATTTATTTAAAAAAATACTAAGACATACTATGTATATACTTGGAACTTCATCTCAATTTTTCGCTATACTAAAATAAAATATAAAGTTAATAAAATGTGTTTTATTTCTGAATTACAATTAACGTTTTCTGAATTACAATTGACTAACCTGAATTACAATTGACCCTTTCTGAATTACAATTGGCGTTTTCTGAATTAAAATTGACGCTTTCTGAATTACAATTGACAAATCTGAATTACAATTGACTAATCTGAATTACAATTGACGCTTTCTGAATTTTAATTGTGGTTTTCTCAATTAAAATTGACGCTTTCTGAATAACAATTGACTAATCTGAATTACAATTGACTAATCTGAACTACAATTGACGCTTTCTGAATTACAATTGGAAAAGGTGTAGATATAACATAAAGTAAATGGTATTCGTTATAATTATCAGAAAAAGTAATGTGTTTGTAATAGAAACTATAGGATATCCTTTTAAAAATTGACAATTTATGTTTTTTTTAAATGAAATTTTGCATACAGTTTAGCTCTTTCCTTCTATCCACAACTTATTGTTTCATTATATGCTAGTTTTAAAATAAATAAAATATAAATTAAATTAAATTAAAAAAGTTAAAAGTGAAAAGTTTAAAGTTAATAGTTATAAGTTAAAAGTGAAAAGTTTAAAGTTAAAAGTCATTTCGACTTAAAAGCCTATGGTTTCTAACAATTTTGTTTCTTTAAATTTCACATAATTTTGGCGTAATAATATTGGAGATGTAAGTAATTAATTAATTCAAAATGCCAGTGTTATAAAATTAAGTGTTTCAATACTTTTAAGACTGGATCAAGGACCATGACATTAGTGCGAAAACGACTGTTAACATCAATAACTGCAATTCCTTTATGTTTTGCTAGACCATGTATTTTATCTATTGTGTACTTTCTCTGTAGCTTAGGATTAAAAATAAATAAGTATGTATTTAAAATCATATGCATAATTTCATTTAATAAAAATAAATTTTTCTGAAAACTACAATTTTTTTTAATTTATTTGGTATGGGATGGGAGTGGAATGACTAATTTCTATGGGATTTACTGTTGATGTAGGATGCACATTAAGGGCAACTGATCCAACTATAAAATCAATAGTATAGCGAATAACATGTAAAACATCAACATGATTAAAATAATGGTATATTATATAGATAAATGAGTAGCCGCGTCTTGTTATTTTAAACGGATCATCTCATAAATATAAAAATATATATCATAAATACTTAAACTATTAAAATAATAGACCATACTTTTAAAACTATCTGATAAAATTTTTGATTTAATGAGATGTTAATATTGTAATAAACTTCGTCCAGAATGGGTTAATTTTATTTACTCATTCATGAATTGAAAGTTAACTCCTTTTTCAATCTTTTACTTGTATTGCAAATCGTATTGCATAAATTAATGTAAATTAAATTTGTTATACAAATGTTTACATTAATTAAAAGGAGTAACCTAATACATTTTGCATAAATTAAATTTGAGTTCGCTAATACAAATGCAAGTATGAATGAAAACAGGTGTGGCCTATTTCAGATGTACGGACTACGTAGTATTGATTTCTAGTGGATTATAGAAGTTTCGATTTATTTATTTTTCGATATAAATAAGCAAACAAAAATATCAGATAGTCAGTTTTTACTTTTGCAATTAAAAGTGTTTATAAATATTCGCAAGTTTAAGGAATAATCGGTGGTACTTGAGTCTGGGTGCTAATAGTGAAAGAATCTGAACTTAGTGGAATAGTAAATACAGATTTTACGATTCCGAATATTATTGATTCAAATTGTGGAAAAGCGGTGAAGTTTAGTGTACATAAATTGGAGACCCTGGAATTTATTGTAAGGAAAACCGGAAGCTGCTGTAATTTGATGACAAATAAAGTTTGAGATTCTGTTAACTAAAGATCTGTCTTTTACTGTCGTGTTTGTTCAATAATCTAAAAGAACCAACGAAGAGTCGTTACAGTGGTGTCAGAAGTGGGATTATTGAAACAATGGTCAAGACAGTAAATATTAGTGATCTCAGCCAGACCCAGCTGAAGGATGAGTTGAAGAAAAGGAATGCTCCAATCCATGGAACGAAGGCAGAACTTGCATTCCGGCTGCGTAAAGTTTTAGAAGAAGCAGGCCAAAACACAGAGGTCATAGACATAGAGCCGGAGGAAGCTCCAGTTCAGAATGCCCCAGCAGTTGATCCGATGATGGTGTTGATAAAAGAAATGATGGCCCGACAAGAGAAACTGGCGGCAGAACAAAAATTAGAGCAACAACAACAACTTGCTGATCTGATGGCCCGACAAGAGAAACAGGCAGCAGAACAAAAAGTAGAGCAACAACAACAACTTGCTGATATGATGGCCCGACAAGAGAAACTGGCAGCAGAACAAAAAGCCCGACAAGAGAAACTGGCAGCGGAACAAAAATTAGATCAACAACAACTACGTGAAGTAATCGAGTCACGTATATCCAGTGCGGAGGTTAAAATCAACAACATGGAAAGGGAGCTGCGGACAGTTACCGAAGAACAAGAGAAATTACGCAAACTTTCGAGTGAATTCCGCCAACTTTCGAGTGAATTCCGACAAGAAATAGCACAAGTGAAGTCAGGTAACATAATCAATCCATCAACTGCTTCAGCTCCAGCTAGAGTGAAAACACCCGCATTTGATGGATCTACATCGTATCAGATATTTAAGATGCAATTTGAGATTGCAACAACTGGGGTTGATCACCAGCAAAAAGCAAATGCGCTTATATTGGCATTGAAGGGACCTGCTGCTGAAATTTTGCAAACACTATCAGCGACAGAGCGTGATTACAGCAAGATAATGGAGGCCTTAGAAGTAAGATATGGGGAAAGTCATATGCAAGCTCTCCATCGCATGCAGCTCAAAACACGGAAACAAGGAGTCAGCGAAACTTTGCAAGAATTAGAGGCTGACATTGTGAGACTGGTAAATCTGTCATATCCAAACTATAACGCGGAACACCGAGACGAACTGGCAGCTGATACATTTATCAATGCTCTTCGAGATGTGCAAATGAGAAACCAGCTTTATCTAAGCGGGAAGAAACTACCTACGGAAGTCTTAGCATTGGCCCTGCAAATGGAAGCTGGAAAAAGAGCGTTTGCCTTAGATAGAGTACGTAAGATGGAAGTTGCTGAGGAACCACTGAAAGCAGCGCTTGATGAAGTAATCATGCGTGTCAAAAGTTTGAAAGATAAGTCTGAACGAAATCAACGAAGAAGATCTAGCAGAGTAAGATGCTGGAATTGTGAGCAGTTAGGGCACATTAGACAGGAATGCAGAACACTAATAGCTGCAAAAGAAGGAGTAGTTCCAGTCCGGTTGATGAATCTTTCAAACAAGCAAGTGGATGTCAAAAAGGCAGGAGATTTCCGCGTTGGACACCGTAAGAAAAGGATACAAAGGGAATGCAAAACACTAAAAGCAGCAAAAGAAGGAGTAGTTCCAGTCCAGATGATGAACCTTTCAAACAAGCAAGTGGATGTCAAAAAGGAAGGAGATTGCCGCGTTGAACACCGGAAGAGAAGGAAACATTGTAACGCTGAAGATCTTTCAAGAAGACCCTGTGTTGAGGAGTGCAAGTCATCTAGCAGGACTGAGAGAAAAGAGGCAATGACAGTGAAGCAAATTAAGTTCCAAACTTCTGACGATTGGTGTACCGAGGCAATGAAAAGAGAGCAGCAAAAGGATCCAGCTATGGCACCGATATTGAAATGGAAATCCGAGGGAAGGCGACCAGAGTGGAAAGAGGTCGCACCTTTAAGTACGGAGGTGAAATGCTACTGGGCGCAATGGGACTCACTATTTATGGACAACGGGATACTAAAAAGAAAATGGGAGTCCGCTGATGGAAAGAAAGTGTTAGAACAACTGGTGTTGCCATCAAGTCGAGTGGAAGAGGTACTGGGAAAGCTGCATGGAAGTATTTCTGGAGGACACCTGGGAGTCAATAAAACCCTGGCTAAAGTAAGGGAGAGGTTTTATTGGGTAAGGTATCGCACAGACGTGGAGCAATGGTGTCGGCGATGCGATACTTGTGCAGCGAGCAAAGGACCAAAAACTAGAACTCGAGGAGAGATGCAACAGTACAATGTGGGCGCCCCAATGGAGAGAATTGCTATAGACATCGCGGGGCCATTTCCGGAAACTACAAAAGGTAACAAATACATCATGGTGGTCATTGATTACTTTACAAAATGGCCGGAAGCTTATGCAATACCGAACCAGGAAGCAGTTACGGTTGCGGAAACATTAGTCAATGAATGGGTTTGCAGATATGGAACACCGCTCGAGTTGCATACCGACCAGGGAAGGAATTTTGAATCTCAACTGATGGAAGAGCTGTGCAGAACACTCGGCATTAGAAAAACACGAACTACACCTATGAACCCACAATCGGATGGCATGGTAGAACGATTCAACCGAACCATGGAAGAACATTTGTCAAAGGTAGTAGAAGCCAACCAAAGAAATTGGGACAAGGATCTTCCGTTATTCTTGATGGCCTATCGTAGCGCAGTGCACGATACGACAAGTGAAACGCCAGCGAATATCATGTTCGGAAGAGAACTACATCTTCCTAGTGACATCGAGTTTGGCATCCCTGGAGGTCTGGTATCCACGAAAACAGATTATGTGGGACAACTAAGGGAGAAGATGAATAAAATCCATCAGCAGGTTCGAGACCACATTAAGATTGCCAGTGACAAAATGAAAACCAGGTACGACATAAATGCAAATAGTGGCGGTTTTCAAGAAGGAGAATTGGTATGGCTATACAACCCCAGAAGAACTCAGGGAAGATCACCCAAGCTGCAGCCAGATTGGGAAGGCCCATATAAAATAATCAAACGAATTAATGATGTTATCTACCGCATACAAAAGGGACCCCGTACCAAGATGAAAGTGATACATCTGCAAAGGTTGGCACCGTACCAAGGTAACAGCACCAATGCGATCTCTGATATTGTTCGGGGCGAACAAAACTAAATGGAGGGCAATGTAATAAACTTCGTCCAGAATGGGTTAATTTTATTTACTCATTCATGAATTGAAAGTTAACTCCTTTTTCAATCTTTTACTTGTATTGCAAATCGTATTGCATAAATTAATGTAAATTAAATTTGTTATACAAATGTTTACATTAATTAAAAGGAGTAACCTAATACATTTTGCATAAATTAAATTTGAGTTCGCTAATACAAATGCAAGTATGAATGAAAACAGGTGTGGCCTATTTCAGATGTACGGACTACGTAGTATTGATTTCTAGTGGATTATAGAAGTTTCGATTTATTTATTTTTCGATATAAATAAGCAAACAAAAATATCAGATAGTCAGTTTTTACTTTTGCAATTAAAAGTGTTTATAAATATTCGCAAGTTTAAGGAATAATCGGTGGTACTTGAGTCTGGGTGCTAATAGTGAAAGAATCTGAACTTAGTGGAATAGTAAATACAGATTTTACGATTCCGAATATTATTGATTCAAATTGTGGAAAAGCGGTGAAGTTTAGTGTACATAAATTGGAGACCCTGGAATTTATTGTAAGGAAAACCGGAAGCTGCTGTAATTTGATGACAAATAAAGTTTGAGATTCTGTTAACTAAAGATCTGTCTTTTACTGTCGTGTTTGTTCAATAATCTAAAAGAACCAACGAAGAGTCGTTACAATATTATTATTTTAATAGTATCAAAAACATTATTTTAATAGGAAAAAGACCATTGACTAATTTTAATAGTAAAAACTACATCTATAAAATGAATTCAAATTAATATTAACTGATTTTTCTCTGAGTGAAGAAACAGCTACCATCATCAAGGAATATACCACACCTAAGATTGAGGGGAATACAGTGCATCCGCCAGCAGCCCGATATTACCTTGGCTGGTGAGTGGTGATATCTCTCTATTATTGCCAGTGGTATGTGATATATCTCGTTAACTCATAAGCCAATAGCTGGGACTGGAGTACGCTGGGTTGTCACACCCATGGATCAAAAATTAAAAAAAATTAACAAACCAATAAAAACTGATCCCACCATGCGTATAGTTTCCCAAGCAGGGTTTGCCGGACTTCGATATACGTCCAAGCACTGGCCGAATAATGACTGACAGTACTTGGCTATTGTTATTGGGCCAGTACTAAAGCCATTCATCAGCCGATCTATGGTTAACAGAAAAGAGCCAGTATATAGTTGCCTTTGAAAGGCCAAGCATTAATCCATGGAAGGTAAACAGTACTTGTTTGTTGTTATTGGGTCATTCCTGGAACCCTGAAACGCCCAATCTATAGTTTATAGAAAATAGCCAGTACACTTTACATTAAATGGCCAATCAATTGCCATTTAATGTAATGTAATGGTTAACATTAATTGGCTATTGTTATTGGGCCAGTACTGCAGCCATGAATTTGCCGATCTATGCCATTTGTTTAAAATTCATTAAAGTCTTACCCGTTTTAAAAATATAAAGTTCGAAAAATTTCACATATATAGTTTAGTTAACGCTTCTCGGCTGACAGACTATGATAATATTGATCAGGTTGGTTAGGTTCTAATTTTGTTTTTCATTTCTATTTTATTTTAATTATTTTGTAAATAATTTATTTAAATTTACGTATGCAAATATTATTTTATATTTATTTTTAATGACCCATTCATGGTTGCCAGGGGGAGGTTTGAAGTTTTTAATTCTTTTCGTCATTTTTATTTTATTTTAAATTATTTTGTATTTAATTTATTTAAATTTACATATAGGCCAGTAATAATAGGAGAAAAAATTAGAAAAAAAAAAAATAATTCGTTACAGCAAACTGACAGTGGAATATTGTAGAACACGATATTGTAAAAGAGGGAAACATAAATCGAACCAGCAGCTGCTATCCGGGGGAGAATGGGGAGGGTTTATAGGGGTTGAAAAGGGTTTTTCGTGATTTCTGGCTAAACCGTGCATCCTATCAAAAAGAGTTATATGTAAAAGTTGTAGGGAATAAAAAGATCTACACTTTTTGTACGGACCATTTTTACCCTCACCTCAACATTTTTCGAAAAAAATGCGAAAAACCGATTTTTTTCTTTTTTCTTGTTTTCTTTTACAAAAAAAATTTTATGAAGTTCAAATTTTGGAAAAAGATACCTCCATTTATTGGAAAAAGGCAGCAATTTTTTCGGAGGGAAATATTTAGACGTTGTTGTTAAAATTAATTTTTTTGAAAAAAAAAACCAAATTTTTAACTGCAATTCCTCTTAAAACTACGCCTCCTAATGAGTTCAGTTTTGACTCATTTACTCGTTCTTACGTCTATTTTTGATAAGTGGTAAAAAAATGGTACACTGTAATGGAAAAAAAGGCGGGAAAATTGAAAAAACCGAGAAATCGCTTTTTTCTCGTGGTAATTTGCATATTTATCGTTGAATAATCGTTTTTAATTAATAAAATCATTTAAATTTTTAATGATAAACGTAAACGACGATCATTTGGAAATAAATTAATGAATAATTATATGCTTTCGTTACTTTTAGTTTATTTAGGTAACAAAAAAGTAAATTTTATTCTTCAAACATGGCGATCTCAAAAAGTTCCTTTTAGTTTTCTTTCATGTTTTTTATATTTTACAGATTTGTTATTTACTTAAAACATACTAAACCTATAAGGACAATTGTTATTTTTTGTTTTTGAGAAAAACACATTTGAATATAGCTTGATTTTTTTTGTACTTTGTGCCATACACTAAACCCAAGTTTACTGATTCTATTAAACTTATTTTGGGTTTAGAAGGTACTAAATGAGGTTTAAAGAAGGTACTAAATAAGCTTTTTTTGGGTTTTCTGAAGGTTTAATATTTTACCCAAAACATACTCAAATTACAGACAGACGTTTTGTTCGACGATAAAAACCAATTCGAATATTTGTTAGCAAAAATATGCCAGTTGCAGATTTTGCTGAAATTTATCAAATAGATAGTGAATTTTCCTTTCAATTACAATAAAAAATTCATATTAAATTAAAATATATCATATATTACTTATCATCATATATTATAAACTAAAATAAGCATTAAATATTTTAGAAAAATGAAAATTCTGCCAATCCCATGTACTTTCGAAATCAAATTGCTCAAAAACGGCTTTACCAATTTTATCAAACTTTTTTTTTTTTTGTAGGTGATTAGTTAATCGTTTGAAAAAAAAAATAATTAATTGTTTTTGTAATTAATTTTTAAATTAAAATATTACAAAACTTTTTTAAAGTTGGCGCTTGGGTTGAAGATCAATTGAAATTTAAATTATTTTTTTTGTAAAAATAGTTCTATCCTTACTCTAAAATATTACAAATTTACAAAGAGGCTAATATTCGTGTTCTTGAGATATTTAATTTTTAAGATTTTTAGTACGACTGAAATTCTAATTGTTGATTATTTCTTCGAACAATTTTTATCAAGTTCGAAAACGAAAGCATCTAATTTTTCATAAATGTATTTCCGAATGATCGTTGTTTACGTAATAATAAAAAAAATAATATGATTTTATTAATTAGTAACAATTATTCAACGATAAATATGCAAATTACCACGAAAAAAGCAATTTTTTCGGTTTTTTCAATTTTCCCGCCTTTTTGTCCATAGATTTATACTTTTTTTACCATTTATCAAAAATAGACGTAAGAACGAGTAAATGAGTTAAAACTGAACTCTTTAAAAGGCGTAGTTTTAAGAGGAATCGCAGTTAAAAATTTGGTTTTTTTTTTTCAAAAAAATTAATTTTAACAACAACGTCTAAATATTTCCCTCCGAAAAAATTGCTGCCTTTTTCCAATAAATGGAGGTATCTTTTTCCAAAATTTGAACTTCATAAAATTTTTTTTGTAAAAGAAAACAAGAAAAAAGAAAAAAATCGGTTTTTCGCATTTTTTTCGAAAAATGTTGAGGTGAGGGTAAAAATGGTCCGTACAAAACGTGTAGATCTTTTTATTCCCTACAACTTTTACATATAACTCTTTTTGATAGGATGCACGGTTTAGCCAGAAATCACGAAAAACCCTTTTCAACCCCTAAAAACCCTCCCCATTCTCCCCCGGATAGCAGCTGCTGGTTCGATTTATGTTTCCCTCTTTTACAATATCGTGTTCTACAATATCCCGCTGTCAGTTTGCTGTAACGAATTTTTTTGTTGTTAAAATACTATTTTTCCTGGCCTAATATGATATTTTATATTTTTTTAATGGCCCGTTATGGTTGCCAGTATTTGGCCATTACTAAAATACTGGTTCATTATTGGTCCGTTACTGGGCCAACTGTACAACCTTGGACGGGTCATTGCTGTTATTTTTTCTCTGACCCATGAATAGCAGCCATTTATTGTCCGAGGAATAGCAGCCATTTATTGTCCGATCATCCAGTAAAATTATGTTAATGGCCCAGTCATGGTTGCCAGTACTCGGCAGTCGGCCACTGCTGCGTTCCTGGTTGCCAGTAATGGACCATTACTGGACCATTTGTCTAACCTTGTATGGGTTGTATGATAAAAGAAGGCGGAATTACAAGAAAAAACTAGTAGGGTAGGGTGTGACCATAGCGGCCACGCCAAGAACTTCCCGTTAAGTTAAATAGGTAACATAAAGATATTTTCTTAAAACTTTAATAAATTGAAATTCTCTTTCTAAGACTTGCAATTAATCGTCATTTTTTCATCTTTTGGTTACACTGGAAAGAAGATTTTCATTGCACCATATTTTTAAAAAAAACTAGCGGTGGAGTCTACTTAAAGTCTACTTTGTCAACGTTGCTAAAATTTTTTCGATTTTTCTCAAACAATTTCACCATTTTTAGGGTTCCGTACTTTGAAAAAGTAAAAACGGTACCCTATTGGTGAGACTTCGGTGTCCGTCCGAATTTCTACATAATCGATTTTCTCAAAAACTATAAGTGCTATCAATTTGAATTTTTTTACAGTTATAAAATGTATTTGTCCACGCCTACTGACAACAAGAAAATTATGAATATTATTTTTTATTAATATTTTATGGACATCGATAAGGAGATAGAAAAACAAAAGTTTGTTTTAAGGAATCGAATTTGGTTTCAAAAAATCAAAAAAAATCCAAATATTTCAAAAAGACATTTCAATGAATTATTGACTGCTTAGTTTTTAAGTTATTTCCAAAAAAGTGTGTTTATTTTTTGTCCCCCACCTTAACTTTGAACATTACAAAAGCAGCAAGTTGCAAAACTACTATAAACATTACAAAAACCTTATGCTCTAAGTTTCAACAAAATAAAATGTCAAGACTGAGAAGTCTAAAAAAAAGTTGTTCAACGAACCACAGACATCCTCCCCGACTCCCCGGATGCGGTTGCAGCTCATTTACATACAAAAGTTTCATCCAGATATCATGCGTTTGCATAAAGAAAATAACACATAGTTTTTTCACATTTTGTTAAAAATCTCAAAAACTAAGATAGCAATTGTTTATACAAATGTCATTATAAATGTCTGACATGATGACAAATAATATGGAAGCTTCATGACCTTGATAGCATTATTTATTAATCTCATGATATTTGCAAGAGATGATTTTCAGTTTTTTGGAAACCACTAAAAAACAAATGATTTAATTTCCCTAGAAAAGGACTGGGCTCTAAGTTACGACAAAATACATCGATTGCGACCATTTTCGTTAAAATCGACCCATTCGTTGTTGAGAAAGCGTTGGGCAAAAATTCTCCACACAGCGATATACACATACATACACACACACACATACAGACTGCCAGCTAAAAATAGTCTAAACAGCTTCAGGAGGTCATGAAACTTAAAGATATCAAAAAAATTCCGATTTCGAAAATCGACCCCAAAACAATAACTTCCCGTACCGGGAAGTTAATTATATATGTTTAGTCAGTATCTATGACATCATAATATTACGTCGCTGTCCCCCAAAAATCCCATATAATGTAAAAACATTTCCATAATATGGAGTCTAATGACAGTGGAAAAATTCAACTTAAGTAAAAAATAAATAAGTGATGAAGAAGTTTCAACTTTGAAATTGTCATCGCCTCAACGGAGTAATCGATAGCGTGTCTGCCCAAGATTCGAGCCGGGCACTGACGAGGGTATGTTCGAATCCCATCCGAAACACGAAAAATGTGAATTGAAGTTTTTTTCTGAGAAACTTCAAACCATACCTTTGAATTGAAAAAAATTCCAATTACTTCTTTACTTACTTGAGTTTAATTGATCTCAAAAATTCAAAATAAATTTAAATTCCCTTAATGTAGTCTAATGTTAATACATGTCGGACTACAAATTGACCAAGTGTCAGCCATTGATTTCACATTGATTGGAAACAATCAATAATGACTATACAATCGTGACTTAGAATGTTAATTAGAATAGAAATGTTCCCCATTCTATAAATTCACACAAAGTATTGTCTAGCAATTTAATGCAAAAAATCCCATATAATGTAAAAACATTTCCATAATATGGAGTCTAATGACAGTGGAAAAATTCAACTTAAGTAAAAAATAAATAAGTGATGAAGAAGTTTCAACTTTGAAATTGTCATCGCCTCAACGGCGTAATCGATAGCGTGTCTGCCCAAGGATTCGAGCCGGGCACTGACGAGGGTAGGTTCGAATCCCATCCGAAACACAAAAAATGTGAATTGAAGTTTTTTTCTGAGAAACTTCAAACCATACCTTTGAATTGAAAAAAGTTCCAATTACTTCTTTACTTACTTGAGTTTAATTGATCTCAAAAATCCAAAATTACGTCGCTGTATTACTATATCGGAATGCACTTGTTAATGAAAATTTTATTGTTTTAGAAAATAAAGAAAATAAATCGGCAACACTTTCATCAAAGAAATTTGCCACTAAAATTTTCAACATTTTATAAATTATTTACCAAATTAACACTGTTTTGAGCAAAATTTTTTACGAAGGATTTTTGTGGAAAATTAACTGACTCTTATTTAGATTCCAATTTATTTGGATTAAAAAGTGAAGTAAATTGTTTGTTGTTATTTGTATTTTGAGATCAATCTCAACGTCAGTTGGGCATTGAGCGCGTCTTTTCTAAATTTGACTTGGTAGATAAGAAACTCCTAAGCCGATTTTATACGGAAAAAGCTGTGCAACTAGTTTTTATTAATCAAACAATGAATGGTATAGTTTGAAATACCAACGAAACCGATGGTTTTGAATTTTTTTAATTGCAAATATATATGTATTTTGAATCGAAAAAAAAATATATTGCTTTCACATTCAAAATCTTGTTGTTTTCAATCTTTTGTGTAAGATATACTGTTTTACCCAACCAATGTTCTTTTCTTATGAGGATGATATGATTATTGTAACCCGTAATTTATAATCGTCAAAAACTCAATTTTCTAATTTAATCAAATTTTTTGCCTGTTTGTCAGAAATCTGTGACCTATGTATTACCTGAGTTCCAAATGACCTGATGCACTTACCTATATCAACATGAAATAATATGGTTTCATGTTGATATAGGTAAGTGCATCAGGTCATTCGGAACTCAGGTAATACATAGGTAACAGATTTTTTACCATAATTAAAATTTCTGAAGTTTATGATAGCCAATAAAGACAAACATGTTATTAAGAGATTGCTCTTGGGCATCTTGGGACAACTATTTGAGTAGCTTCTGAGAATATTCAAGAAATCTAGAGAATCTTAAGAAAGATTCATATCAACCATCGCAAAATCTTGAGAATATAACCGAATCTCTCGAGAATTTTCAAAAAATCTTGAGTATATTCGGACGTACAGAGCCCTTCAGATAATCTAGGGAATCATGAGAATCTTGAAAATATGAAGAGAACCTTGGAAATCTTTAGAGAACACACTTTTTTGATATCTATATGTTTATTACAACCGATCGATTTCGAAAGCTAAGCTTTCATTTTCAAGGATCGTTCTAAACTCGTTTAGAACGATCCTTGAAAATGAAAGCTTAGCTTTCGAAATCGATCGGTTGTAATAAACATATAGATATCAAAAAAGTGTGTTTTAACTAAACAATAACAATTATAATAGTATATTGATGATATCTAGTGCTCTAAATAAATAAAAAATTAACCTTTAGAGAACCTTTAAATAATCTTAGAATATTTCGTCTTAGAAAATTTTCGAACTTTATATTAATCTTTATGTATAAAATCAACAAAATCATATCGTCGCTTTGATAATGAAACAACGTATTCGCAAAAGTGTAGTTTCGAGATAATTGGGCTTAAAGATTTTTCGATTTTTGGATTTTCGTAAACTCGGCAGTACTATTGAATGAATAAAGATATTGGAAAAAAATTTCTACCAATTAATCTCTACTAATTTCTCCACAGCATATTAAAATTTCACATTGGTACCTGCTGGATTTTCTACCTAAAAAGAGGTGAAAAGTCAATCAGGTACCTTATACGTTATTTCATTTTTCATATACGTCATTTCATTTTGCATGGAAGTACGATTAAGTCTAAAACTAATTATTATTGAACTAACGCATAATATTCTTACAATTTTTTATTTATATGAACTGGCATATCATGTAGTAATGAATGATGCTTATACAATATTTTAGATTTACCATTTCGTGTGGCGATCGTAATGTATGTAAAGTATACGACACTGATTTTGCCCAAGTTATTATTCTATAGCAGCGGTGCCCAAACTGCGGCCATCTGGCCGCATGCGGCCAGTTTTATGATTTGGTGCGGCCAGTAAAAATATTATAAAAATAGCAAATACCACAATAATAATAAGTTCCGTTTAAAAAAGTACAATATTTTGGTACGTACTAAATTCAAACTTAAATATTCCTAACAAATTCCTATAGAAATAGACTAACTGACATTAATTTGAAAAACGAACTAAGAATTAGTAATACTACACAAGAATTTCATGTTTGCGACTTAATTTGAATAAAAAATCTTAACATAATTTATACTGTTTATTTATTTTTTTTTCCGTGCGGCCAGTCATTCTTGTTCTTGTAAATTTTTGGCCATCTCTTCCATGATTTCTGGGCACCCCTGTTCTATAGGAATTGAAATATCGTACATGCATTTACGCTGTTTCAATATTTAACCAAATTCAAATTTGCATGTACGTTAATTAACAATATATTAATTTTCCCCCCTAATTACCCCCAGTTATAAAAAAATTGGAAAATGTTAAAATGCCACTTTATAGACATCCTTATGGGGAATGCAGCGCACCCATTATATAATAACAACGTATATATGGCATACGTTATTTCATTATTAAAGCGACGATTTAGGAAACCTATTTTTTTTGTGATTTTCCACTCCAACTAGATATTTTAATTTAAAACAAAAAAACGAATCATCGTAGTATAAAATATTTTAAAAACAAAAAAATTTGTTATTTACAATTTTTGCGCCCTGCAAATAAAACGCCCTAGACGAGAGCTTAGTTCGCCTACCCCTTGTACCGGTTGCTTTCGTTTTGAGTTACTTTAAATGTAGTAAAATTACAAATCAAATATTTTTCAATTACATAGTTTTTAATAAAACTTTGGGATGCTATTACAAAATAAAATTAGGTTTTAAACTAAAGGATGTTTGTTTCCGTTTCCGCTATCAACGTACTTTTGATGTTTAAATGTTAACTGTTATAAATATATAATTATTATCTTGACGTCAAGAATGTTTATCTATTATAATATGAATAATAGCATGACATGAATAAAACTTTAATAAAAAACTGTAAACAAGCTATAACTTGCTTTCATAGATAACAGCAAAAAAATATGATTTATTTGTAGGATTACATATGAATAAATAAAAATGTATAGCTAAACAACACATATGCAAGCTGATATTAAAACTAGGATAAGAATAAGCCGAAACATAAGCTATCTATTTTGTACATCTATTTCGTATGGTCGGACTTTTGACATTTTATATATAATTTCATATAGTTAAAATAACTTGAAATCCCTGTTAAATCATTCGCCATACAATTGTTTGTAATCTAAAAATCTAAAATTCTTTGTAATCTAATAAAATTTGGGCAAGACTCCACAAATAAGTTTTGATTTAAAAATTATTTACATTTTAGTGTTCGTGTAATTTCTGTTTTGATTACCCGTCACCATCTAGAAAAGCAAAAACGGATGCGAAACATTTGGGCGATCAGGCGTTGTAAAAATACTTAATTTTTTTACCATGCGTTTCGCGTGTGATCGAATCCATCATAGAGCTATCAGTACCTGTTTGTGTTGGGTATGGTTGCGATCCAGGAAATGGCATAGGTTGTGGTGGATATGGTTGTGCTCCTGCATATTGTGGCTGTGGATATGGCTGTGGAGGTGGATAGCCAGCTGGCTGATTTATTTGATCGTATGACGGTGGATATGGAGATTGAGACATTGGTGGTTGTGGTTGTTCATGTGGATATCCTTTATTGTAATCCATTTTTTGATCGCTTTTGTTAAGTTTCTAGAAATAGAATAATTAATTGCTTACTTTATTTTTATTCAGTTAGATTAAGAAGATGTATTAATTAAGTTAACATTTTATTTGTTTGTGGATAATTTATATCACTCAGCTTAGTGATAAGAATTTGGAATATTACTCATATGACTATTTAGCTTGTTTGTATCATATATACATATAACTCTAAAAAATTAACGAAGAAACAAAGTATTAATTAAATATAATAAATTAAATGTTCTGCAAAGTTTAAGTTTAATTGAGTTGATGAATCATGTTAAAATTAATATGTACATACATATATGGATTACAAATTATAAAGAGACTATTATTTTTTAATTGCAATTTAAAAACGTGAATGAATAGTGAAAAATCAGAATTAATAATATATTTTAATAGTACAATTATGTGTTTTGAATTACACAAACGTTTACTTTTTGTTGTTACTAATAGAACTGGTGAATTGGAAAAAAAATTCAACCTCAATAAATGGTTCTAAAATACTAATTTTGTAAAGCACAGCAGAATAATGCCAAGGTCGGTTGAAAGATGTGTTACCAGCGAAAGAGAAAAATTAATGGAAAAGATGACGAAGATGACTTAAATATTATATAAACTTTTGTTGAAATATATATCAATCTGTTTTAAAATTTTTTGCATTCATAAAAAAGTTTTATTTCAGTTTGAGTATTTCGTGAAAATAATAAAGCGGCGAACAGATAAGACGTAGATTCTTTCATAGACAAATAATAATATAAGACAATCGAAGCAAAACAAAATATTTTGATAATATAATTTGCAACAATGTGTAATAAAAAGCCATATTTACATGTTTTTCAAAGTCTTACAACGTATTACAAATTAAATTTCACGATGAATACATGTCCACTTAATTTAACAATTGGTACAACAATTGATGCATTTTTCCAAAAATTTAGCAAATTTGTCATAAACCTCTAATTTCATATTTCAATTGTGTTAATAATTGAATTGACTTTGAAATACATTATGTAAATATTACTTTTTATTACACATGCTACAAATTATATTATAAAGAAATGCAACTCTAAATTGCAATATGACATATTTATTTTATATTTCATCTTTTTATTAATACCTGCCACAGTAGCCAAAGAAATTTATTTCAACCGTGTGCAAAGATTACACCACTCATTACACCACTCACTAACAAAACAAATTTAATCAACACAAATATTTTTTCCCGCCCGGGAAAGCCCGGGATGCAAACTCTAAACACCATGACCACCATGACCACCGTGACACCACCACGACCATCATGACCATCATGAACACCATAACCACCATGACCACCATTACCATCATGACCACCATGACCGCCATGAACAATATGACCATCATGACCACCGTGAACACCATGACCATCATGACCACCGTGAACACCATGACCACCATGACCACCATGACCACCATGACCACCATAACCACCATGACCACTATGACCATCATGACCACCATGACCACCGTGACCACCATGACCACCATAACCAACATGACCACCATAACCACCATGACCACCGTGTCCACCGTGTCCACCGTGACCACCATTACCACCATGACCACCATAACCACTATAACCACCATGACCATCGGGACCACCATAACCACCATAACCACCATAGCCACCATGACCACTATGACCACAATGAACACAATGACCACCATGACCACCGTGACCACCATGACCGCCATAACCACAGTGAACACCGTGATCACCATTACCACTATGACCACCATGACCACTATTACCACCATGACTACCATGACCACCGTGGCCAGTATGACCACAATGACTACTATAACCAGTCCTAAAGAAGTTTTACTTCAAAAAACTAAAACAATTCAAAATATAAATTTAAAAAATTACGAAACTCAATAAAATATTACGAATATTATATTATTAGATATTTAAATCTAAGATCGACACGTCCAACTCATATAACCTTTAATACGATACTGAATTAGCGTATAAAAAATACAATACACATAATCGAATTGTCGCATACTTGCCGAACATAATATTCGTTTGCCTTTTTTACTTCTAATTTCTTTTTTATTTTATTGTGTTTAAATTTCTACTTAAGTTTTTTTGAAATTGTGTGCATGTATATGTTTAAAATTCAAAATCAGACTGTAGTATGATAGAGATGAATATATATGGTTATATATCTGTTCATATGTCTACTTCCGACATTTATATGTCGACATTTATATGTGTGTCATAATTGAATTGTATCGTATATTTGCCGAATATTATATTCGTTTTTTGTCTTTCCGTTGCAAAATTCTTAAAACGCGCCTAAAGAAGTTTTACTTCAAAAAAATTTATTTTATCACAATTTGTTTTGGAAAGCAATTTAATTATGATAAAGTGTAATGTTTTATAAAGTGTAATTTTGACTTTTTTAGTTAATGTTTTGTTAATTCTACTGAAGAATCCAATTTTCTTCGATACTTTTTTTAATATAAGTTGCATATTTTTTTTTAAATTTAATTTATTAACAATCAAAAGTCCCAAATATTTTACATCATCCACTATGGTTATTTGTTCATCTTCCATCTTTATTTGAACAAACGAACCCTCTCTATTGCCAATGACTAAAGCTTTCGTTTTGTTAACATTTAATTTAAGTTTATTATATTTCAACCATTTTTCAAGACTTCAAAGATCATGATTTAATTTATTTTGAAGATTTACAATATTATGGCCAGAAATTGAAATTAAAGTATCATCAGCAAATAGATTTATATTCGAATTGACTGCAGTTACAATATCATTTATGTAAATTATAAATAAATTGGGGACCAGAACAGAACCTTAAGGTACTCCTATATATTTACAAATTCAGTATCAGAAAAAACATCATCGATTTTCGTTCTCTGTATGCGGTTGCCCAAAAAACTTGCAACTTCAGTGGTAAACCTCTGATTCCATAAGATTCGAGTTTAATTAATAAAAATGTTCTATCAATTGTTTCACATGCTCTTTTCAGATCTAAAAATACAGCTAGAGTAATCATATTCTGTTCAGTTTAGTTTTTCCAATTATTTAAAACGAGATTCTGAGCTGTTTCACATGTAAGGTGCTTTCTAAATCCAGATTGTTCGTTAATGATAATTTGGTTAAATTCAATAAATTTTACTAACTGTTCTTTTACAATCGATTCTAAAATTTTTTCAAAAACTGGCAGCATATTTATTGGCCTAAATTCAGAACATTTTGTGGTGTTTTTTACTTTTTGTACTGGTACAATTGTTGAAACTTTCCATTCGTTAGGAAAATCATCAGTTAGCACTGACATATTAATGATATCAACTAACATCTCACCAACAAATTGCCTAGTAAAACCTTTTTGTTTATGTTATCTACACCAGATATTGTAGTAATGTTTTTAAAATTTGTTGAAGTTTTTCGACATCTATTAATTCACACATAATTTCGTTATTGATCGTAGGCAGGTCTAGCTTTTATTTATCTATTATTTCAAAGTCTAAATTTATTTCTTTGATACTTGATATAAAATAGTTATTGAATTTGGAGGCGTATCTTTTTTATCCGTTATTATTTTATCCTCAAATTCAATTGCATTTATTGAAGTTATACTTCTTTGCGCTCGAATTGTAAATATTTTGATGGGGTGTTAATCGAGAAACCGCGTCACGCTTGTTTAAATTATATTTTAACCTTTATGCTGTATGGTAATAAAGACGAAATTAGTAAATCAACCTTATGCTGTATGGTAATAAAGACGAAATTACTAAATCAATCATATTTTATAATAATAAAACATTATTCGCTTAGTTATCTTTGATCAATTTTTTTTTTCACTTTTCGGAATTATCATTAAAAGGAATGGTTAATGTATAATGCGACAAACAAATATGTACATTTATATGAAAATTATGTAAAATTATTTTTTAACAAGTACATATTTCTAATTTACAACAAATATGTTCTTATGGTTTGCAATTATATAAAATATGTACATATTTCTATGCATTAGCACCAATACGATACATTTAAGCATTGCTTATATATGATTAAACAAACCTGCTTGCATTAGCAAAACTGCCCTCTCATGTTCCAAAAATTGGAAATTGACGTTTCTTTTCCTCTTCTTAGAAACATTGATTAACCAAGAATTTGCACTGGAACCTTAGTACCGAAGAAAAAGATTATGAACAATATCAAAGCTACAGGTTTAAAGTGTTTTACTTATTGAGTGAAATATGCTTCTCCATTACTTTCAAAACTATTATTGTTATTGCAAGGGATCTATAAAATATATGCAAATATGTTAACAAATGGTGTGATTTGACTGTTTTAATAATAATATATAAGTCTGAATTTACAAATGAAATTAGTCTCATTATTATTTTTTCCAATTTTTGTTTTAAGTTGTGGGAAGGAATGTCGAAATAAGACGATGACTATAAAGCGATAAAACCCATTAAACGAAAATATTCACTAAAAATGGTGGTATTCTTTAACCGGCCGGCGTATGCATCAATGTAGTAGAGTATTGCAGACAATCGATAAAATATATTTGCAAATTGCAATACGACCCTCTTCAGAACAGCAAAATTTCTGGATTGATAAATGATTATAAGTCTACATAAAATAGGACGCTAAACCAATAGCAATAAACCAGTATACCTATTTTGTATGACGAGTACGGTGGTTTCGGAGTAAATAATTGACAATTGTGACATCCAATAAACAAATATATTTACGCTCACCTAATTGTTCGTGACACATTGAATTGTTTGAATTAAATCTTTGGAATAAAATTTTAACTTTTTTCTAACCTTAATCTTTTGCCATCTACATTTATAAAAATTATTTAATTATTATTTGTCTGTCAAATGTGTTTTAATTTTAACATACATTTAATATGTAAATTTATCTATAGCTTTAGAGACATTTACTTAATGGCTTTTGCTGACTGTAAAATGATACTATTACATTTTTTTCAAACTTTTTATATACATATTACTAATAAAATAAGTTAAATTAAATGACATTAAAAAAAACTATAGGAGAATTTACTCAAAAAAAACTGTTTTCAACCACTTTATCTGGGAAGCACGGAAATCGCCGTGCAGGTACCTTCTAGTAATTAATAATTATTAGTTTTTTGAATAATATTTTTTTTGAATAATATTTTTTTTTTCTTCTTGGATAATATTTTTTTTTTATTTTTTTGACTAAGAAAACTAAGAAAAATCGACGATTATACGTTCTTATACTTTTTGAATAATAATTTTTTTTTTGAATATTTTTTTTAATTTTTTTTTTGAACAATATGTTTTTTTTGCTTTTTTTTTGAACAATATTTTTTTTTTTTTGTATTATATTTTTTTCTTTTGAATAATATTTTTTTTTTTGTGAATAATATTTTGGTTTTTTTTTGTTATTTTTTTTTAATGTATCCTATCTGTCTGTCTGTGTGCGTGTGTGCGAGCGAATGGCCAAAGAAGTATAACTTCCACCGTCTGGTCCGACGCAGACCCTACTTTTTTTTAAACTTTATTTTGAACAAGTTTTAGGTAGATTTCATATAAAAATCTAACTATTGCAATGGGCTTCATCTCGGAATTTCGGAAAAATTTTGGTGCCAAACGACTATGAATGAAAAGCGGAGACGGAAAAACAAAAAAAAAGTAGGGTCTGCGTCGGACCAGATGGTGGAAGTTATACTTCGCTCGCACACACGCACACAGACAGACAGATAGGATACATTAAAAAAAATAACTAAAAAAAAAACCAAAATATTATTAAAAAAAAAAATAAAAAAAAATATTATTCAAAAAAAAAATATTATTTAAAAGAAAAAAATATTAATTCAATGAATTATTTGTGATATTACATCACTCCGATGGAAATAATCCCATCATGAATAATAAGACTGAATCTAACAAAATATGGTGTGCAATTTATGAAATTTTTTTGCTATCCACAAAATTGTCGATCGATCTAGTTTCGAACCGATAAGAACTTTTTATTACACTTTAAAAAAGTATATCATTCTCATCAGGGCTAGCCGACTAGATACACTACCAAAAAAATTTTTCGCTATATAAACCTAAAATAGGTCACTACTCTAGCGAAGTATAAGAAACCAAAAAACTTTCATAAACATATGTTTTTTAGATTCAGGTTTAGTCAATTTGTTTCTCTAGTTGATCACTATTGTTGTTATACTCTAACCAAGTTAGAATTGGATAACAAACTTGTATCGGTGAGAAGAAGATGACCATCTTCACTTGTGTCTATCGACACATTATCTACAATTAATTCAATGAATTATTTGTGATATTACATCACTCCGATGGAAATAATCCCATCATGTGTGCAATTTATGAAATTTATGAATTTATGAAATTTTTTTGCTATCCACAAAATTGTCGATCGATCTAGTTTCGAACCGATAAGAACTTTTTATTACACTTTAAAAAAGTATATCATTCTCATCAGGGCTAGCCGACTAGATACACTACCAAAAAAATTTTTCGCTATATAAACCTAAAATAGGTCACTACTCTAGCGAAGTATAAGAAACCAAAAAACTTTCATAAACATATGTTTTTTAGATTCAGGTTTAGTCAATTTGTTTCTCTAGTTGATCATTATTGTTGTTATACTCTAACCAAGTTAGAATTGGATAACAAACTTGTATCGGTGAGAAGAAGATGACCATCTTCACTTGTGTCTATCGACACATTATCTACAATTAATTCAATGAATTATTTGTGATATTACATCACTCCGATGGAAATAATCCCATCATGAATAATAAGACTGAATCTAACAAAATATGGTGTGCAATTTATGAAATTTTTTTGCTATCCACAAAATTGTCGATCGATCTAGTTTCGAACCGATAAGAACTTTTTATTACACTTTAAAAAAGTATATCATTCTCTAGAGTAGTGACCTATTTTAGGTTTATATAGCGAAAAATTTTTTTGGTAGTGTATCTAGTCGGCTAGCCAAGCCGAATAAGCTATTTTCAGTCAATTATTAATGCGGTGTCAAATTACAATAAAGATGGTCATGAAGGAATCAAATTTCATAATAAATGGTTCGATACGGATTGTTTGAAAGCTAGGAAAAAATCATTTAAGTGTCTTCGTGAAATTGAAAAAGACAACTCCTCACAGGCAGTTGAGCTGTACTCTAAAGCAAATAGCGAATATAAAAATCTATGCAATCAGAAATATTTTGATTACAACAAAAGCTTAGCAGAAAAACTAAGTAAAATACAAAATACAAAAGATTATTGGGCTGCTATACGAGAAATAAGAAACTCTAAATTAATTCGTGGGAAAAACATTAGCATAGATGATTTGTATTTATATTTCAGAACCCTGTTAAACCCTGAACAAAATACTCCCTCTCCTCTTTATGCGGAACCAAATATATTTGTTGACGGTCTAGATAAGCCATTTGAAGTTTCCGAAGTAAAAGTTTTCTTAAAGGACGCTAAAGACAACAAAGCTCCTGGAGTAGATAGAATTCCATATGAATTCTATAAAAATGCTCCTGACACATTTTTGATAGCCCTGGTTAAAACCTTTAATACTATTTTTGAAACGGGTAATATTCCGGAGTCTTTCTCTAAATCCATCATATTCCCTTTATTCAAAAAGGGTGATGTAAACCTTGCATCCAACTATAGAGGCATTTCATTTATAAACTCAGTTGCTAAGATTTTTTGTGGTGTTCTTCTGAAACGCCTTGAACACTTTGTGAGAGAAACAACTATTTTAAATGAGTATCAAGCGGGGTTTAGACAGGGATATTCAACAATGGATTGTATTTTCTCGTTGTGTAGCAGTATTAAAATTATATTAAACTCTCCAAGACAAAAAGTTTATGCTTTCTTTGTAGATTTCAGAGGTGCTTTTGACTCTATTGATCGCAAGGCCCTGTTTTATAAATTATTTAATGAAGGTATCTCTACAAAATTTATAAAAATACTCAAAAGCATATATAAGAATACAGAAGCTGCCGTTTGGGATGGAAAAAATATTTCTCAATTCTTTAGTTCGAATATGGGGGTTAAACAGGGATGCCTATTAAGTCCCTTGTTGTTCTCGCTATTTTTGAACGATCTTGCGGATTATCTTGAGGGAGGATTAGTGATAGGAGATTTTACTCTTAAACTTCTGATGTACGCGGATGATATTGTATTACTAGCTCAAACACCGGACAGTTTACAAAAAATGATCAATGCCCTCGAAAAGTATTGTGATCAATGGAACTTGTCGGTTAATCTAGACAAATCAAAAATCATGATATTTTGTAATGGTGGTAAAAGAGCAAATAATGAAATTTGGCATTACAAAAATACAGAAATAGAAATTGTGAACAGATATAAATATCTGGGAGTTATACTAACACCTAAACTATCCTTCCAGCCACATCTAGTAGATAGAGCACAAGCTGCTAAACTAGGTATTAATGCCGCTTGGTCAAATTTTGTTGCTCATAATTCCATTGCTATATCAGGTAAGATGAAGTTGTTTGAAGCATCAGCAAGATCTGTTCTATGCTATGGAGCACAAGTTTTTGGTTACAATGAATACGAAGAGGTTGAAAAGGTACAGCGTTTCTTTTTTAAAAAACTGCTCTTCCTACCCCAGAATACCCCTATTTATATGTTTCAAGTAGAATTAAATGTTAAAAAACTCTATTCCTATACCTTAAAACTACATTTTGATTATATAATAAAAGTTCTTCAATTAGCAGATCAAAGGATTGTTAAAATATTGGCACTGAAAACAATTGAAATGCATACATTCTGGGTACCACAGTGGCAGATTATAGCTACCAAATGCGGAATTTTATCTAGATTAGATTTTGCTGATATTCAAAATCTAAAAAACATTACGAAAGAAATTTTAGAAAAAATAGATGTAATTGATTTGTCTGACGCATTAAATTTAGCCCGAGCTTCAAGCCATCATGAGCATTACTGTTCACTTGAACATGAGGGTTTTTCTCGTTATTTTATTGATAAAAATACACCGCATAAAATAAGCATCATCTTTAAGGCAAGAGGAGCTCTTCTGAAGCTGAATGGAAATGCGTGGTCTAGCAATGCGTCTGATCAATGTTCATTATGTAACTTAGGCGAACAGGAAACTACCTTTCATCTCGTAGCACTGTGTCCCATTTTTATAGATCAAAGAAAAATATGGTTTAAGAGGGAATATCTTTCATTTAGTGAGTTCTTATATATACTGAACTGTGATGTTGATAACTTGTACAACTATCTTCTTCGCGTGTTGAATTTTAGATGCGTTCTGATAAATGAATTTAATTTTTAATTGTTTAGTATCTTAAATGTTTTTTAAAAACTGATAAACACATACTAACACTTTGTTTTGTCCTTTTTATTATATTTCTATGTTATCTACTCTTAATATTTTAGTTTCTCGATATATATTTTCTATAAATTATTAATTTTATTTTAAAAATCACTATAATATTACACACAACTTAAATTTAAATAAACACGTAAAATAATAAGCAACCTGGCAGACGGCTAAGGCCATTGTCTAGATGATTTGTTGAGTTGAATCTATGAAAAATTATCAATGTATTGTATTTTAAACTTTTTATACTCAATAAACGTCTTTATTATTATTATTATTTATTATCTAGTCGGCTAGCCCTGATGAGAATGATATACTTTTTTAAAGTGTAATAAAAAGTTCTTATCGGTTCGAAACTAGATCGATCGACAATTTTGTGGATAGCAAAAAAATTTCATAAATTGCACACCATATTTTGTTAGATTCAGTCTTATTATTCATGATGGGATTATTTCCATCGGAGTGATGTAATATCACAAATAATTCATTGAATTAATTGTAGATAATGTGTCGATAGACACAAGTGAAGATGGTCATCTTCTTCTCACCGATACAAGTTTGTTATCCAATTCTAACTTGGTTAGAGTATAACAACAATAGTGATCAACTAGAGAAACAAATTGACTAAACCTGAATCTAAAAAACATATGTTTATGAAAGTTTTTTGGTTTCTTATACTTCGCTAGAGTAGTGACCTATTTTAGGTTTATATAGCGAAAAATTTTTTTGGTAGTGTATCTAGTCGGCTAGCCCTGATGAGAATGATATACTTTTTTAAAGTGTAATAAAAAGTTCTTATCGGTTCGAAACTAGATCGATCGACAATTTTGTGGATAGCAAAAAAATTTCATAAATTGCACACCATATTTTGTTAGATTCAGTCTTATTATTCATGATGGGATTATTTCCATCGGAGTGATGTAATATCACAAATAATTCATTGAATTAATTGTAGATAATGTGTCGATAGACACAAGTGAAGATGGTCATCTTCTTCTCACCGATACAAGTTTGTTATCCAATTCTAACTTGGTTAGAGTATAACAACAATAGTGATCAACTAGAGAAACAAATTGACTAAACCTGAATCTAAAAAACATATGTTTATGAAAGTTTTTTGGTTTCTTATACTTCGCTAGAGTAGTGACCTATTTTAGGTTTATATAGCGAAAAATTTTTTTGGTAGTGTATCTAGTCGGCTAGCCCTGATGAGAATGATATACTTTTTTAAATTGTAATAAAAAGTTCTTATCGGTTCGAAACTGGATCGATCGACAATTTTGTGGATAGCAAAAAAATATTATACAAAAAAAAAATATCGTTCAAAAAAAAACATATTCAAAAAATAAATAAAATAAAAAAAAATATTATTCAAAAAAAAAATTATAATTCAAAAAGTATAAGAACGTATAATCGTCGATTTTTCTTAGTTTTCTTAGACAAAAAAATAAAAAAAAAAATATTCAATAAAAAAATATTATCCAAAAAGAAAAAAAAAATATTATTCAAAAAACTAATAATTATTAATTACTAGCTGGACCCGGCCACGCGTTGCAGTGGCTTAGTCTGGTTGAATATAAGAAATAAAGAAAACAAAACACTCACCTTTCTAATATGTTTTATTTCATAATACTTGAGGATATACAATGCTTTTTGTTGATCCATTGACTGTGTGGATATAGAGATTGCCTTGGTTACCAGCTCTATAACACGCAACATATAATTGTCCATGTGAGAAACAATCGTTATCTAGATCTAAACCACATACTTCCAATGTTTGGCCCTGAGCTTTGTTGATGGTGATTGCAAATGCCAATTGAATTGGGAATTGCAATCTTTTTAATTGCAATGGCATATCCGTTGGTATCATGGGTATGTGAGGAATTAGGACATCTTCGTTTTTGAAAGGTCCATTCAAGATTGTTGCTTCTACTACGTTGCTCAATAATATTTTTACTGTGAGTCGTGTGCCATTGCAAAGTTTTGCCTGATTGATATTACGCAACATGATTATTGGCACGCCGATTTTTAATTGCAGTACATGTGGTGGCATCCCTGGTAGATCAAGTGAATTCAAAAATTCTGTTGGATTGTTAACTGTTCATCTGATTCCATGACAGTGTCTACGGACTTGTATGTGACTTTCTCGCTTTGAATATTAGACAGAATTAAACTGTTAAGGTCATTGACGTCTTTGTTTTTGGCCGCAAGAATGATTCATTCACATAGCTAATCGTGATTTTTATGATTAATTTGAATATCACGAAATACTTTTTCAATTAATTCCTCTTTTGATGACACTAAATTGCAGAAGTTATGAGGCAATAAAATTCGTCCTGTTGTTAAATCAACCGGCACCTTTCCGTCACAAATTCTCAGCAATTGATATGAGAATATCTCAGCTGATTTATCTTTTTGGAGGAGATCACGCATGCTTGTAGATAATTTTAACCTTTTTACGTGTCGCCACTATGTAGAATATTTCAGGCAAGCATTTATTTCATCCGCTGGTGTTGATCGGGGAACTACAGGTAATGTTTGTCTGAAATTTCCTGCAAGCAATATTAATGCATTCCCAAATGGTCTGGTATTTCCACGCAAATCTTGCAATAATCGATCAAGCGCTTCAAGTGATTTTTGGTGCGCCATTGTGCATTCATCCTAAATGATTAGTTTACATTTCTGCAATACTTTTCCTATTCCCGATCCTTTGGAAATGTTGCATGTGGGCGTTTCAATGATTTGCATGTTTAATGGCAATTTCAATGCAAAATGAGCAGTTCTTCAACCTGGTAGCAATGTCACAGCTATGCCGGACGACGCAAGAGCTAAAGCTATGCTATTTTACGGTTGAATTACTGCTAGAATCGCTTAAAAATCGATTTAGAAACGTTTTGCCAGTTCCTCCTGGCGCATCCAAGAAAAAGATTCCTCCAACCCCGTTATCAACATTTTGCATTAGTTGATCGTAAATTGTTTTTTGTTCAAACGTTAGCTTTGGAATATTTGATTGCACATACGACAATTACTTCTGTAATCCTTTTATTTATTTATGATGGATGATAGCATGCAAATTCGTATTGATGTTATCGGCATTCAATGGTATTGCTACACTCGAATCACTTAAATTTAATGTTTTTAAGTACTCAGAAATACATCTAAACTTACCATCTGATTCATTGGCACTTTCATAAAAATTAATAAGCGCAAGTTGTTAGTTAGTTATTCATGAACAGTACTGTTTTATATATTTAAATTTCCTTCAAAATGGTAAGTTTTCTGTAGCCAAATGCTTTAATTTATTTTTTTTTTTTTTTTTTTAAAGGCGTTCATGCTCCATGTAGGAGCGTTGCCAGGTTAATCAGCTTTGAATATTCACCACGGTCGTTCGCAACAGCGACATAATTACCATGGCAGCCGATTTTTTTAAGGTCGTTTATTACGTCAGTCTCCCATTGTAGTCGTGGTCTACCTCGCGGTCTACCACTCCCTGGGGTACTAACGTACATTTTTCTAATCATTCCAGACTGTGAATCGGCTCGTAGAACATGCCCAAACCAAGCAATCCTATTAGAACGGATACAACCTATTATATCAGGACCCTCAAGAAGGTCTCTGATCTCAAAGTTATACCGGGTTCTATACTCCCCATCGTCTGTCTTAAGTGGACCAAATATGTAGCGTAGGATCTTACGCTCAAATACAGATAAATGCGATTCGTCATTTTGTGTAAGGGTCCACGTTTGTGACCCATACATCACAACCGGTCTAATCAATGTCTTGTATAACTTGAGCTTGGTGTTAGTTGATACATACGGTGATCCAAGGAGAGGTTTAATTGAGTAGAAAGTTCGATTACCTGCAGCGATTCGAGCTTTAATATCTGTAAGTATGCTGTTGTTTGAGTCAAGCATTGATCCCAAATATTTAAAAGATTCAACTCCCTCAATTCGTTCATCGCCGCACATCAAATCTTTCTTCTCAGCCTCTCTTGAAACATTCATATGTTTGGTTTTATTGTAGTTAATTTGCAGACCAATTTTCCTAGCACCACTCTCAAGCGACTTGAAAGTCTCACTCATAACAGCTTCACTTCGGCCGAGGATGACAACATCATCAGCGTAAGCAATCATCTGTACTGAGTTTATTGACAAGATATTGTTATTAGTCGGTAGTTTCTTTTGACGGCACACATATTCCAAGGCTAGATTAAAAAGTAAAGGAGAGATAGCATCACCTTGTCTTAAACCGGAGTCGACTTTAAAAAACTTTGATATTTCGTTCTCTACTCGTACACAGCATTGAGAGTTCTGTACTGTCATTTTGCATAGTGATACCAGTTTACCAGGAATTCCCATCGACACCAGAGCAGACCATAGAGTCTCTCGTTCGAGAGAGTCGTAGGCCTGCCTGAAATCAATGAAAAGTTGGTGCACAGGTATGTTGAACTCTCGACACTTTTCCAAAATCATCCTTATCGAGAAAAGTGCATCGGTGGTACCTCGGCCCCGCCGGAAGCCACACTGATATTCTCCAAACAGTTGTTCAGCAAAAGGATTGATTTTGGATAGCAAAATGTAGGAAAAGATCTTATATGCTGTGCAGAGGAGAGCGATTCCTCTGTAGTTTGCACATTGTAGGCGATTACCTTTTTTATGGATTGGTATTAGCATAGCTGTGTTCCAGTCCTGTGGCATGGTTTCAGTCCGCCAGATCATTTGAACAAGTTCAAACAATCTTAAGGATAGAGTTTCGCCACCATGTACAATCATTTCGGATGTTATATCGTCGATACCAGGTGCTTTATTGCATTTTAGTTTTGACAGCGCCGCATCGAATTCCTCTTTGGTGGGTTCGTCTACATGTACCTTTGACGCACGAATAAGCTTTGCTCGTCGTCCGACTTGTTGCTGGTCACTTAAGTTGAGAAGATTTTCAAAATAAGCGGCCCAAGTATCTAAAATATTTTTAAGGTCTACTTGTAGCTCCCCATCTTCATTTTGAATAGCAGTTGATCTAGTTTGAGGGCCCTTCTTTAAGGTTTTAACCTGTTGAAAGAAGTTACGCGATTGATGTTCCTTATTGAAGCTTTCAATCTCCTCACACTGTCTCTTCCACCATTCTCTCTTCGCTCGTCTACATAGCTTTGTAACGGCTTGTCTTGCCAGTTTATAGTTTTCCTTCGTGGACCTGGTGTTGCGTCCTTGTAGACACTTCAGATAGCAATCTCTTTTGTATTGAATAGCGTCAAGGCATGCTTGATCCATCCATGGCTTCTGGGAGTGGTTCTGTGGTCGTCCAAGTATTCCCTCAGCAGCGCTTAAAACAGCATCTTTGAGCAAATACCATGACTTATCGACGTCTCCATTAATGGTTTCTGCTTTCTCCAATGTTTCGGCAATATGGATTTGATATCTCTCTTCTGTTTCAGCATTCTTTAATGATGAGATGTTAAAACGTTTCCGTTGATTGAATTTTGGAATGCCTGGATTTGGGAAGTGGAACCTTATCGTTGCACATACAAGGAAGTGATCACTTCCGATGTATGCACCTCTAAAGGATCGCACATCCCGAACGCTCGAAAAGAAACCTGCTGTTACTAGAACGTGATCAATTTGATTTCGAGTGTTTCCATTCGGTGAGACCCAAGTCTGTTTATGAATCGATCGATGCGGTAAGAACGTACTGGCAATTCTCAAATTATTTGACAGTGCAAACTCAGTCATTCTCTCACCATTATCATTCGAATTCAAATGCAGGCTGTTGGGACCCACCACATTTCCATAAGAGATATCTCTTCCAACCTGTCCATTAAAGTCACCAAGAACCATAATGAAGTCGCGTGTTGGTGTTTGTTTCATAACCTCTTCCAGTGCTATGTAGAAATTATCCTTCTCGTCGACGGTCTTAGCTTCAGTAGGTGCATGCACGGCAATAAGAGAAATATTGTTATATGTACCACGTACACGTAGGTAGCAGATCCTCTCACTGACCGGGATGAATTTCATCACGGCTTCTTGTATGCGTGCACCAACAAGAAAGCCAGTACCAAATTCTCTTCGGGAAGGATGACCACTACAATATAGAGAGTGACTATCTAAATCTTGTTTTCCGATTATCGGCTGTCTAATTTCTTGTAGAGCAATAATATCCATCCTATACCTCTCAGCCTCTGTTTCCAGACTTATAAGAGCATCAGGAGCGCTCAGGCTGCGCACGTTCCACGTTCCGATTCGGTAGTCTGGTCCTTTTTCACGTCCAGGTAAAATTGTGTTTTTTTGTCCGGGTCTGTTATTCTTTTTCTGATAACCAAATTTAACATATGAGTTTTTTTCCGGGGTTAGGGTGTTAACCTTAGGCCCAACCCAAATTGTCGTGAATGGGTCCGTTCTGCATATTAAGGTCACCAGAAACAACCTTTTTACACGTTTATATAGCGAGCCGCTTGATTCAAGACAGACGCCCGCTCCAAGCCGCCCCTGACATGGAGAACAGACGCTTGAGTCACATTGGTTTTAAGGCGCCAATTCGCCGTGATGTAGCGTCATTGACTAAGCAGTTTTTACTCTGCTTGTCTCCAATACACCAACCTAATTCTGTCAGCATTACCCAGGCAGCACGGCGTGGACGTCGAATTTCGGATTTCGCTACCCTTTAATTTATAACAATCACAAATAATATGCAGATCAGCTATTTCATTTATAATACTAAGAACAGATAATTAGTAACAGAAGTTATTTAAAAAAACAGATGTTTAACGGTGGATTGAATCCAAAATTGCTTAAACAATGGTTCACCACCTGATCGTGCGATATAGTAAAAGTAAAGATATTCACATATATTATAGAGCAATGTAAATTAATTGATATTGTTACCAACCTTGCGACACAAATTTTAATAATCAGTTACTTTGATATAAGTAAAAGTGCAATCACGATTTTTTATTCTCCTGATCCATATGTTTATTGGGAGAAATATGTAGCAAAAAGGTCTATTTTGTTCAGTGTAAAATTTTGTATTACAGATTGCTTCAAGGAGAATATTTTTATAGCATATGAGAACTGAGGGCATTTTTACTCCTACCGAGGACAGTCCTACCGAAAGGAGAACACATTGCAACCTTATTGGTTTACAAATTAGATAAAATAATCTTTGGGCCTATCACTATACGAAACTAATCGATTAAATTGAGCATGAAGCTAAAATCGACCATAAAGTTGAGTGATTTGAGAATAAAGCAGGTGAGAGACTTGTAATTGTTGACAGCCTACGTTATAAAACATAAACATATGTATAACGAAAAAAAAAAAAATAAAAACAAAAAAAAAAAAAAAAACTATGTAACAACCTTCCTGTATTTGAATGCAACGTTGAGTCCAAATTTCAAAAGATTCGATCAAGTACTTTCGGAGATTACCTATTTTGAACAAACGAACATTTACATTTTTATTTATATAGAAGATATAGAAGACTAGAAGGTACCCGCACGGCGATGCCCGTGCTTCCCAGATAAAGTGGTTGAAAACTGTTTTTTTTGAGTAAATTCTCCTATAGTTTTATTTAGTGTCATTTAATTTAACTTATTTTATTAGTAATATGTATATAAAAAGTTTGAAAAAAATGTAATAGTATCATTTTATAGTCAGCAAAAGCCATTAAGTAAATGTCTCTAAAGCTATAGATAAATTTACATATTAAATGTATGTTAACATTAAAACACATTGACAGACAAATAATAATTAAATAATTTTTATAAATGTAGATGGCAAAAGATTAAGGTTAGAAAAAAGTTAAAATTTTATTCCAAAGATTTAATTCAAACAATTCAATGTGTCATGAACAATTAGGTAAGCGTACATATATTTGTTTATTGGATGTCACAATTGTCAATTACTTACTCCGAAACCACCGTACTCGTCATACAAAATAGGTACACTGGTTCATCGCTATTGGTTTAGCGTCCTATTTTATGTAGACTTGTAATCATTTATCAATCCAGAAATTTTTCTGTTCTGAAGAGGGTCGTATTGCAATTTGCAAATATATTTTATCGATTGTCTGCAATACTACTCTACTACATTGATGCATACGCCGGCCGGTTAAAGAATACCACCATTTTTAGTGAATATTTTCGTTTAATGGGTTTTATCCAGGGTTGTGCCGTAGACAAAATAGATTACTTTACATGTATAGATTACGCATAGATTACGTGTAAATTACGCGAGATATTTTCGTGTAATCTATAATGTAAACTATAACGTAATCTATTTAATTGATATGTGAAGTCTAAAATATTTTTAGCGATAAATTAACTCTTTTCAAGATCGCAATATCTTGTTTTTGACAATATTATTGATCATGTCTTTTGCGAAAAAATTTTCAGTAGGGATAATACAATATTTCTACATATTTCTTCTTAAATCAAAATTAATAGATTACGCCAAATTTACATAGATGACATTGATTACATTACATAGATTACATGTAATGTAATCTATTTTAGATTACGCGTAAAGGAACAACCCTGGTTTTATCGCTTTATAGTCATCGTCTTATTTCGACATTCCTTCCACAATTTAAAACAAAAATTGGAAAAAATAATAATAAGACTAATTTCATTTGTAAATTCAGACTTATATATTATTATAAAAAACAGTAAAATCACAACATTTGTTAACATATTTGCATATATCTTATAGATCCCTTGCAATAACAATAATAGTTTTGAAAGTAATGGAGAAGCATATTTCACTCAATAAGTAAAACACTTTAAACCTGTAGCTTTGATATTGTTCATAATCTTTTTCTTCGGTACTAAGGTTCCAATGCAAATTCTTGGTTCATTAATGTTTCTAAGAAGAGGAAAAGAAACGTCAATTTCCAATTTTTGGAACATTTGAGGGCAGTTTTACTAATGCAAGCAGGTTTGTTTAATCATATATAAGCAATGCTTATATGTATCGTATTGGTGCTAATGCATAGAAATATGTACATATTCTATATAATTGCAAACCATAAGAACATATTTGTTGTAAATTAGAAATATGTATTTGTTAAAAAATAATTTAACATAATTTTCATATAAATGTACATATTTATTTGTCACATTATACATTAAGACTGCGTTCCAATTGATGCTAAATTGTACTAAACGTGCTAAATCAATTTAGTCAACTATTTTATTTGACTAAATCAATATTTTGTTTCTAAATAATTTGGAAGAAATTCATACGTTAAACAATATCTGACAACTTGATTATATTAATTTGAATCAAAATTCAGTAATTTTTTAAAACTAAATTTAGATTTAGCAGTTTAGTACAATTTAGCAGCTAATTGGAACCCAGTCTAACTATTCCTTTTAATGATAATTCCGAAAAGTGAAAAAAAAATTGATCAAAGATAACTAAGCGAATAATGTTTTATTATTATAAAATATGATTGATTTAGTAATTTCGTCTTTATTACCATACAGCATAAGGTTGATTTACTAATTTCGTCTTTATTACCATACAGCATAAAGGTTAAAATATAACTTAAAAAATCGTGACGCGGTTTCTTGATTAACACCCCATCAAAATATTTACAACGAGCGCAAAGAAGTATAACTTCAAAAATAATATTTAGAAACACAAAAAACAAAATTTCATATTCAAATTTTAGGAGTTCTAAAAAGACTATAACTAACATATAATTTTCATTAAAAATTTCAGCAATATTGGTGTTTTCATTAAACTAGATAAAAAATGAGGTCGTAAAACAAACGTTGTACATGCAACTCAGTCGTACACTTCATAATTTCTCATTTCACTCGCTTGGCGTCCGATCAACACTATCACTATGATAAAATTTCAAGAGATATCGGTATTATTCGAATATAACATAACCCTTTTATTATATAGATTTAATTCCTCTTACAAAGTAGCGAAATCTGAAATTCGACGTCCACGCCGTGCTGCCTGGGTAATGCTGACAGAATTAGGTTGGAGTATTGGAGACAAACAGAGTAAAAACCACTCTGTCAATGACGCTACATCACGGTGAATTGGCGCCTTAAAACCAATGCGATAAAAAGGTTGTTTCTGGCAACCTTAAGATGCAGAACGAACCCATTCACGACAATTTGGGTTGGGCCTAAGGTTTACACCCTAACCCCGGAAAAAAAAACTTTGTTAAATTTGGAAATCAGAAAGAGAATAACAGACCTGGATTTCAAAATAGAATTTTACCTGGACGTGACAAAGGACCAGACTACCGAATCGAAACGAGGAACGTTCGCAGCCTGAGCGCTCCTGATGCTCTTATAAGTCTAGAAACAGAGACTGAGACGTATAGGATGGATATTATTGCTCTGCAAGAAATTAGACAACCGATAATCGGAAAACAAGATTTGGATAGTCGCTCCCTATACTGTAGTGGTCATCCTTCTCGAAGAGAATTTGGAACTGGCTTTCTGGTTGGTGCACGCATACAAGAAACCGTGATGAAATTCATCCCGGTCAGTGAAAGGATCTGCTACCTACGTGTACGCGGCACATATAACAATATTTCTCTTGTTGCCGTGCATGCACCTACTGAAGCTAAGACCGTCGACGAGAAGGATAATTTCTACATAGCACTGGAAGAGGTTATGAAACAAACACCAACACGCGACTTCATTATGGTTCTTGGTGGCTTTAATGGGCAGGTTGGAAGATTTATCTCTTATGGAAATGTGGTGGGTCCCAACAACCTGCGTTTGAAATCGAATGATAATGGTGGGAGAATGACTGAGTTTGCACTGTCAAATAATTTGAGAATTTCCAGTACGTTCTTACCGCATCGATCGATTCATAAGCAGAAGTGCGTTTCACCGAATGGAAACACTCGAAATCAAAGTGATCACGTTCTAGTAACAGCACGTTTCTTTTCGAGCGTTCTGGATGTGCGATTCTTTAGAGGTGCATACATTGGAAGTGACCACTTCCTTGTGTGTGCTACGATAAGGTTACACTTCCCAAATCCAGGCATTCCAAAATTCAATCAACGGAAACGTTTTAACATCTCATCATTAAAGAATGCTGAAACGGAAGTGATATCAAAACCATATTGCCAAAACATTGGAGAAAGCAGAAACCATTAATGGAGACGTCGATAAGTCATGGTATTTGCTCAAAAATGCTGTTTTAAGCGCTTCTGAGGAAATACTTGGACGACCACAGAACCACTTCCAGAAGCCATGAATGGATCAAGCATCCATTGACACTATTCAATACAAAAGATATTACTATCTGAAATGTCTACAAGGACGCAACACCAGGTCCACGAAAGAGAACTATAACTGGCAAGACAAGCCGTTACAAAGCTACGTAGACGAACGAAGAGAGAATAGTGGAAGAGACAATGTGAGGAGATTGAAAGCTTCAATAAGGAACATCAATCGCATAACTTCTTTTAACAGGTTAAAACCTTAAAGAAGGGCCCTCAAACTAGATCGACTGCTATTCAAAACGAAGATGGGGAGCTACAAGTAGACCTTAAAAATATTTTAGATACTTGGGCCGCTTATTTTGAGAATCTTGTCAACTTAAGTGACCAGCAACAAGTAGGGCGACGAGCAAAGCTTATTCGTGCATCAAAGGTACATGTAGACCAACCAACCAAAGAGGAATTCGGAGCGGCACTGTCAAAATTAGAATGCAATAAAGCACCTGGTATCGACGATATGACATCCAAAATTATTCTACATGGTGGTGAAACTCTATCCTTAAGATTGTTTGAACTTGTTCAAATGATCTGAAGGACTGAAACCATGCCACAGGACTGGAACACAACTATACCGATACCAATCCATAAAAAAGAAAATCGTCTACAATGTGCAAACTACAGAGGAATCGCTCTCCTCAGCATATAAGATCTCTTCCTACATTTTGCTATCAAAAACTAATCCTTTTGCTGAACAACTGTTTGGAGAATATCAGTGTTTCTTCCTGCGGGGTCGAGGTACCACCGATGCACTTTTCTCGATAAGGATAATTTTGGAAAAGTGTCGAGAGTTCAACAGACCTGTGCACCACCAACTCTTCATTGATTTCAGGCAGGCCAACGACTCTCTCGAACGAGAGACTCTATGGTCTGCTCAGGTGTCAATTCCTGGTAAACTGGTATCACTATGCAAAATGACAGTACAAAACTCTCAATGCTGTGTAAGAGTAGAGAACGAAATATCAAAGTTTTTTAAAGTCGGCTCCGGTTTAAGACAAGGTGATGCTATCTCTCCTATACTTTTTAATTTAGCCTTGGAATATGTGTGCCGTCAAAAGAAACTACCGACTAACAACAATATCTTGTCAATGAACTCAGTACAGATGATCGCTTACGCTGATGATGTTGTCATCCTCGGCTGAAGTAAAGCTGTTATGAGTGAGACTTTCAAGTCGCTTGAGAGTGGTGCTAGAAAAATTGGTCTGCAAATTAGCTACAATAAAACCAAACATATGAATGTTTCAAGAGAGGCAGAGAAGAAAGATTTGATGTGCGGCGAAGAACGAATTGAGGGAGTTGAATCTTTTAAATATTGGGGATCAATGTTTGACTCAAACAACAGCATACTTAAAGATATAAAAGCTTGAATCGCTGCAGGTATTCGAACTTTCTACTCAACTAAACCTCTTCTTGGATCACCGTATGTATCAACTAAAACCAAGCTCAGGTTATACAAGACATTGATTAGACCTGTTGTGATGTATGGGTCACAAACGTGGACCCTTACACAAAACGAGGTATCGCATTTATCTGTATTTGAGCGTAAGATCCTACGCTACATTTTTGGTCCACTTAAGACAGACGATGGAGAGTATAGAACCCGGTATAGCTTTGAGATCAGAGACTTTCTTGAGGGTCCTGATATAATAGGTTGTATCCGTTCTAATAGGATTGCTTGGGCATGTTGTACGAGCCGATTCACAGTCTGGAATGATTAGAAAAATGTACGTTAGTATCCCAGGGAGTGGGAGACCGAGAGGTAGACCACGACTACAATGGGAGCCCGACGTAATAAACGACCTTAAAAAAATCGGCTGACATGGTAATTATGTCGCTTTTGCGAATGACCGTGGTGAATATTCGAAGCTGATTAGCCTGGCAACGCTCCTACATGGAGCATGAGCGCCACTAAAAAAAAAATTCGTCTTTCGACTTCTTGTATTGTAAAGTATTTTTTTACAGGCCAATTCAGAGTTTATATTTTTAGAAGATAATTAATTTCCTAACCTCACTATTTGTGAATTTCGAAGGTTTAGTAGGGATATTTTACCCCATGTAATCCTAAGTCAGTTGTGTAATTATTATTGACTGTTTCCAATCAATTTGGAATCAATTTTACGACATAACTGTCAAGTTTATTTGTGAATCATATGAATTTTTCAATTCGAAATCAGTTTTTGGGTTTATATGAATAAACTTTACAGTTATTTTTTACTGTTATCTCTTAACGTGTTTCGGGTGGGATTCGAACTATTAACCTTAACCTACTAAGTTCAAATCACAAATAAACTTGACATTTATGTTGTAAAATTGATTTCAAATTGATTGGAAACAGTCAATAAGATTGTATGGGGTAAAATATTCCTACTAAGCCTTCGAAATTCACAAATAGTGAGGCTAAGAAATTAATTATCTCCTAAAAATATAAACTCTGAATTGGCCTGTAAAAAAATATTTTACAATACAAGAAGTCGAAAGACGAATTAAATCTATATAATAAATTAACTTTAGTTGCTAGTGAAGTATGACCAAAAGTTTTTCACTAAGAAAAAGAGATGTAACATCGTAATTAAAATGTTTCTAACCATCGACGCCAGGGGCAGTTGATAGCGCGTCTTACAAAAGGCTTTGAACTTAGTTGGTATTGATAAGGTTATGAGTTCGAATCCCAACCGAAACACGTTTAGAGATAAAAGTTGTTTTTATTAAAAAATAGCTGTAAGGTTTATTCAAAAATTGATTTCGAATTGAAAAATTCATATGATTCACAAATAAACTTGACATTTATGTCGTGAAATTGATTTCAAATTGATTGGAAACAGTCAATAATAACTACACAAGCGACTTAGGATTATATGGGGTAAAATATCCACAGTAAACCTTCGAAGTTCACAAATAGTGTGAGGTTAAGTCTTAAGAAATTAATTATCTCCTAAAAATAACCCTTTTATCGTTAAAACTTTGATTTATAAATGTATTTATAAACTTAAAAGTTTATTGGAATGAGCTTAGATGTGTATAATACACTCTTACTATACATATATGGAATTGTGCAAATCTTTAACCTGCAACAAAATGATCGCCTATTTCTTGTTTTCTATGTCGTTTTGACAAAAAAACAAGTAATCTAAGTCCAAAAAAGTAGCTGTTACATCACTTTTTTGTATTTTGTATTCTTTTTGTACAAAAAGATTGCCCTTTTTTTACCCTGAAAATATTTTTGTGAATCTTGATTTTTTTGTAGTTCAAGCTTCAATAAAATAGAGTTACACAAATACATTCATACAGCTGTCAAAACTAATAACATATAAGACGCTATTAATGTACATATTATTTATTTTTAAGTGAAGTTTAAAGTTTTCTTTAAACCATGTTTTAAATTAAAAATTAATAAAAAATTGTTTAATTAAATAAAATTAATTACCAAAATATTCAATGACAGTTCACAAAAACAACTCCAAAACTAGATCAATTTTGTTCATGTTCTTTTTGTGAAAAAATGCCTCTTTTTGCTTTGGACAAAAAGAAAACGACATATGTACATTTAACTGATTTATTTTGAGTAGTGACGTAATGATAAAGTTCAAACAAAACTTTTTTGACATTTGTAGTTTGATATAGTTGCATGCAATAAAATATTAAGATGTTTGTTATCATTTCGTAATTGTATTCTTAAATTTGTATTTATTATCACTTCATCAATATAAGACGATTAGTGTAGATTTAACCAAAAATTTTGTCATACATAGAATATAATATTTTGACTTAACTTTTACACAAATTTATTCGAAAAGTCAATTATCAGAACGTAGTTAAATGTTAATCAAAAAGAAAGTTACAAAGGTCACCGGTTCGCAAAAATTTATATTTTTAAGATTTTTTACCATTTAATCATAATTTTTTATTATTGATTTGTTTAATTTAATATTTAAAAAATATCTATTGATAAACAAAAATGAGTAAATTTAAAAATTAGTATAAGTTCGCGATCATATCGGTTTGTATGTGATCTAAAAAAATAAATTGCATACAACAAAATTATATTAAGAGTGCATATCTTATATTTTTTATATATAATTGATTAAATATTTGATCCAGCTAACCACACCTATTCATGAGTAATTATTTTGCTTAAATTTTATAGTTAGTCCACCACAGTGAAAATAACCACCATTTAAATCTCACAATGACTCATAACATGGTTCTGTTAAATTCATTTTATTTCCACTCAAAATTTATTTCGATTTCCACTCGTATCCCACCGAATCATTAAATTTGTATATATAAATTAAAGAAAATTCAAACTTACACAATATAAATTTTATGTTAATTAAATTTTTTGTTTTTAATTATTTTTAATATAAAATTAATTAAAGCATATACAGCTTTTGAATTATTTTAAAGGTAAATAAATTACAACTGATACTTTGAATGGTATAAAATACAAGTAAATAAAGTTTTTTTTATTCAGCTGTCTGGCGACAAATGAATGTTGAATGCAGACTAAAAAGAATTTGATTATTTTGTGAAATGTGTTAGTAGAAATAATACACTAAACAAATATGTTGTTTGAATTGTGTAGTTTGGAAAGAATTACGTTTATTATTTCATTCATAGGCGTAGAAAATGGTAAAATTCTTATAGTCCGAGAGCTGAGCGACATAAAATTGCAAGCACTTTATAAAGGCTGATTTTTTAATATTATGTCACATATGTTGAGTAGAGAAATAGTCTTCAGTCAATCAGCTGGATTCGTTTGGAGTGGGTAGGGCTCCAATGTTGTAAAAAAACCATGTATCTTGCAACTACTTTATAAAACCTGAAAATTTGTTTGGGAGCAGAATATTAATTAAAAATAAGTTTTATGATCGTCAGTCACTCAAATCCTGTAACCGAACGCGTCAGTCACGAGTTGAAGTTGTAAAAGAACGGTACATAGTGCACGTACTTTATAAAATCTGAAACTTAGTATACAGGTAAAGAATATTATTACAATTACAAAAAATGTAGTCAGTCAGTTTATTTCTGTAACAAATGCCGTCAATCGCAAATAAAAGGTTGCCGCTCTGTAATACGGCGCGCTCAATAAATATTAAAATATATTGAACGAAGTTTCTTTTTTCAATGGATATTCATTTTATTGCATGTACATTGAAGCTGATCTACTCGAACGACTATTAAAATATATAATATTAAACTTAAATAACAAAATTAATAGAATCATATACAGATTTTAATAAAGTATATTCAACAAATTCCTTTAAGTCTCAAGTATGAAATAGTATTCTAATACGAGTCGCGTTGTTGTAAACATCACTTGAGTCATCATATTCTGGATCAATATCTGACAGTTCATCATCTGCATATTAATATAAGTGCAAGTGCAATAAGCGCAATGTTTAATTTCAAAATAATTAAATACGTAAGATTTTTATTTAGCGTATGGTTTTTATGACACATTAAAAAATAAAACTCAAAAAAGGTAGATTTTTCTATGAAATCTACCTAAAACAAAACATGAATACACATTAAATGAGCTTACAATCAATTTGATTGCGCGTCTTTAGTTAAAAAGTAAAAATATTTGAACATTGGGCAGTACATTTGAACATTAAATGTTTACATCGAGTGAGTCCATCCATGTTACTACATCGGGCGTTGCCAAATGGATGTCTGCGATGTTGCCATTGTAACGTCGAATTAGACACACAGTTGCAATGTGTTTTATGGTTTGTTGTGGAGCTCCACAGTCACATTGAGGAGACTCTGAAATGCCCCACTTGTAGAAAGAATCAGCATAACGTCCATGATTCGTTCTTATTCGGTTTAGTGTAGTCCAGGTATGACGTGGCAAATCGAAATCAGGTTGGGTGGAAGTCGGGTTAGTAATAAAAAGCCCAAGTGTATTGTAATGATGCCAGGAGGTGTCCCAGGCATCCAAGATATTAAAATCAGTTGCCAACAGGTTGCTGGCAGTTTTATGTGGAGGCTTTCTTGACTTCAATCGACAACGAGTATGGTCACCGTAATATTCGTGCAAGGGTAACGTGATGTTGTTGGTTACCTTTTTATGTTCACGCATAAGCGCATGTGAGCGTCTGAGTGCAGGTGGAGTGATATTGCTTAACACAGGGAGCCAAGGTAAAGGACCTGATAGTACCACTTATAGTACGCATCGTGGCATGCAGCTGTCAGTCAACTTTTTCAGTATGTGTGCTATTCAACTAGACTGGTGCGCCATACTCAGCCATTGAGGAAACCAGACTTAGAGCAGTTGTGCGGAGGGTAGCTGGAGTATCACCCCATGTCGAGACTGCCAGTTTGTGCAATATATTGTTTCTCGTTTTAAGTTTTTTTGACGTAGTCTCTAGGTGGAGTTTAAAAGAAAGAGTTCTATCGAGAGTAATGCCCAGGTACTTTGGCTGTTGATTGTATTTAATGGCAGTGCCATTAAATGACACTGATAGTTCGTGTTTTGCCAGTTTGTTGTTTAAGTGGAAACAAGAACTCTCGGTTTTACTTAGATTAGGAAATAAACTCCACGTTCGAAAACAGTCATTCATTATCACTATATGTGTTATTATGGTTTTCCATATTATTCACTGTTTGTGTGCTTTTTAAATATTGCATTTCATTCATTATCGCCAGGTCAGTTGAGAGCAAATCTTCCAAGACATCCATGTCTTTGTTTTGAGTGGCCAGGGTCCAATCATCAGCGTAACCAAATTTCTTTGATGTTATGTCAGGAATGTCATGAATGTACAAATTAAAAAGTAATGGCGCTAGGACGGAAACCTGTGGTAAACCATTGTTAAGCATTTTGGACCTACTACAGGAATTATTTAGATGGACTTTGAATACACGATTACTCAGCATATTGTTAATTAAACGCGAGATGGTGCTACAAGGTATTGCATTGAACAGCTTATATTTAATCCCAATTCACCAGACCGTGTCATATGCTGCAGTGAGATCGATGAATACTGCGCCTGTTTTTAATTGTTTTTGATACCCAGCTTCGATGTAGGATGTTAAGGCGAGCAGTTGGTCAGTGCAACTGCGATTGGGACGGAAACCAGCTTGTTCGACTGGGATCTTTGCATTCAGTATCGGAGCGATACGGTTGTATATGAGCCGTTCTAACAATTTGTAGCAGGTGCTCAAAAGGGCAATTGGACGGTAGCTTCCTGGTTCACTAGATGGTTTACCTAGGTTAAGTATCGCTATCACTTTTGAAGTCTTAAAATGTTTTGGAGGATTGCCGGTTTCTAGGATATTCGAGAAAAATTTAGTTAGCCATTGTTTTACATTTTTTCCAGCATTTCTAAGAAATTCTGGAAATATAGTAAGATAAACAGGCATCCCAAGTAACAAATTTTGTTTACAAATTTATTACAGTACATTTACTCTGTAATCGTAAAGTTACAGTGGTAACTGTACCGTAAATGTTCAGTAAGTGTTTCGTATACATTTTGGGGAATAATTTTGGCTTTTACTGAACGTTTACGGATATCAATTTGCGTAAAAATTATGTATGATTACAAACACGTACGTAGTGTTACAGAAAGCAAAATGTATGCGATTTTAATCACTACGGATTACTTACAAAAAAGTTACAATCTCATACTTTAATACGAATTTCTAGACGATTTTTTGTAAACAAAAAATATAAATAAATATACAAATACAATAATATATTTTATGTTTATGAAATGCAAATATTATATTTTGGCATAACTAATTTTGTATAGTTGGATGTCAAAATTTACAAACGAATAATAAAATTTCGATTAAATTTTGGAAATACTCTTAAATTAATAATGCGCCATAAAAATAATAAATTATTAAATATAATTTTAAAAAAAATTTTATATGTCAATTTATTTTAGAGAGATAAAATTATATAAAATTTGTTTTATTATTTTCATAAATTTAAGTTTTTCTAAAATACTTATCACATAAGTTATAAAACCCAATAAAGTTTCATTAAATGTATTTTGTTATTTTTTTAAATACAGTCAAATATTAATTTTGCATAAAAATGGCTGAATTTACAATTGTAAGCTTTCAAATACAAGTTAGCCCTATGTAGATATACAGAGAGGGCACAGAATATATACATTTACATTTTATTTACATTTACACTTCCATATTTAAAATGTTAACATGTTAACGTAATGTAAACGCTATGTGTTTGATCTGTAAACATAATCATACAATTACAACTTCCAACTCAAAGAGTTTACATGTATAAATTATGTAAACGTTTAGTATTAGCCTTGTTGTTGTGCATTTACATTTACACCTTCCTTTTACAAATATTTACTTGTATATGTTTTGTAAAAGCTTTGTATAAATCCTTTTACAACTTTTGACATTTGTGAAATAAACAAAAGTGACATTTATTTTTTATTTGGTACAAGCAATCCTCATGCACTTAACTTTGGTATATGTCCAAATTTTTTTTTACATAAACGGTGGGTGGGAGACTATGTACATTTGAGCCTACACAATTATTTACATTTACATATGTCAATAAATTAGTTAATGTAATCCTGGCATTGCGATTCGGCCAGATCTAAATATAATAAGTTTAAATGGATCTTGTAATTATCTTACAAAATTTTGCCTGATAGTGTTCTAAGCTTGGCATTGTTGGACCACAATAAAATGCAAATGGTCTCCGAATTCTGAATGATCGGTTATACATAAAATCGACCAAAATTCTTTTTGCTATTAAAAATGGGAAGGCCGTCAATGTTAAAGGTAACTGAAATATTAATTAAGCGATCCAAATTCAACAAATTTCAACCAACGTATTAGCTCATAATACCAAAGCTTTCCACTACCCGTCAAAATAATATTTATATTTTGAAGTGTTTGCAATAATTTTCGGGGATCCTTTGGTTAGAAATTAAATCCACGAAACTTTAAAATCACAAGTGAATCTTAAATTAATTAAGACTTAAGATTCGATTATTTAATGCCCAATATATTGAGTCGTCTATCACTGAAAGCTGGCTATAAATTTCTTTATCATCGCACGATGGAAACAGACATCTTTTATTAAACAAAAAATTTTGACTTAAGAAAACTGTATAAATTATGTGACAGTATAAATACATTTCTAATGTAAATGTCCCGTAAATATACGGTAAGTATATAAGTTCTCAATAAAATAAAGTTTTGTAATTAATCTGTAAATGTAAAAATACATTTACAAGGCCAACGTTTAGTATATTTACAATGTAGCTATAAGCTCTCGTAGACTTTACACAATGTTGTGATTTTGTAGAAGTAATAATACAGTTACATAGTACATAATCAGAAACGTTACATTCGAAGCTATAAGTTTACTACTACACTGTAGCTTTACTGTGTACAATCAGAAACAATATTTTGTAGAAGTATAAATACCGCAACCTATTTTGAGTACAGTATGTGTTCCGTAAATAAAACAACAATAGTTTGTGACTATAATATATACAAAATGTTACTTGGGATATCCCATAGAATCTTTTACCTGAACTGAAACATCGTTTTCATCAATAACAACAACATTTGAAACTTGAATTTTGCTGCGAATATCTGTATCAAATGCTCCAACACGGATATTCTGGTTATAATGCTCGGCAATATAAAAAACTTAAAGAGTGACGTGAAAATTTGGATGGAATGTGGTGTTGGCAATGCATTACGATGTATTAATGTCAGTGAAATCTATGAAAAATTGGGAGAATCAACATGCTCTGCTATTCAAGCTCTATACGCTTTCACTGGTTGCGATCAAAACCTAGCATTTTTCAGAAAAAGAAAAAAGCGTCCATTTAATTTAATAATTCAGTTTGAAGACTTTCGAACAGCGTTTGCAAATTTAGCGGATTGAATGACTATAATCATTCAGATGCACCGAAAAAAAAACGTTGGTAGAATCAACTACAAAGCTTGTTTGATTTTGCGTCTAATACGAACGTGGTTATTTTAACCAATGTAGCATTGTCAATTTATTTTAAAAAACGTAACAATTTTCATTATTTAAATCAACCACGGCGTGATCAATTTTTCTTGTTCATATTTTTCAGTTCGTTTGTTCATGTTTTTGTTTGAAAATTATTGTGTTCGTTAAAATAAAAAACTAGGAAAAGAAACTAATAAACAAAATAAAGAAAAGTAATAAACAAAAGAATAGAAAAATAAAAAGTTTTTATATATTTTAACATGGCTGGTTTTATTTAACATTTTACTTTAGGAAATAATTTAGATGTGTTTAATTGATTTAAATAATTTCCATATTATTTGCATATAAAATTATGTGCGAAAGAAATTTTTCAGTCAATGTTATAACAAAAATATCGTTAATGAAACAGGCCCTTTCTATAATTAATTTTGGTGATTTAAAAAAATTATTATATTTTTTTAATATTTTTTATTTGTCTTGTTTCATGTCCATTTATCGATATTTTAATTTAATTTTTCATAACAATGAGAAAATTATAGAAAATGAGTATAATTTTCTACACATAATTCAAATATTTAAATTTTTTGATTTCTGAATTTTCGTCTTTTAAATCGTATCATTAAAAAAAAGTCCGAGCGGCAGGTATATCCGCTAGAAATAGGTAGATTTCGGGATCAGACAGTTATGTGTGCAATTAGAATCGGATTTATCAGATTACTTTATAAAAAATACTAATTAAAAACAGAAGTATTAAGCTAACTTTAAAAATACACATTATTTTATACAGTTTTTGGGCTCTGGGCACTTAACCTGTACCCCGATATGGCCAATTGTCAAACATATTTAGGAGACTGCTTGCCGCAACATACCCAGAAAATATTTTTAGCGTAAGTGAAAAAATGCGACCGTGAAAGTGCCGCTAAATGCCGTTGTACTTCACACAGTTTATTGCAGATAGCTAAAGAACCTTTTGTTTACATATTTTGCCCCAAACGGCCGTTATAACGCTTTGTTTTTGACAGTTTTAAGGCTCTAGACTCTTAACGTGTACCCGGATATGGCCAGTTGTCGAACTTATCCAAGAGATTGTTTGCCGCAACACGCTCAGAAAAAATTTTGGTCTAGGTCGAAAAATGCGACCGTGAGAGTGCCGCTAAATTCCGTTATACCTCATATCGTTATATATATATATATATATATATATATATATATATATATATATATATATATAATTTTTTTTTTTTTGTTTTTCCGTCTCCGCTTTACATATATAGTCGTTTGGCATCAAAATTTTTCCGAAATTCCGAGATGACGGTCATTGCAATAGGTAGATTTTTATATGAAATCTACCTAAAATGGCGAAAAAAATGGACGCATCCTTTACAAACAAAATCACACTCATACATTTCCTATTTAGAACGTAAATATACGAACGCTAGCTTTATGCATAAAAATGTTTGTCGAGATTGATGCGAAATACATACTTCTAATATAAAAAATATCAAATATTATATTTACGAAAAAAACGAACCCACACAAACATCGATAGCAGCATAAACAAAACAAAGATGTACCAAACCAAAAGATTTAATACGGCGTATTGCTTGATTCTATCACAAACGTATTCAATATCACTATTTTTAGTCTAATTTTTAATTTACCACGTTTGTAGTCAATTGAAAATTAAATCATAATTGACTCAACTACAAACATGGTTAAATCAAATATGTTTGTGATACTTATAAAAAAATATATCAACAACGGTTAAATTGTTAATTTAAATACGGAGCGTTGGTTGATTCAATCACAAACGTATTTAGTTACCCAATTTTCACTTAATTTTCGATTAACAATGCAACATGTTTGAATCAAGCAAGATTTTTTCTTTCGGTGTGTCATAACAAAAATTGAAGAATTCGTCTGCCATTTATACAATCAAAACAAACTTAAAACTGTAAATGAAGTTCGTCTCGCAATTTTTTCAAAAACCTATAAATTTAAAGATAACGACGAAACTTTTAAAATTCATGCGAAAAGTTACGACCCATCAATCTCCCGCCCTGTAGATCTGAGCTTATTAACCACATTGATCGCAGTGTATACATTTCAAATATTTGGATGAATGCACATAAAACAATACCAACTACAGAGATGGCCGTTAAAAATGGTTGGCTTGAAATAGCCGGACGTTATGAGTTTCATTGGTTTGAAGGTCAACAACTTCAATTTTCGTAAAAGATGTAGTTATTAACGAAAACGATGTTTCAAGTAATAGATTATACGTGTGATTAGGCATATTTTTCTTACTTATTTAATCGTTTAAACATATTGCACTTCTTTTAATTTGCAGATGATGAATTGTCAGATAAATCTGATACAGAAAATGATGATTCAAGTTGATGTATCCTCAAATAGTTATGCATTAATTTTGTAAATTTGCAGTAGAGAATAGCCTGTGTAATAATAGTTCAAGAATGTCAAACCCAATAGCTATTATTCTGTTGAACTAGAATTCTAGAAAATTGCTGGTTAAGAAAAATAATAGAAACGCAGTTATATTCCTGATGGGATACTAATTAGCACTTGCTTTTATTTTAATTTTAAAAATTTCACCTTTACACCAACTATAAAAATTAATAAAACTTCTTGTTAAATCTTTAATTAATTTTTATTGTTTACACTTGATACCCAATGATTATAATGATGCAATTTTTTTTGTAACACTTGAAAATCTTGCTGTTGTTCTGGGCTCCTGGTTGAGTGAATCTAAAATTCTTAATAATTGGTTACGTCACTTGATGAAATTATAACAATTTTTGTAGTTCTTCCTGAATAGTGTTCTTTATTGATTTCTTGAACAGTTAAATTTGAATAGGACTAACATTCGAAATTTCATGATTTATATACTAGAAGTTTAACTAAACTTAAGTTATTTGCAGATGATGAATTGTCAGATATAACTGATCCAGAAAATGTTGACTCAAGTGATGTTTACAACAACGCGACTCATATTAGAATGCTATTTCATACTCAAGACTAAAAGGAATTTGTTGAATATACTTTATTAAAATCTGTATATAATTCTATTAATTTTGTTATTTAAGTTTAATATTATATATTTTAATAGTCGTTCGAGTAGATCTGCTTCAATGTACATGCAATAAAATGAATATCCATTGAAAAAAGAAACTTCATTCAATATATTATGTTAATATTTATTGAGCGCCATATTACAGAACGGCAACCTTTTATTTGTGACTGACGGCATTCGTTACAGAAATAAACTGACTGACTACATTTTTTGTAATTGGTAAAGATGATAACTAAAAAATAATAAATAAATGAAATTTTATAAATTAGATTTAAGAAAATATTAAAATTATATAGATTCAACTTATCTTAAACATCTATTGTTGTAGCCGATATCTTAATTGCCTCGATTGTATTTTGTTTGCTATCGTATTTCTTTAGCACATCCTAAACAAAACCAAAACATATACAGAATAGAAAAGAATACACAAATTAAAATTTAAATTAAACGTCAAAAGGAATTGTGAATTGGCAGACATTGTGAATTATAAATTAAATATTACTAGATAGTACTAGATTGTATTAAATAGTACTAGATTGTATTCAGCAATGAGTTGATTTGAATGATCTCTTTAAATTTACGCGGATAATTATTAAGTTCGAAATTTCGGATCAAATTAAATTACGCCGATCACGAAGGGGAAATTCCAATTCAAAATTGAAATTAAAAAAAAAAATCTTTCTATTCATTGGTGACTGCGAACTTATAAGCATAAAAAAAAGGAGATTAAGATATTGGCGATTTGATAAATATTTTTAATAAAAAAAGAACTTGTGAAATTTATATAAATAATTAATAAAAAATATATAAATCTAAAAAAGGGAAATTAATAATAAAAAATAAATTTATTAAAATATATTGAAATAAAATATTATTATTGTGATTTATTTATTTCTTTACGTGATTTACAAATTATTTTCCCGATATTATTCGCAATCTTAAAAGTGCATCTATAATTTGTTCCAAATTTTTACGTGAAAAACACATGGTCCTTCGAGCCGGATTCAGTATCCAAATCAATATACTGTTCAGTTTCCCCAAAAACTATCTATTGTGAAAAAGGAAACGTTTTTTAATATATACGAGTAGAAAACCACGCGAGATATCGATCATAGTTTGGTCATCGATTGGAAAATCGAGATTTTGTTGATTTCTTCTAAATAATCTAAAAAAAGTGCTGTGAATTAATAAATTTAAAAACATTAAGTGACTATATCATAAACATTTGTTGATAAAAAGTGATACGACTGTAATAATTTCGTGATACCGAACAATTTTAAAATAAAAGTGAGAAAATTTAGTGATAACCGAAATGGCGGACACGCGATCGATACAAAGAAAAATTAACCGCATCTCGCAAATTGAAACATTTGCTAAAAGTAATCTTTCTCAGGAACCAATAGAGCGTATTAAAGCTCAATTACAGTTGCTCAACGAGGAATATGAACATTACAAAGCTGCAGAGAAAAATTATAAGGATGTTGCAGAGGTAATCGAATTGCAAGACATTTTTGAGACCAAATACTTTGCCATCAAGGGCAAACTTTTGCAAGCAGAATTATCAGCTGAAACAAATCAAAAACACGAGGGTCTTGATACTAGTTTGCAAGAACTTATGGCGAATCAACGGTCATTTCTCAGTGAGGTTTCAAATCTAAATAGTAAAACCGACAACGAAGTGCGCTTACCACGTGTAAATGTACCGTTTTTTCTGGGATATACTCCGAATTCGCTTCCTTCCGTGATTTATTCGAAGCATCCATTAATAGTAACTCCAGGATTTCTAAGGTGCACAAATTACAATACCTCAAAGGATTATTAAAAGGCGAGGCTGCTGCTTTGGTGCGTCACATCGCAATAACTAAAGCAAATTATCATGAGGCTTGGGAAATTATCACCAACCGTTATGATAAACAGAAGCATGTGACAACGATGTTTCTAAAACAGTTCATGGAACAGCCATCAATCACTCAGGCTTCTGCTAAGGCTATCCACCACATGCAAGATGTATCTAATGAGGTTTTAAGAGGTCTAAAAGTTTTAGGAGATCAAGCAGAATTAATTTACATATTGCTGAGCAAACTGGATCCAACAACCAAGCACGACTGGGCTCAGTACAGCTTTGACAACGAATTTCCGACTATGAAACAATTTTTTGAATTTCTTAACAGACAAAGTGATACATTAGAAAATTGTGAAGAAACCAAACGAGTCGTACATCGCCAACCCCATAATCCAAACGTGAAAGTGATGCATGCAGATATCCAAGGCATAAACTGTGTAAAGTGTTTTAGAAATCATTATCTGCGCAATTGTGAAGAGTTTCTCCAGTTTTCTGTAAATGACAGAAGAGGTTTCGTAGCCGATAATAAATTATGTTTCATATGCTTGTTCAAAAATCATCGATCCCAGAATTGCCGTTCAAGACTTAGATGTGGAATATGTAAAGCGAAGCATCATACGACATTACATCAAGATGTACAAACACCAACAAGCACCGCAATGTTAAGCACAATAGTTATTCCGCCCACTTCGCAACCAACAACAATGATCAGTGATAAATCGGTAAAAGTCGCACATGCTACTACTATCAAGCGATTTACGGCTCTACTGACAACAGCCATCATCAGGGTTCTTGACTCATCAAATCAATACCAGAGATGTCGAATACTATTAGATTCAGGAGCACAGGCATCGTTTATATCGGAATCATGCGCTCAACGCCTTGCTTTACCACGCACCAATGCGAAAATTCTAATTAAAGGGCTGACACCTGGCACCGAATCGACGAAAGGTGCAATGACTCTCAAAACTATGTCACTATATGCTAATGCTGAAGCGCTAGATGTAGATGTCTTAATACTTTCCAAACTTACCAAATGACTACCTACCTGTGAAAAAATAAATGTGAAAAATTTCGCAAAGTTTTGAAATCTGAAATTAGCAGATCCGCATTTTAACAAGTCTGGAGTAATAGATATAATTATTGGAGCGGATTACTTCTTTAACGTGTTACGAGATGGTCGTTTGGATGATTTAGAAGACAATTTAATAGCGCAGAATTCATTGTTTGGATGGATATTATCGGGTAAAGTAAATAATTCCAAAAAGCCATCAACCAGTTTGAGTTTCCACATTGGTCTAGACGTCGATGCTACTCTTCAAAGATTCTGGGAAATTGAAGAACTTCCTGTATACAAACCTTTTACTGATGAAGAGATTGAATGTGAACAGCATTTTAAATCAAATTTAGCACGAGATATTACTGGTAAATATGTTGTTAACTTACCTTTTAAAAAATTATATCCCACATTAGGGAATTCATTGGCAGTTGCGAAGAAGCGATTTTTTAATTTAGAGAAGAAACTAAATCACGAGCCCGAATTAAAGTCAGAGTACACCAACATCATTCAAGAGTACATTAAACTGGGACATTTAGTCGAGATTCCAGGTGAAGTTTACTTTGATAAAACACAAAACACCTACTACTTACCACATCACGCCGTCACAAAGGAAAAAAGCACCACAACAAAGCTGCGCATTGTGTTCGATGGATCCAGTAAAACTACAACGGAAATTCAATCAACGATGTACTCATGATTGGTTCAACAATTCAGTCATTTTTATGGACTACATTAATGAAATTCCAATACAATAAAATCGCGCTTACGGTTGACATTGAGATAATGTATCGGCAAGTTATGATGGCCCCAGAGGATCAAGATTATCAACGTATTTTATGGAGACAAAATGTTAGCGAACCACTCTCACATTATAAATTAAGCACCGTAACGTTTGGAATGGCCAGTTCAGCTTTTCTAGCCATTCGATCTCTGCATCAAACAGCTTTCGATTTCCAAAAAGATTTTCCAGTCATAGCGGATGAAATCCTTACCAAATTTTATATAGATGATTACCTATCCGGTGCTGATACAATTGAAGAAGCCAAATTCCTAAAACAAAAATTAAAATTTGTATTACAAATGAGAGGTTTTAATTTACGAAAATGGGAATCAAACGCTATTGAGTTATCAGACCAGCCTAACATAAAGGAAGAGTCGATGGTACCCATACGAGAACCAAATGCAAAAACCAAAATATTAGGTCTACAGTGGAAGTCTAATAAGGATCAATTATCTTTCAAAGTTAATTTTCCTGAGCAAGCCATATCGAGCAAGCGGTCATTATTATCAAATGCTTCCAAGGTTTTTGATCCCCTTGGCTTATTATCACCATCAATCATTATGGCTAAAATCCTATATCAGAAGTTGTGGTTAAGGAAACTGGAATGGGACGACAAATTGCCAGACGATATTGCGATAGTGTGGAATCGATTAAAAGTAGAATTACCGCTACTCGAACAGCTCAAAATAACCCGATATATAAAAAAAGATGATATGCAGATCCACGGCTTCTGTGACGCTAGTGAGCGCGCTTATGCAGCCGTAATTTACAGTCGTTTCATAGATGAGAATGGGGAGATGCAAATAGAGCTCATCACATCAAAAACCAAGGTGGCTCCAAAAAAGCAAATCTCACTTCCAAGATTGGAATTGTGTGGGGCGCACCTTTTAGCGAAATTAATAACCGAAATTAATAACCCATTAATTTCCCTCTAAACTTTTGTCCCTGCATCAATGGTGGCATGGACCGCCGTGGTTAACTGAACAAGAATCATTGTGGCCAACTTTAAAGCTTGATGTGTACTACGATGACACCATTTGTGAAATAAAGAAAAAGACCAGCTCATTACCACTGTTTCACATCACACAATGTATGGATGATGGTAGCGAAATATATGCAGCTGTTCTAAGCAAGACGTTTTCTTTCACTAAATCAATTCGTATTATATGCTATATACACAGATTTATTGAAAATGCGAGAAAAGATAAGAACTTACGTCAAAATGAAGGTATAACGCTCAAGGAAATTACAAACGCCACAGATAAATTAATAAAATGGGTGCAACGCCAAGAATATTCAACTGAAATACGAGCACTCATGAAAGATAAAGAGCTACCTAAAAACAATAAACTATTATCACTCGCCCCTTTTTTGGATGATAATGTCATACTACGCGAAGGTGGAAGACTAAATAACTCCACTTACCCATATGATTTCAAACACCCGATTATTCTACCTAATTCCCATTTCCTGAGTAGAATGATAATTTCCTTCTTCCATTTAAAATATCTTCATCCTGGCCCTTCCCATACATCCCATCCAATCCGTCAAGTATATTGGATCGTGAAAGGCAGAGCTGTAATAAGAAAAGAAGTAAGAAAGTGCATCCAGTGTTTCAAAAATAAAGCGAAAACAACAAAGCAGCTTATGGGAGAACTTCCAGCCGTCCGTATAACCCCAGCCAGACCATTTGCAAAGTGCGGCATAGATTATGCTGGCCCAATCCTATTAGCCAGTAAGAGAGAACGGGGAGCAAAGATGATTAAAGGATACATCGCAATATTCGTATGCATGGTCACCAAAGCGATACATATTGAAGCAGTTACAAAACTCACTACCGATGCTTTTATTGTGGCATTGAAACGATTTTCGGCAAGAAGAAACGTCCCGAGCGAGATTTACTCCGATAACGGCACCAATTTTGTTGGAGCCAACAGACAGCTAAAAGAGGTATTTGAATTTAATAAATCAAAAATAAACGATTCAGTCATTTCAGAATTTTGTGCAACCAACCAAATAAACTGGCATCATATACCCCCATCCACTCCTCACTTCGGCGGATTATGGGAATCTGCTGTGAAGTCGGTTACAACTCATCTCAATAGGGTAACCGGCAATTGTCATCTGACATTTGAAGAAATGTCCACATTACTTTGCCAAATTGAAGGCATATTGAACTCCCGGCCACTTTGTCCTGCATCTGAAGATGATGAATCTTTTACAGCGCTTACACCTGCACATTTCCTAACAGGATCGTCTATGTCATCAGTGCCTAAGCATGACTTGAATGAAGTCTCTGAATCCCGATTATATTGATGGCAGCAAATCCAACAGCGGACACAAGGTTTTCGGAAACGATTTCATAAAGAATATCTCAACAACTTGCAGCAAAGAAGCAAATGGAAAACCTGTGAAGAAAACATTGAAATCGGCGGTTTAGTGTTAATCATTAATCAAAGAATCCTTCCTGTAAATGGACTATGGGACGGATAATCCAAAATCACCCCGATAGCAAAGGAATGACGAGAGCAGTCACCATAAAAATGGCATCGAATATATTAACAAGACCCATCATTAAAATTTGTAAGCTTCCAGTGGATTCTAAAAGTAACTAGTTGACGAAACGCAAGTATTCCGTCAACGGCCTGGACTATTGTAAAGATGATAACTAAAAAATAATAAATAAATGAAATTTTTTAAATTAGATTTAAGAAAATATTAAAATTATATAGATTCAACTTATCTTAAACATCTATTGTTGTAGCCGATATCTTAATTGCCTCGATTGTATTTTGTTTGCTATCGTATTTCTTTAGCACTTCCTAAACAAAACCAAAACAAATACAGAATAGAAAAGAATACACAAATTAAAATTTAAATTAAACGTCAAAAGGAATTGTGAATTGGCAGACATTGTGAATTATAAATTAAATATTACTAGATAGTACTAGATTGTATTAAATAGTACTAGATTGTATTCAGCAATGAGTTGATGTGAATGATCTCTTTAAATTTGCGCGGATAATTATTAAGATCGAAATTTCGGATCAAATTAAATTACGCCGATCACGAAGGGGAAATTCCAATTCAAAATTGAAATTAAAAACAAAAATCTTTCTATTCATTGGTGACTGCGAACTTATAAGCATAAAAAAAAGGAGATTAAGATATTGGCGATTTGGTAAATATTTTTAATAAAAAAAGAACTTGTGACATTTATATAAATAATTAAAAAAAAGTATATAAATCTAAAAAAGGGAAATTAATAATAAAAAAAAATTTATTAAAATATATTGAAATAAAATATTATTATTGTGATTTATTTATTTCTTTACGTGATTTACAAATTATTTTCCCGATATTATTTGCAATCTTGAAAGTGCATCTAAAATTTGTTCCAAATTTTTACGCGAAAAACACAGTAATTATAATAATATTCTTCACCTGTATACTAAATTTCAGATTTTATAAAGTACTTGCACGATGTACCGTTCTTTTACAACTTCAATGCGGGACTGACGCGTTCGGTTACAGGATTTGAGTGACTGACGATCATAAAACTTATTTTTAAATTATATTCTGCTCTCAAACGAATTTTCAGGTTTTATAAAGTAGTTGCAAGATACATGGTTTTTTTTACAACATTGGAGCCCCACCCACTCCAAACGCTAACGAATCCAACTGACTGACTGAAGACTATTTCTCTACTCAACATGCAGTAGAGGCAGAAAATATGAGGCACCCTTTAATTTTTAGTGAAAAAGCAAAAATTAAATATGCACTTCATTTTATTGTGTTATAATAATATTGAAATATAAAACTTTAAATTAGTTTTCTGTTGTTCAGTGTATACACGTTTCCGGGTGTAGACTGAAACTGATCTAATCGATAAAATTGTATCACTGTCTATGATTCTTATTGGTGGTGTGCAACCACAAATAAAATTCCAAGATTTAGATCACGAATTGTATTTTTATTTAAATATTTCAGTCCTTTTTGGGACCCTCTTCAGTAACTAAAATGATATACATGGTTTAAATATAACAAAAAATAAATAAAAAATAATAACATCACAAAACATAAAAAACACTTGATAAGAAACTTACAGTTTTTTAAAACTTATTACTATTTATATAATGAACTTAATACTGATTTATTTCATTGAAAAATTTAAATATTTATACGTTTAACAAACAATAAAGTAATAAAACAATAAAATTTGACTATATACAAAAAAAAAATTTTTGATGCAGAATGAGAAAAAAAATTTACAAATGATTATATAAAATAAACAACCTATAATTTATGTTCTTGTGTATGAAGTTATTGATCTGTGACGTAATCAATGTTGTATCTATTGCAAATTGAAAAAATTTGAAAAAATCTGAATGGGTTCATATGACCTTATTTGCTTCTTGGATGCTTCCCTATATTGTTCAAAGCTTGTGCGTACGCGGGATTTAAGTTTTCAATATCTGACCTAAAATTTATAGATGTTGCTCTTCTTAAATGAATGTTTATTGATTCCAATATCAATCGTTTTTTCCAATTCATTTCCTTCACTAGAATTTTTGCTTTATCGTACGCAAATGTGTGTCCATTATCTATACTATGCTGTAGTGCAGCTGTTTTTCCTGATCTTTTCCTCCCAGTTTTTTCATCATATTTGTGTTGTTTATTTATTTATTTATTTATTTATTTCAATTTAAATACTAGCAAACGGAAAAATTTCCAATAACATGCTAGTTATAAAAGTAATATAAATTAAAGACAATATTTAAAAAATAATATAAAAAATTACAATAAAAAGTTTAAATTTAGTTTATAAAAAGATAATGTTAATGTAACAAACCAAGAATGTTTAACACAAGATAAAATAAATAATATTAGAATTTAAAATATATAAGAAAATAATATTAGTTTAATTTAATTTAAAAATTTGTAAAAGGCTTCTTTTAAACTGGATTAAGTTGGAGCAAAACAAATTGATTTGATTAAATTTAATGTTGTGGCCGTACTGTAATCTAATTAACGGTGAATGAACTCTTAGATTAGTTGGAAAAGTATTATAATACAGAGTGTACGAATGCCTAGTATTATAACAAGGTGTGGTATTCAAACGAATTAGACTAGCCAAACCTGATTCAATACTATGGTTAAGAATTTTATAAAGGGTTGTTTGATCAGCAATAGTACGTCTCTGTTCCAATGATAATATATTATATCGTTTTAATCTATTTTTGTATGGTTGATATGGGAAGCTTAATTTAAAGTTCAGAAATCTAGTAAACTTCCTTTAAACCCCCTCAATATGATCAATATGAGTTTGATATTTTGGATGCCAGACCGGCGAGATATATTCTAATGAAGAACGAACTATTGAATTAAAGATTGTAATAAGTGTTTTAGACGAACGAAAATTTGAACACACTCGCATAACAAAACCAAGCATTTTGAAAACTTTGTTAACAATGTCTTGAATATGTATATTAAATTTTAATTTGTTATCCATAATAATGCCTAAATGACGAATACTTTCTTTTTCGCATAGAGTTAAATTGTTAATATTATAAATAAATTGTAATTGAAAAGATCTAAGCTTAAGCTTAAAGATAAAACGTTTATTAATGTTGAGATATAGATCGTTACTTTTGCACCACTCATATATTTTAATAAGATTATTTTGAAGCACTATACAGTCAGCTATGGATTTGATTGATTTAAATATTTTCAAATCATCAGCAAAAAGTAGTGCTTTGCAATCCAAGCGTAGGCAAATATCATTAATAAACAAAATAAACAATAAAGGCCCCAAGATTGAACCTTGTGGTACACCCGAATGAGGACAGAAAGAAAATGATTCATTTTCATTTTCTATGAATGATTCATTCATAGTCATTAATGCATACAAATTGAGATCTTTGTTTTAGATAAGATTCAACCCACTTGATAAACTTTATATTCAAACCGAAATTACGTAATTTTTGAAGGAGAATATTATGGTTAACTTTATCAAAGGCCTTTGAAAAATCCATATAGATGACATCAACACCAGCGCCAGAGTCAAGCGATTCATAAATATATTCCGTATAGTTAAGCATATTAGTAAGAGTTGACCTACTCCTAAAAACCCGTGTTGGTTTTTAATAATATTAATATTAGTAAAGTCAAACAGTTTATTGTGATCAATTCTTTCGAAAATTTTGCTGAAACAATTGAATGTTGCAATTGGTCTTTGTTTGATACGTGTACCCAGCTTTTGGCCTGTCTGCCCTATATATACGCCATTGCAGTTGCTACAAGGAAATGAATATACCAATCCATGCTGATCATGTTTCTCCAGACAACTGTTTAGTTTTCCCGTAATCTTACTTACATTTCTGTGCGCCTTATAACCTATTCTTAGGATGTTATTATTATTTTTTAATAACCTACCTAGACTTTCCGATAGATGTCTTGTGTATAATATTCTTTTGTATATTTTCGATTCTGGCTCATTAACAATGTTCACTGCAATATTCTGGATGTTCTCATATCTCATGTTCTCACTTCTTGATCATGCCCCCGATCAAACCTATTGGATAGCCATTCGCTGTTAAAATTCTATATATTTCATTGATGGTTTGTTTCTTGTACTTATTTGACGTTATTCCTAGCATACGGAATACTGTACCATATGCCATACTCGTTTTTTGACTACTTGGGTGTTCTGACATGTAATTGAGTAGTCTATTCTTTGCACTCGGTTTCTGATAATAACTTGTAGTTATTCTGTTATATTCCCTAGGCAACATCATGTCCATGTATGGTAACGTATTATTATCCTCAATCTCATATGTAAATTGAATGGCTTTATGTTCATTGTTCAGCAGGTTGAATAGATTTTCAATTTCATCCTTAGGCATCAGTATTAAAGTGTCATCTACATATTTTACCAACAATGTTTGATCAAAGCCGTTCAATTTACATACGACATTGAGGATAACAATACGTTACCATACTTGGGCATGATGTTGCATAGGGAATATAACAGAATAACTACAAGTTATTATCAGAAACCGAGTGCAAAGAAAAGACTACTCAATTACATGTCAGAACACCCAATTACTGACTGGAGTATCTCCTAATGATTAATAATAGATGCAATATTTGTTTTCCGAACCTGCCGATCCATTTCTTCCCATGATGGGGCTACAACCAGGAGTTTGTGGTGGCCACTCCAATACTGTGATCACTCTTCTTTTCCAAATTCATTAAAAATTGCGTTCATATCTTTCTTTAATGTTTGGGGTAATTATCCTGTATAAAAACTTATTGATTCCAAATAGTTTCATAGCAGATGGCACAACTTGGGTTTCTAGAATGTTTCTATACATTTCCTTATTCATAATCACCCCAATTCTGTGCAAGCTACTTGCCGCCAAAGCATCTCCATACCATAACGGATGCTCCACCATGTTTCACAGTCAATCAACTCCTCTTGTGCAGTCATCTAAATCATTCTCCATCTCTGCGTAGTACGGAAATTCTTCGCTTGGTTCCAAACATTTGAAACTGCGATTCATCGGTTCATATGGCTTTCCATCACTGTCGAGGTGACCAATATTTGTGTGCCAGTGCCTATTTTAACCGTTTTTTTTTATTTCCTGGTTGCGGTAATAATTTCCGTGCGGCAACTCGTTCATTAAGACCTTTTTCTCGAATACTACTTTTTATTGTAGACACACTAGCTTTCGGATCATGGAATTGATTGTACTTCAGAGTAAGTTCGCTGAATAGACGTCTATTTAATAGAGAGATATTCGTTATTTCAATTTCTTGACGTTTTGATGTATTTTCTGGCTGCGAGAACGTTTTTTTGAGTCGGGAGTGTCTGGAGCACGATAGCGCGCAAACGTACGTTGGGCAGTTCAACGCGAAATATTCATTTTTAAGCAATTTAAACTTGAGAATATTCTTCTTCGTGATAAACAAATATTCTCTCACGTTAAATTATTGATAATTCTTATCTCTTAATAATTTTATCGCTGAACATTGTAAAAAAAGTCCTTTGTAGACTAAGATTAAAAAAAATATAGATTTACCGTTATTTCTTAATATAAATATGTGTGTACGCTAAGGAACCTCAGTTTTATTAGAAAAAAAAACACAATAATTTTAAATGCAGGTACATTAATCACTTTATCAATATATTTACTTTAAGGAATTTTTTGCATATTTTCTAGAAATGTCTGTATATATTTTTTTTATTTTTTTAAATCACTCCTGAAACATACTTATATGTTCAACAAATTGTGGTTGTTAAGACAAATTTAAATATCTAAAATAGTTGCGATATGTATACAACTTCAAAAGTTATTTTGATTTATTTAACAAACCTCATACTTTCTGACCCTACTGTATGTGACATAATATTAAAAAATCAGCCTTTATAAAGTGCTTGCAATTTTATGTCGCTCGCCTCCCCTACTATAATGCTTGTGTAAAGATAAAATTTATTTACTAAACGAATGAATTATTGTTCGACAGATAATTAATAATAGATGAAAAACGTGTTCTAGACAGAGTTGTGAAAACTTGACCATTTTTGATTTTCCTGAAACTTGGCATATTAGTAGTATGGACAAAATAAAAAATACAACTTATTTTAAAATTTTTTTAAAGTGCTTAGTTTGATATTAAAAAAACTTTTTTAAAGATGGCGCTAGGGTCGAAGATCAATTGGAATTTAATTAATTTTTTTACTGAAAATAGTTCTATCCTTACTCTAAAATATATCAAATTTACAAAGAGGCATTAATTTTTGTTCTTGAGATATTTAAATTTAAAAATTTTTAATATGACTGAAATTCTAATTTTTCATCATTTTTTCAAACAACTTCCATTAACAAAAAATTATAAAATCAATTAAATTTTAACATTTTTTTTAAATATAGCTCTAACCTTACTTTAAAATATATCAAATTGACAAAGAGGTGTTAACTCGTGTTCTTGAGATATTTAATTTTAAATATTTTTAGTCCGATTAAAATTCTTTCTTCATTATTTTTTTGAACAATTTATATCATCAAAAAATTTTAACCACTGAAGTGGTTCAACTTTTCTGAATGTAGCCAGTCAAAAAAAAAAAACAAAACTAGTGGGATGGGGGTGTGACCATAGGGGCCACGCCAAGAACTTCCCGTAAGATTGAAAACTAACCAGTTACTGGATAATATACTTAAATACCAAACAAAAAAAAATTATACAATATAATTTAACTGCAATAAATACAAATAAAAAACGAAAAATTACAAAATAAATATTGAAATAAATTTGAAAAAAAAGTCAACAAAAAGTGAATATTAGCTCAATGAGGTTTTTTAAGGCCTTAAATAATATATACGCAAAATTAAGATTTATTTATTATACGACACATCAATTGTAATAATTTTTTAAATAGAATTTGAATGTGTACGTGTGTGTAATCATATTTAAATTTAATAACATACTAACACTCAAACTGCAAACTAAAATAAGTTGACTAGACCGATTCAGAAGGAATTGAAAAGTTAAGATATCATTAAAATGATCAATATCAAAAATGATCTCCAACACAACAACCTAACCTTATGGTAAGATAAAAGGTCAGCATTTGTTTGATGAATGGCGACCACTATATACAAGACACCAAAGCAAATTTATTCTATCTCATGTTAACTAAAAAGTTTTACCAAACATTCGGCAAAAACACTTAATAACTGTGGCTGTTGTTGTAATATATTTAAAAGAATAAGATAAAGTTTTTAACCGAAAGTGACAAGTTGCAAAACTACTATAAACATTATGCTAAAACCTTATGCTCTAAATTTCAACAAAGTTAAACGTCAGAACTGAGCGTTATTGAAGTCTAAAAAACAGTTGTTACCCGAACCACAGACATCCTCCCGACTCCTTTCCCAAATTTTGAAAATAGCTCATTCAAAATAGCATATTTTCCATATTCAAATAAACCCGGATGCGTTTGTAGCTCATTTTAATTCAAAAGTTTCATCAAGTTCTCATGCGATTGCGTAATGAAAATAACACCTATTTTCCAAATTTTCTTAAAAGACTCAAAAAGTAAGATAGCAATTGTTTATACAAATGTCATTATAAATGTCTGACATGATGACAAACAAAATGGGAGGTAAATGGTCTTGATAGCATTATTTATTCTCGTAATATTTGCAAGAGTTGATTTTCTGTTTTTTGGAAACCACTAAAAAATAAATGAACTGATTTCATTAGAAGACTGGGCTGAAAGTTACGCCAGGATATATCGATTGTGACCATTAAAGTGGAAATCGGATCATCCGTTGTTGAGAAAGCGTTGGACAAATTTTCGTCTACATACGACGGTACACACGCACATACCAACACACACATACATACTGGCAGCTAAAAATAGCCTAAACAGCTTAAGGAGGTCTTGAAACGTAAAGATATTATAAAAATTCGAATTTGAAAATCGACCCAAAAACAATAACTTCTTATATCGGGAAGTTAATAAACAGTTGACCAAGCAATCTACTCTCGAACCTCTGACCTTTTTGTCGAATTTAGAAAAAAACTCAGGTTTTTGATAATCAAGTAAACCCAGATGCGTTTGCATTTTGCAGCTCATTTACATACCAAAGTTTCATCCAGATATCATGCGTTTGCATAATGAAAATAACACGTAGTTTTTTCACATTTTGTTAAAAATCTCAAAAACTAAGATAGCAATTGTTTATACAAATGTCATTATAAACGTCTGACATGATGACAAACAATATGGAAGCTTCATGACCTTGATAGCATTATTTAATCTCATGATATTTGCAAGAGATGATTTTCAGTTTTTTGGAAACCACTAAAAAACAAATGATTTAATTTCGCTAGAAAAAGACTGAGCTCTATGTTACGCCAAGATACATCGATTGTGACCACCTTTGTTATAATCGACCCATCCGTTGTTGAGAAAGCGTTGGGCAAAAATTCGCAACACATCGATATACACACACATACACACACACACATACAGACTGTAATAGCTTGGATAGCGGAAGCTATTACTTTGAAACCATTTACAATAGTGCCGGTAGAGGGTTGAAGACCCTCTTTATCGTTGGGAGTTCCCAGCCCTGCTCATTCCCGAAGCATACACACACCACAACTAAAATTATTCGGACATCATAGTGCCGCTAATTTGTTTTGTTTCATATATATTTATTACAGCTTCTCTGTTTGGCTCCGGACATTTATGTTTACTTTTATATATATGTACATTAAAATATTTGTATTTTACTGTTTTTAAACATTTTAATTATAAAAATAAAAGAACTTAAACAATCGGAAAATAACTATAGTCGTTTGTGTGGGAGTATTCAGGAAACTCTCAAGGATCTACACTTTGAGGTGATAGAAGTATTTCTAAAAAATCTAGATTCATACATTTTATAAATCTTCTTTGGTTCAAACGGTCGCTAAAACGCTCCATGTTTGATGACTTACAAGCTTCGTAGCTATTTGACGGCCTTCGCTGATTTACGAACTTATCTAAAATACAACATGCAACATATATTTTCTGAAATTATTTTTTGGACAAATCAGCAAAAGCGACAGTGAGCGTCATACGAATTTTGTTTTTGTTTCATCTAATGATGAATACATTAGTACAAACACAAAAATTCCTAAGAAGGAATTTCTGAAACTTCTAAGTTTTTGTTTGATTGATTGTATTGTAACTATTTTAAATATGAAGAAAAATTTATGAAAATGAAGAATGGTTTATTTATGGGTTCTGTTGTTTATAAGGTTGATTGTAATAACTGTAACACAACATATATTGGTGAAACAATTCAAAAATTAGGTGTTCGTAAGTCGTATGGATCAACATAAATATGATTCTAAAAAAACTTCAGTTAGTAATAATTGTTCTGTACTTGCTAAACATTCTATAGAAAATAAACATGAATTTAAATTCGATGATGTTCAAATTTTGGCTAAGGAAAGAAATAAAACTAAATTACAGATACACGAGGTGTGCCAAATTATAAAAATTGAGGAAACAATTTGTAATTTTAAAAGTGATAAGTAGAATTTTTCGAATAATTGTTTTAATTTAATCCGATTGTTTTAAAATTTAAAGTAACTTTAAGCTTTTCACTTGATTACCATTTTTTAAGTTAATTTTAACATAGTAACTCAAATTAAATTGTATATCAATTTTTGTTTATATAATTTATGTCAAAAATTTATTTTTTCTGATTGTGATATAATTTTTTATTATTATTAAAGATCCTGAAGATGGGCCTAGCCCGAAATATATAGACTAAATAATAAAAATAATATTTTAATTAAAACGGGGTAATTTGAGGAAAAACAAAATAATAAAATAAAAATTATAAACCCGGCAAAACAAGGTTATAATATACAACTATTTGTTAAAGTACATGTATTTTTTTATCTCTGGTTAAAAATTTATTACAAAACAAACACGAAACATCAATACGTTGACGGAAAATTATAACAGATCATAAATAAACATCAAAATCATGATCAAAATCACCAAACTACTCAAAAGCCTCTCCATTTAGATTTTCGAGAAAATATTTTAGAATCAAAAATCATATTTCTTTCAAAGTTTCAAAACTATTCTAAAAATTATTATAAAAACGAAAATTTTGTAGCGGCCGGTTACCGTACCGTACCGCCATACGTACAGTGAAAATACTGCAGTTGAAGTATCAATTTTTTTGTATTCAAATCCAGTTTCCAGTGGTATAGGGTGACCATTTTTTACACATTCTTGAAAATCAATGAATACCGGGTGGAAAAACTTTCGTTTTGATGCCAGTAAGATAAAAAAAAAGTTTGAGCCCGAACCGATTATATTTGATGGACCCCCGTGACGTGAATAGCTGAGATGGTCATTCTTATTGAATTTTAGAGTACTTCAGCATATTTTTGCATTATAAAATGTGTATATCGACTAAATTTAATGTTCATTTCTATTTCTATTGTATTGTTATGAATATTGAATGAATTTAAAAGACTTAAAAATATCGATTTTGCATTTTAAGCATTTATATTTTGGGTTTTTGAGGTCGAAAAGTCATTTTTATTGAATTATTGCTTAATTTTTTCACATAATAGTACATTATTTAATTAGGAGCTAAAGTGATACTTTTTGTGTTGAGTCTATAGTTTGACGGCCGACCGCAGGGAGGCCGACAATTATAGACGAAACACAAAAAGTCACTTTAGCTCCGAATTAAATACACTATTTTTTCGGCAAACGTTTAAATTTTTTATAAATATGAAATTAATACATCAAACTTTTTATAAATATGAATTCGTATCGTCATAATTACTTCCAAAAAAGAGAAAAAAACATTTAAATTTGTATGAATAAAATTTTTTTATCAAAGCAGCCTTTTCAAAATTTCAGAATATGAGAATCAACTTATTTTTTGTTGTCATGGTTATACAATATGTTTGAAAAAATAACAAACTAACAAATAACAAATGCTACTTTACAGCCTCCGTAATATAAAATAAAAATGGCGTTACTTTTACTTTCGCTAGACGTTACTTTTGCTGTCAGGCTAAAAAGTAAGACTTTAGCTAACTCCCTAGCGGCAGTAAAGTTAAACTTTACAGCCGTTTGCCGAAAAAATTTATTTTTACTGTTCAGTCATACTACTATTTTTTTATTTCAAATAAAAGAAAACAAATAAAAAGTTTGGAGATTAAACTAATTCATTATACATCCAACTAATTCATTATACATCCATCCCAAAATTGAATCGGGCACTGGTCAGAATATCGCTGAAGCGTGTTGATTCAATGGGGAATAGCCGATAAAGTTGTATAGCATCCTGTTTTGATACAATTTCAACCAACACCGTCTTAAGCGATGGTGCTTGCTTTTATTTAGATAAACTTCTTGGCCGAAAGCTTATTCAATTTGCCTGTCGCCACGATACCCCTGAAATCGCGTTCAAAATGTTTCAGAGAAGAAACTGGCCCATCTAGTGCACCTGAACCGCTTCTTTTCAATCGTTTTGCAAAACACTGGGATGAAATTAAACACAAATCAATTCCGGTGGCAATGAGGAAAGTGCCAAATCCAAAATATCTCAAGAATAGTGTAAAAAAATCAAACATTTTTGTCTCAATCGATTGAATCACAAGCAAATCCGTGATGATTACAAAGAGCTATAGCAACGCTCAATCTCATTTCTTGGTCTTGATGGTGGCAATTTTTATACATGTATGGTGCAACATCCCATGCTCGGTTTATTTCTAAATGCATCATTGCCTCAAGATTTTTTTATTTCGCGAACATTTCAAAAGAAGAAAGGACTTAATTCTGTACGTGAAATTTTGATTTTTGTTATAAAACTTTACATAAAGCATTGGTGTAGTTGTACAAATCCAATTAAAGCACCAAACCTTGATTTGAACTTTATACGTAAATCACTTGAATACGAAGGAACCAATAAAATTGTTTCTGGTGCGGTAATCGAAAAGTTAAAAAATCACTTGTGGTATTTAACACCAGCGTTAGTTGGTCTTAAATTGCAACTCAAGCGTCTGTTCTCCATGTTAGGGGCGGCTTGGAGCGGGCGTCTGTCTTGGATCAAGCGGCTCGTTACATAAATGTGTAGAAAGCGTCTGTTTTCCATGTTATGGGCGGCTTGAAGCGGGCGTCTGTCTTGGATCAAGCGGCTCGCTATACAAACGTGTAAAAAGGTTGTTTCTGGTGACCTTAAGATGCAGAACGAACCCATTCACGAAAATTTGGGTTAGTCGAAGGGCTAACACCCCCTTTCCGTAAAAAATTATTGTCATGAACGAAGGGCTAACACCCCATTTCCGTAAAAAAATTATTGTCATGAATTCTGTACACAGGCCTCGGAATATCTCGGATTCATTATTGGAACGACCTCGGAAACTGTACCCGGACTACGATTTAAAAATGGGAACCTGGAACGTGCTAAGCCTTAGAAGACCAGGAGATCTCCTAAAACTCACACAACAAGTCGAAAGCTACACACTGGATATAGTGGCATTACAAGAACTAAGATAGCCAGGCAGTGGAATCCATTAAACAGCGAAAGGATACACTCTTTATTATTGCGGTCATCAAAACGGAGGAGAATTTGGAGTTGGCTTTCTTATACACCGTCGCGTGAATCAGCATGTTATCGACTTCTGCCCAATTAATATGCGGTTATGCACACTGAGAATCCGCACGCAAAACTTCAATGTAACGATCGTCAATGTTCATGCACCTACTGAAGATAAAGCAGATGATATTAAAGACCTGTTCTTCCGAGAACTCGAAGAAGTCATCAATAACATCTCGCAGCACGAAATAAAAATCGTGGTAGGTGACTTTAATGCTCAAATTGGTAGGATTGCAGAACTTAAAACACATATCGGGCCTAATAGCTTGCATCATACCAGCAACAATAACGGTTTTCGCGCATACGAGCTGGCTATGATGTATGATCTAGTAATTTCCAGCACTTTCTTCCCTCACAAGAGAATTCACAAAGCAACGTGGAAATCAAATGACGGAAGAACGGAAAATCAAATCGATCACGTCATGATCTCTAAGAGACACTCTACAAGTGTAATTGACGTTCAATCATACAGACCCGACAAACATCATGTGTATGGTGCACGAGTAGGTGCACATTTCGTGCACATTTTATTTTGACTAATTTTGTACTTTTTTGGAAATATTCTAGTGCATATTTAAAATTTAGTTGAAGTATAAATATATTTGAGTACTAACGTCATACAAATTTGTTTTAATTTAACATTTTTAAATCATGTAAACATGTTTACAAAATGGGCATAGAACTTTAAACAAAATGTTTTATGCACATTTTGTATACATGTATACATGTTTACTTTATACAAATGTTCACCGTGTAATTTTATAGTTGTGTATTTGTTTATAAAACTCGCATGAAACATGTTTACGAAATGACCTATATACATGTAGACGAAATGCGCATATACTTGTGTACGAAATATATAAATTTCAGTTGGTTAAAATTCACTAGAGTTCTAACCATTTAAGATATACATAGTTTAAAAAATTATATACTGTAGTTATCGCTTCTCGGCTTAAAGACTATGAGCGGCTCTGTTATGACTACACATTGGTTAGTATAAGGTTATGATATTTCTATTAACGAATTTATTTGATATTTTGTAATATGTCATAAACATGTTTCTAAGAAGTATATAGAAAATTTATGTATATTTTGTAAACTCATCGTGAACATGTAAATGCACAAGTGGTGCATTTGTGTTTAAAATTAACCTGAAAATTTCCTGAACAAAATACGATTTTTCTGTAAATCTGGTGATGCACATGCCGTCAACATGTCTCATACATTGCTGCAAAGCGGTGAATGAACATATTGTGAACATTTTAGTGCACATTTGATGCAAATGAGTCTGAAATGTCTGTGCATATATGTGCTAAGGCGTTTTACGACATGTGCATGGTATGGCGCACATCATGTACATGACATGTGTTGTAAATAATTTTGTGCACAGACGTATTGTGTCATGCACAGTTAGTGCACATTTCATGCATTTTTTCCAAAATTGTTTTACGGGAGAGGTGCTGATATGGACACCGATCATATGCTTGTCATCTTTTAGTACATCTAGTACATTTAGTTTAATTATCATCTACGTTTAATAGGCAAACATTTAAACATCGAAAGTCGAAGCATTTAAACATCCGGAAACGCTGAATAGATATCAGGAAATAATAACACAAAACAAAGAAGAGCATGACTTCTCGTCTGAGATTCCATTAAACATACAAGAAGAATAGCAAACGTTTCAATCAACCATTATAGCCGCAGCACAAACTATAATCGGAAAACGACCACCGACGAATGCCGCCAATCCGTTGAAAATAAACAAAAACTGTGAGAAAAATGGTTAACAAGGAACACCCGAAGCTCCCAAGCTGATTATCTATGCGTCAGAAAAGCCTCAGCAAAACTTCTACGCAAAACGAAACGCGAACACATGAAGAGCTGCATCGAAAACATAGACCAATATCCCGACAAACATAATGTGCATGGTGCTCGAATAGGTGCACATTTCGTGCACATTTGATTTTGACTATAATTTTGTATTTTTTTAAAATATTCTAGTAAATATTTTAAATTAAGTTGAAGAGTAAATGTATTTGAGTACTTACGTCTTACAAATTTGTTTTAATTTAACATTTTTAAATCATGTAAACATTTTCACAAAATGTGCATAGAACTTTTAATAAAATGTTATACGCACATTTTGTATACATGTATACATGTAAACATTAAACAAATGTTCACCGTGTGAATTTATATTTGTGTTGTGTACGAGGTACGAGTGGATTTTATACTATGAATTAAAACACAACATATAATTTTATAATATAATTATTATTTAAATTATGATTTAATATTAAGATCCGCTTTCACTAATCGGTAGATACAGAATGCCCTATTTAATATCTTTGATATTACAAAACATTTCAAATAGCGGTACAATACATGTTACATGAATACAATATAATTCAATACAATTAAATATAGATTCGTGGGTAGCACACCTATTTGTTGCGTACCCAACACCTCCTCTTCTGAAGATACTTGCTGCAGTAAGTTAGGATTTTTGTCTTGGGCGTAATCGTCGTGCAATTGGAAGATGGTCATCCACATCATCATCATCATCATCAATAGTTATGGTTGTAATTTCTGTTGGATCAGATGTGATGTCTAGACTTGACAAATTAGGTATAATTATAGCTGACGATGGTGTTGCAGCTGTAGCTTCAGATGTAGCTGGAGTATGATTCTCTTCTTTATTGTTATTGTTAACAGCTTGATTTACATGAACATCATATAAATTAAAAGTATCAAATAACGTTGAGTATACTTTGTTGTCCTGCTCATTTCTTTTAATAATTTGATTTGTGTGTCGTTTCCATATATGGTTATTAACTTGAACATTGTAAAGAACGGCGCCACATTTGCTTATAATAGTGGCAGTTATCCAAGTAGGTTTTGTAGTTCGAAAATCTCTAACGTAAACCATTTCGTTGTGAACAAAACTTCGTTCCACTGCACCATGTTTATTATTAAACTGTTGCTCAAAGGCGGAATTGCGAGATTGAGATATTGATGTTTGATTTGGACGTAACAAATCGAGTTTTGTTTTAATCTTCCTTCCAAACATAACCTCGGCTGGTGTCTTGTTTTGCAATGTTGGATTTGGTGTAGATCGATAACATTTTAAAAATGTAAAAAGTGCATCAGATGTTATCTCTTCCCCCTCCAGTTTGAGAATAGCTCTCTTGAATGTGTCCACAAACCTTTCAACCTGACCATTTGACTGTGGATGAAAAGGTGGACTAAAAGAATGATGAATACCATTTTCAATACAAAATGATTTAAAAATGTAGGATGTGAATTGTGTTCCATTGTCAGACACAATTGTGTCTGGTAAACCAAATCTGGCAAAAATGTCTTTCAGCTTATTTATAGTTGCGGTAGATGTTGTATTTGGCATTATAAAAATTTCTGGCCATTTTGATAATGCATCGACAACTAATAAAAAATGTTTTCCTTGAAATGGACCTGCATAGTCTATGTGAATGCGTGACCATGGCTTTAATGGTTGTGGCCATGATGCTAGTTTAGTTTTAATAGGTGACTTGAGTACCATTGAACAATTTTCACATCTATTGACCCAATCGGAAATTTGTTGATCAATATTTGGCCAATAAACAAAACTTCTTGCAAGTGCTTTCATGCGAACTATGCCTGGATGACCATTATGTAGTTGCTTTAAAATTTTTCTCTGTAATGAAAAAGGAATTACAACACGATCTAAATAAATTATAATACCTTCAGATTCAGCTAATGAATCTTTGTGGTTGTAGAATGTCTTCAACTCATCATTTAAGATATTATCTGGCCATGAAGTGCGAATATATTTTGAAACTAGTTGTAACAACTTATCTTTTGCGGTTTCTTGAACGACAGTGTCATACGTAATTGGCAATTCACGTATACTATCTACCAATACACGTTTCACTTCAGCTTCTAGTTTGATTGATGCTATTACAAAATCTTCTGTGTCTGAAACTTTCTGTTGATAAATGAGACGTGATAGCACGTCTGCATGACCAAAATTGCTTGAATTTTTGTACTTAATCTCAAAATCATATGACAGCAATTGTAATGCCCAGCGTTGAAGACGGTTCGCTGTATATACTGGAATACCCTTTTTTGATCCGAAAATTGCCAAAAGTGGTTGATGGTCAGTGAAAAGTATAAATTTTCTACCATGTAGCATGCGATGAAACTTTTTTAAACAAAATACTAGAGACAATGCTTCTTTCTCTATTTGACTATAATTTTGTTCAGTTTTGGTCAATGATCTAGAAACATGAGCGATAGCTTTTTCAGAGCCATCTGGAAAACGATGCATAATGACACCCCCAATACCATAGTTTGAAGCATCACCAGCAACGATGATTGTTTTTCTTGGATCGAAATGTGTGAGAGCCAAATCTGATTGTAATATGGCTATTGCTTTGTTGAATGAATTTTGACATTCGTTTGACCATACGAATTTTGAATTTTTTTGGAGTAACCTGTCTAAAGGTGCTCTTATGTCTCTCATTTCTTTGATAAACTGACCATAATAATTTATCATACCAAGAAATGAACGGACTGTTGTGATATTAGTTGGTGCAGGCATGTGTGATATAGCCTTAATTCGCTCGACATCAGGTTTGCGACCATCACGGTTGATAATAAAACCAAGATAGTTGATTTGAGGCATTTTAAATGAACATTTTTCAACTTTAAGATGAAAACCCCAGTCTTGTATGCGACTAAGAACTTCATGTAAGTTTTTGTCGTGATCATCTTCAGTTTTACCCATGATTATTATGTCGTCTATGTAACTAACAACACCTGGTAAGCCAGACAACATTGTGTCGATAATTTGTTGAAATATACTAGGAGCCGATTTTATGCCAAAAGGTAGTCGATTGTAGCGATAAAGTCCACGATGTGTGTTGATCGTTAACAATGGTTTAGAATCGTTACTAACTTGCACCTGAAGATAGGCATCTGAAAAATCGATTTTAGAAAAAAATATACCTCCATTTAAAGATGCGAAAATATCCTCTGGTGATGGTAAAGGATATTGATGAGGTTCTAGATTTTCATTTAAACCAGTAGAAAAATCTCCACAAATTCGAATTGACCCATTTGTTTTTTTTACAGCCACAATTGGAGCAGCCCACTCTGAATAATTAATAGGCGTAATGACATTGATTTGTTCAAGACGACTTAATTCGTTTTCAACAGCTTCTAAGGATGCTAAAGGTACTGGTCGTTTTGGACGAAAAATTGATTTTGAACCTGGTTTGATATGAAGTGCTGCTTCAGCCTTATTGCATAGACCCAGTGAAGATTTAAATAATTTATCATATTTATGTTTCAAAGTTACCATGAATTGTTGTTGGCTAAAATTTTTTGTATTCGCTGGTTCCCTTAGGCTCGTCAGTTGATTACAAAATGAATTTATGGGAACATCCCACAGCCCAAATAATTCTATCAAATCGATTCCCAAAATATTTAAATCTGGAACATTTGATATGTATATTGTACATAATTTATTGATATCTCTGAATGATAAATTACATTGTAGTTCAGACATAAGTTGTAAAGTTTGTTGAGACGCATTTTTAGCTGTGTGAGAGGTTGGTTCCGTCAAAGGACTACCAATTTTTACCCATGTACTATGTGAAATTATAGTTATGTCTGATGCTGAATCTATTTGTAGTCGAACTGGAATATTATTTATCTGTACCGTTGTGTATTTGCGTTGAGTATCATTATTTATTGCTGATACAGAAAAAATACTGTTAGTGTTTGAAAATAAGCGGCTTGAGTTTTTATTTTTTTTGTAAATTTTTCTTTTGTGTTGAATAGCATTTTTGCTCCTATCGAAACAAAACCCTTCTTTATGTCCTAACTGCCCACATTTAAAACATTTGTTTGTTTTGAAAGAACAATTTACTGTGTAATGCCATTCGCCACACAACCAACATGGTGATTTTGGAAGTTTGATTTCGTCGTTTGAAACTGGGTTACTATAATTTTTGTTTGAATCAACTTTATTAATTGCATGCATTGATGTACCAACCATTGCAGTGTCATGTTTGAGATTTAATAAACGATTACATTCAGTTGTTAAATCATTTACTGTTGTTTCACTTTTTGATTCAATTACTGATAATAGTTTTGTTCGAATGTCGGCATCATGCGAGTGTGTTAAGCCACAAACAAAAATTAAGCATTTAAATTGATCAGCTGTTAATGACGATAGATTAAAATCCTCACACTGCCGGTTGACTAAACCTGCATATGTTATATAATCATCACATTGATTTTTTTCGAATTTCAAACAATTATAACGGCGTGCAAAAATAGAAGTACTTTTACCAAATATGTAAATTAATTTTGCCACAGTATCTTTAAAATTTAAATCTCTTGTTATTTTAGGTAAAATATAATTTGTATACCTGTTATGTGCAGTAGAATCCAGTTTCCTTAATAATAATCGAACCAAAGAAGGGTCATCTAATTCTTTTCCATCAACAGTAAAAACTTCTTCATGCCTTGTGTACCAATTTTCAAAAGTATTGTTATTTTCTTCGTCATACGAAAATACGGTAATAGACTTTGATAAAGTATCCATTAATTTTTCTGAAGATGATTTAATTGTTGTAGTCGTGTTATTGCATAAAGAATTATTGAATGATGATTCTTGTAATGATTTAACAATAGCGGCATTCATTTTTCTTTGTTCTTCCATAAACAATTTGAATTGGTCCATATCCATTTTCACTATTAGGTGTAATATTTTGGTATGTTAAACTACACTGTTTATATAAAAATGATAAATTGTTTAACTGCACTAGATATAGTATGTTTTCTTTGTGTGTAGGTATAACGTTAGTTTTATTATTTAACAAAATCACTGAAAAACTTTTTCACGAGTCACGATTTTAATTACCATTTTGTTTTTAAAAATAATCGAAAACTAACGCTCCCGACGTCGCCAATATGTTGTGTACGAGGTACGAGTGGATTTTATACTATGAATTAAAACACAACATAATTTTATAATATAATTATTATTTAAATTATGATTTAATATTAAGATCCGCTTTCACTAATCGGTAGATACAGAATGCCCTATTTAATATCTTTGATATTACAAAACATTTCAAATAGCGGTACAATACATGTTACATGAATACAATATAATTCAATACAATTAAATATAGATTCGTGGGTAGCACACCTATTTGTTGCGTACCCAACACATTTGTTTATAAAATTAGCATGAAACATGGTTTACGAAATGACCTATATACATGTGGACAAAATGCGCATATGCTTGTGTACGAAATATGTAAATTTCAAATGTTTAAAATTCACTAGAGTTCTATCCATTTCAGATATACATAGTTTACAAAATTTCACATATACTTTAGATATCGCTATTCGCTTCTCGGCTTAAAGTCTATGAAAATAGCTGCCGTGTTATGACTACACATTGCGGTTAGTATAAACTTATGATATTTCTATTATAACGAATTTATTTGATATTTTGTAATATATCATAAACATGTTTCTATGAAGAATACAGAAAATGTATGAACCTTTTGTAAACTCATCGTGAACATGTAAATGCCTAAGTGGTGAATCTGTGTCTAAAATGAACCTGGAAATTTCCTGAAGAAACTATTTGAAATTTCTGTAAATCTGGTGATGCACATGTCATGAACATGTATCTGAAAAAAAGTAAACATTCCAAACAAACATTTGGTATACATGAGTCTGAAATGTCTGTGACCATATGTGCTAAGGCGTTTTACGACATGTGCATGGTATATTGCACATCATGTGCATGACAGGTGTTATGAAATATTTTGTGTACGGAGATATTGTGTCATGTACAATTAGTGCCCATTTCATGCACTTTTTTTAAAATTGTTTTTACGGGTATGCGGCCAACGGAAATTCAAAAGAGTGCTTTGCCAATGCATGGAATCTGACAAAAGATTTCCACCCAAGATCTACAGCCATCAAAAATGAAAATAATGAACTCACAACAAGTGAACGTGATGTGCTGGCAGTGTGGCGATCCCACTTTTAAGAACTACTGAATAGGGCGAATGAAATTAATCCTGTTCGAGCAATTGCTCCATCAACTGAGGAGATTTTTTGTCCCTTACGCAGCAATAGAAGAAGTGGAAGCTGCCATCAAAAACTGAAAAATGGCAAATCACTAGGTTTCGATGGTATTCCTGCAGAACTTTTGAAAAATGGAGGAGCAGCTCTGGTCTCACGTATATACGATCTGATTCTTGCAATCTGGGACCAAGAAGGACTACCTGCTGAATGGAAAACAGCTCTCATTATTCCGCTACATAAGAAAGGTGACCGTCTAAAGTGTGCGAATTATCGTGGCATCGCACTGTTGAACACTGCATATAAAATACTAGCTAATGTCGTACTTGCTCGACTCATCCCGTTCGCCGAATCTATCATCAGTGACTATCAGTGTGGTTTTTGTCCCAACCGGTCAACCACAGATCAATGTTTTACCTTAAGGATGATTCTAGAAAAATGTTGGGAGTACAACATCAGCATTCACCAGCTCTACGTTGATTTCAAGCAAGCATATGATAGTATCATCCGCGAAAACCTTTGGTCCGCACTCATATGCCTTGGTATCCTAGAGAAACTTGTTTCTCTGTGCAAACTCACAACATCGGGATCAAAATGTAGAATAGTAATCGAAGGGTCAGTTTCTGATCCTATCGATATAACATCAGGTGTTCGACAAGGTGATGCACTCGCGCCCGTACTATATAATTTGGCGCTGGAGTACGCGATAAGAAAAAGCTGAATTGAGACACAAAACTGCATATATAACAAATCTAGTCAAGTTCTTGGCTACGCAGATGATATTGTGCTTCTCGGACGTAGAACAAGCGACATTAAGGATAGTCTCTCTCAGCTTGAAAGAAATGCTAAACGGCTTGGATTATGCATCAACACCGGCAAAACTAAAGTGTTAACAACATCCAAGAACATACCTCCCGGAAATCTGGATTCTGGCGACTATGAAGTGGAACGCGTGGAAAACTTCAAATACCTCGGGTCTGTAATAACATCGTTAAATGACATGCATGTAGATATCAAAGCCCGTGTCTCTACCGCATACAGAGTTTTCTACGCATACTCAAAACTATATGGATTATTGGCAACTACAGTTTTGTTTTGTTTCATCAAATTTTTGTAAACATTTTCTATTTACTTTTTAATTTACTTTTATTTTCTCTATTCTATCATAAAATATTGGCCTATGTCATATTTTGTCAGTGATAGGATTTTTTGTTTAGTTATCCATTCTTTAACCAAAAATATAAAAAACAAAAAAAGAAAGATTTACGTCCATCAACATCTTTGAACGTATGTTGTTGTGGGACCTTGGTCTTAAAAGGTTTTGATGTGTTATTGTGACACATATTGTAATTCCTACTACACAACACATTTTATAAAAAAAAAAAAAAAATATATGAAAAAATTAAGCGATAAAAATTAAGCGGTATAACTTTATATGAAAAAATTAAGCGATAATTCAATAAAATTACTGTTAGACCTCAAAAAATAAATGCTTAAAATGCAAAATCGATATTTTTAAGTTTTTTCAATTCTTTAAAAATTCATAACAATACAATAGAAATAGAAATGAACATTAATTTTAGTCGATATGCACATTTTATAATGCAAAAATATGCTGAAATACTCTAAAAATTTAATAAAAATAACCATCTCAGCTATTTACTTCACGGAGGTCCATCAAATATTATCGGATCGGGCTCAAACTTTTTTTTTATCTTATTGGCATCAAAACGAAAGTTTTCCCACACGGTATTCTTTGATATAAATATTTTTTAAAATTCATATTATAACCTTGTTTTGCCGGGTTTAAAATTTTTATATTTTGTTATTTTGTTTTTCCTCAAATTACCCCGTTTTAATTGAATATAATTTTTATTATTTAATCTATATATTTCGGGCTAGGCCCATCTTCAGGATTATTAATAAAAATAATAAAAAATTATATCACAATCAGAAAAATAAAATTTTGACATAAATTATATAAACAAAAATCGATATACGATTTAACATGAGTTACTATGTTATAATTAACTTAAAACATGGTAATCAAGTGAAAAGCTTTAAGTTACTTTAAATTTTAGAACAATCGGATTAAATTAAAATATTCATTCGAAAAATCCTTCTTATCACTTTTAAACTTGCAAATTGTTTCCTCATTTTTAATGATTTGGCACATAATTATTTTAATTTAATCCGATTGTTCTAAAATTTAAAGTAACTTAAAGCTTTTCACTTGATTACCATTTTTTAAGTTAATTATAACATAGTAACTCATGTTAAATTGTATATCGATTTTTGTTTATATAATTTACGTCAAAAATTTATTTTTCTGATTGTGATATAATTTTTTATTATTTTTGTTAATAATCCTGAAGATGGGCCTAGCCCGAAATATATAGATTAAATAATAAAAATTATATTCAATTAAAACGGGGTAATTTGAGGAAAAACAAAATAATAAAATAGAATTTTTTAAAATGCTCATACAAAGCGCGGCCACCCTAGGTCATATTAGCGTGGCTAAAGCTCAGAGATGGGATGAATTCTTTTGAAACTGGATAAGAATTTTGCATAGACCACTATAGACAAAGAAACACATTATAAACACAAACTGATATTGATGATCTTATCTACCTACACAACCGGCCGGTTAAGATACCGCGCTTGCAGAATTTTAATTATCTGTTTCCCGTTTTCCTCTGTCATGGTAGCTCCGGTTAAAGCTCACGGCTGGTCGTGGAATTTT
>OY856186.1:140538466-140607639 GCA_963693315.1 Diogma glabrata | reverse complement strand
ATGGATAGCTAAGTAAAAATCCTATCATACAACAAAATATGACATATGCCAATATTTCATGATAAGTTGAAGAAATAATTTAACAAAATAATAAGTGAAAAACAAATTGTTAGAAATTTGCAGAAAACAAAACAAAACTAAATGCCAATAATCCAATAATCCTCTCCCTACGGTTGTGCTGCAAACTAACTCTTGTTTTGAAAACGCATTCGCACTAGTAATACAATCTACTATTGTATTATTTGATATAGCTTGTAAATATTGGTAAACATTTTGGTACATTTTGAATTCGTTGAATTCATTTCACGATCAATATAAGTGTTTTTTCTTCAAATCACGGATAATTTCGACGATTATATGAAATAGTAGTTTTGTGGTAACTGATATGTTATTCAAGATTTTATTCATCATTCAACATTGTATTCATCCTTCAACATTTAAAAAAAATTAATATCAAGAACTATAGACCTTAATTGTTAAGCAAACAAATCAAATATAGACGTTTTGTGTCGTCCATAATTTTAGGTCCTGTATAAATAAATAAATATTTAAAATTTTATTCAATTATTAAAACTTGGTGGTTTGTTTGTGTTTATTATTATTATTTTTTTTGTGATTCAATGATCTTTAAAATGATGTAAGTATTTGAACTAGGACGGGGGTGGACGGTTTGATGACACATGTGAGGTGGTTGGGGTTCTGATAAAAATGGACTTCCCCTTCCCTTATTTACCTTCTTCCTTTAATTCTAGTTGTCTCTGCCTAGGGTATTCCTTTAAATAATAGCGGTCAATACAAGATTTGTGTTCCTATTTCCAAAATTCCACGACCAGCCGTGAGCTTTAACCGGAGCTACCATGACAGAGGAAAACGGGAAACAGATAATTAAAATTCTGCAAGCGCGGTATCTTAACCGGCCGGTTGTGTAGGTAGATAAGATCATCAATATCAGTTTGTGTTTATAATGTGTTTCTTTGTCTATAGTGGTCTATGCAAAATTCTTATCCAGTTTCAAAAGAATTCATCCATCTCTGAGCTTTAGCCACGCTAATATGACCTAGGGTGGCCGCGCTTTGTATGAGCATTTTAAAAAATTCTATTTTATTATTTTGTTTTTCCTCAAATTACCCCGTTTTAATTGAATATAATTTTTATTATTTAATCTATATATTTCGGGCTAGGCCCATCTTCAGGATTATTAACAAAAATAATAAAAAATTATATCACAATCAGAAAATAAATTTTTGACGTAAATTATATAAACAAAAATCGATATACAATTTAACATGAGTTACTATGTTATAATTAACTTAAAAATGGTATCAAGTGAAAAGCTTTAAGTTACTTTAAATTTTAGAACAATCGGATTAAATTAAATAATTATGTGCCAAATCATTAAAAATGAGGAAACAATTTGCAAGTTTAAAAGTGATAAGAAGGATTTTTCGAATGAATATTTTAATTTAATCCGATTGTTCTAAAATTAAAGTAACTTAAAGCTTTTCACTTGATTACCATGTTTTAAGTTAATTATAACATAGTAACTCATGTTAAATCGTATATCGATTTTTGTTTATATAATTTATGTCAAAATTTTATTTTTCTGATTGTGATATAATTTTTTATTATTTTTATTAATAATCCTGAAGATGGGCCTAGCCCGAAATATATAGATTAAATAATAAAAATTATATTCAATTAAAACGGGGTAATTTGAGGAAAAACAAAATAACAAAATATAAAAATTTTAAACCCGGCAAAACAAGGTTATAATATGAATTTTAAAAAATATTTATATCAAAGAATACCGTGTGGGAAAACTTTCGTTTTGATGCCAATAAGATAAAAAAAAAGTTTGAGCCCGATCCGATAATATTTGATGGACCTCCGTGAAGTAAATAGCTGAGATGGTTATTTTTATTAAATTTTTAGAGTATTTCAGCATATTTTTGCATTATAAAATGTGCATATCGACTAAAATTAATGTTCATTTCTATTTCTATTGTATTGTTATGAATTTTTAAAGAATTGAAAAAACTTAAAAATATCGATTTTGCATTTTAAGCATTTATTTTTTGAGGTCTAACAGTAATTTTATTGAATTATCGCTTAATTTTTTCATATAAAGTTATACCGCTTAATTTTTATCGCTTAATTTTTTCATATATTTTTTTTTTTTTTTTATAAAATGTGTTGTGTAGTAGGAATTACAATATGTGTCACAATAACACATCAAAACCTTTTAAGACCAAGGTCCCACAACAACATACGTTCAAAGATGTTGATGGACGTAAATCTTTCTTTTTTTGTTTTTTATATTTTTGGTTAAAGAATGGATAACTAAACAAAAAATCCTATCACTGACAAAATATGACATAGGCCAATATTTTATGATAGAATAGAGAAAATAAAAGTAAATTAAAAAGTAAATAGAAAATGTTTACAAAAATTTGATGAAACAAAACAAAACTGTAGTTGCCAATAATCCATATAGTTTTGAGTATGCGTAGAAAACTCTGTATGCGGTAGAGACACGGGCTTTGATATCTACATGCATGTCATTTAACGATGTTATTACAGACCCGAGGTATTTGAAGTTTTCCACGCGTTCCACTTCATAGTCGCCAGAATCCAGATTTCCGGGAGGTATGTTCTTGGATGTTGTTAACACTTTAGTTTTGCCGGTGTTGATGCATAATCCAAGCCGTTTAGCATTTCTTTCAAGCTGAGAGAGACTATCCTTAATGTCGCTTGTTCTACGTCCGAGAAGCACAATATCATCTGCGTAGCCAAGAACTTGACTAGATTTGTTATATATGCAGTTTTGTGTCTCAATTCAGCTTTTTCTTATCGCGTACTCCAGCGCCAAATTATATAGTACGGGCGCGAGTGCATCACCTTGTCGAACACCTGATGTTATATCGATAGGATCAGAAACTGACCCTTCGATTACTATTCTACATTTTGATCCCGATGTTGTGAGTTTGCACAGAGAAACAAGTTTCTCTAGGATACCAAGGCATATGAGTGCGGACCAAAGGTTTTCGCGGATGATACTATCATATGCTTGCTTGAAATCAACGTAGAGCTGGTGAATGCTGATGTTGTACTCCCAACATTTTTCTAGAATCATCCTTAAGGTAAAACATTGATCTGTGGTTGACCGGTTGGGACAAAAACCACACTGATAGTCACTGATGATAGATTCGGCGAACGGGATGAGTCGAGCAAGTACGACATTAGCTAGTATTTTATATGCAGTGTTCAACAGTGCGATGCCACGATAATTCGCACACTTTAGACGGTCACCTTTCTTATGTAGCGGAATAATGAGAGCTGTTTTCCATTCAGCAGGTAGTCCTTCTTGGTCCCAGATTGCAAGAATCAGATCGTATATACGTGAGACCAGAGCTGCTCCTCCATTTTTCAAAAGTTCTGCAGGAATACCATCGAAACCTAGTGATTTGCCATTTTTCAGTTTTTGATGGCAGCTTCCACTTCTTCTATTGCTGCGTAAGGGACAAAAATCTCCTCAGTTGATGGAGCAATTGCTCGAACAGGATTAATTTCATTCGCCCTATTCAGTAGTTCTTGAAAGTGGGATCGCCACACTGCCAGCACATCACGTTCACTTGTTGTGAGTTCATTATTTTCATTTTTGATGGCTGTAGATCTTGGGTGGAAATCTTTTGTCAGATTCCATGCATTGGCCTTTGCCATTTGGCCTTTTGAATTTCCGTTGGCCGCATACCCGTAAAACAATTTTAAAAAAAGTGCATGAAATGGGCACTAATTGTACATGACACAATATCTCCGTACACAAAATATTTCATAACACCTGTCATGCACATGATGTGCAATATACCATGCACATGTCGTAAAACGCCTTAGCACATATGGTCACAGACATTTCAGACTCATGTATACCAAATGTTTGTTTGGAATGTTTACTTTTTTCAGATACATGTTCATGACATGTGCATCACCAGATTTACAGAAATTTCAAATAGTTTCTTCAGGAAATTTCCAGGTTCATTTTAGACACAGATTCACCACTTAGGCATTTACATGTTCACGATGAGTTTACAAAAGGTTCATACATTTTCTGTATTCTTCATAGAAACATGTTTATGATATATTACAAAATATCAAATAAATTCGTTATAATAGAAATATCATAAGTTTATACTAACCGCAATGTGTAGTCATAACACGGCTGCTATTTTCATAGACTTTAAGCCGAGAAGCGAATAGCGATATCTAAAGTATATGTGAAATTTTGTAAACTATGTATATCTGAAATGGATAGAACTCTAGTGAATTTTAAACATTTGAAATTTACATATTTCGTACACAAGCATATACGCATTTTGTCCACATGTAATAGGTCATTTCGTAAACCATGTTTCATGCTAATTTTATAAACAAATGCACAAATATAAATTCACACGGTGAACATTTGTTTAATGTTTACATGTATACATGTATACAAAATGTGCGTATAACATTTTATTAAAAGTTCTATGCACATTTTGTGAAAATGTTTACATGATTTAAAAATGTTAAATTAAAACAAATTTGTAAGACGTAAGTACTCAAATACATTTACTCTTCAACTTAATTTAAAATATTTACTAGAATATTTTAAAAAAATACAAAATTATAGTCAAAATCAAATGTGCACGAAATGTGCACCTATTCGAGCACCATGCACATTATGTTTGTCGGGATATATATATATATATATATATACATATATATATATATATATATATATATATATATATATATATATATATATATATATATATATATATATATATATATATATACATATATATATATATATATATATATATATATATATATATATATATATATATATATATATATATATATATATATATATATATATATATATATATATATATATATATATATATATACATACATATTTATATATATATATATATATATATATATATATATATATATATATATATATATATATATATATATATATATATATATATATATATATATATATGTATATATATATATATATATATATATATATATATATATATATATATATATATATATATGTATATATATATATATATATATATATATATATATATATATAAATATATATATATATATATATACATATACATATGAGAAATTTCACGAAGGTTCAACATCATTTCGACGAGCGATTGTAGAAAAACTACTGAATCGATTTTCATAAATGATATGTCGTTGAATAGGTATTAAAACAAAGTTTTTAAAAATGTACACTGTTAATTTTTTGAAATAATTTTTAACGGTGTAACATAAGAAAAAAACTGTGTAATTGAAGAAAAGATGGCACAGCCTCTTTTTTTTTTTTAACTAAATTGAAGCTTATTTTATATCTAACCACTTGTGAAAGTTTAGTACTAGTGATATTTTTTGTTTTAAAGATAAAATTCGTTGTGCATATGACTGTCGGGAATCAGTTTTTTTTGTTCTGGAGGAAAATTATAAAAATGGCGTTATAAACTAAGAGATTTTTTTTTATGTTAAATATCAAATATTTTATTATTAAATGAACTTTTTAAAATATTATAAAAAGTATATATGTAGTAGAATAAATAAAATAAATACAATTGTTAAAAATGATTTACTTATTTTACAAACAGAAGTTTCTTTTGAATAGGAAAGCACTTCTGCAATTATTTTCTTGGTATTAGATGGCATAAAAAAATGAAATGTTTATTTATCACTTTTAGTAATCACTTGTTACTCTTATAAAAAATAATTTGACAGTCTCGACTGCAAACAGAAAAGTCGTATAAATAACTAAATATATTTAGGAACTTTTGACTGGAGAAGTATTATGTTATTATGGAATCATAAAGTAAAAGATTGTATTTTAACATTAAATTACAAATATTTTATTATTGAATAAACTTTTTAAAGTATCATACAAAATATACTTGTAGATTAAAGAAAATAAATATAGTTATTAAAAATTATGTACTTATTTTACATTTAAAAGTTTCTTTTGAGTTGGAAAACATTTTTGCATTTATTGTCTTAGTATTTAATGGTACAAAAGAATGAAATTTTTGAGTTCCACTTATAGTAATCGCATTTTTATATCGATTTTGTAATTTTTCTTTTGTTAATTCATATTCATTTTTATCGGCGTATCCAAAGTTCATGTTAGATTCCCATTTTAAAGCCCATTCGAAAAGTTTTTTTGGTGTATCAATAATATCTTTGCCCGCCATACTATAATGGTGTGTAGCACGCTTTAGTGTACCACCAATTCCATCACAAGGTCCCTTTCCATGGCTGGTAGCATGAAAATGCCATTCTGCATCAACCTTAAATGGTGGCATAAGTTAATGGTGGCTCCATATACCAACATGCACCCACATATACCCAGACACACACACGATGACCGCTTAGTCCTATAAGCGATTAATACGATTATTGCTTACATTAGGTTGGTCATTATTAATATTATTATTAGTTTCATTCAAATTTAAGTAATTGTTTCTAATTAAAAATTGTATTCAAATTTTCAAAAATATTGGAAAAGGTAGATATTTGGAGAGAAAAAAAAACTGGACTAGTAACATTATGCATAATGCAACGGTTGTTACTGTTAGAAAGCGGTACAGGATCATTTATATTAGATGAAAATATGTTAGCAGTAGTAGAACACAAAATAATAGCACTTTTGTAGGGATCTGACTGATCATTCGATATAATTGTATCACTTAGATGCACAAGTGTAACATTAATTGGTGTATTTACCGTTTCAGTTGCAAGTTTCAGCCACTTTGGACTGTTTAGGTTTAATTATACCAATAAATTTTCGACATATTCTTATTGTTGAAGCTGTATATGGTTCCGGTGCACCTCCATTATCATTACAAATAACATCAGGAGCCTTGTAGCGGAAACCACTTAATCCTACACCGATTAAATGTCACCATTAGATATCATTCCCCGTTCGTTCCTTTTACAGGTTCCATCAATAGGTCATTGTTAATAGTTGACCAAATCCCAGGATACAATGCACTAATGAAAATTTTACATAAAAAAGAAAGAAAACATGCAATGGTGAAGTGTCAACTCCTACCATGCCAAGTTACAACCTGTAAATTTATTTTCCGAAAAGAAATAATAATCTAGGCTCCAATTATAGATTCATTCACCCACACATCCATATCCCATACATACACACACATGTACACGCATTCACGCACCCATTCATACATACCTGCACACCCTCACATATATACATATATTTAAAAAAAAATGACTCACCTCATGGTTTTTCGAGTCCCCACTCCCGTCGTTTAGCTCAGTCGCTCATCCTTAACCAGCTCCCAAATCGGTAAATTCTGGTTTCAGAATCTCAATATTGTTGCCCCGAAATTGGTTCAATCCCCTTGTAGATGTAGCAGGCGGTAAGAAATCTGAAGGGGTTAAAACTTATCTCCCCGACTTGTGCCCTGGTATGAGTTAACCCCGATTATCTCAACCGGCAATTTTATAAGTTTGATTTGTATATTTATAATTGATAGCAACACAGAGATGTAAGTAAACTTTTTGTTAAACTTATTACGAACAAATTATCACCGTCCAAAAGAAAACACAAAAACTAAATTAGTAACTTATATTATCCAGAGTTTCAATAATTTTCCTTGTTGTAATTACAACTACAATTATCACAATTCATTGGAAACAAACAACAGCTAAATTTGTAAATTTATACTAATAACGAAGTGCACTATTTATAGGTTATGATTATACTTTACAATTTTCACAGTTCATAAGAAACAAACAACAGCTAAATTTGTAAATTTATACTAATAACAAAGTACACTATGCTTAGGTTATGATTGCACTTTACAATTATCACAGTTCATAAAACTAGTATCACAGATTTCTTTATACACAATCAGTACGACAAGATACTACTATCAATATTAACCACCATAGAGCAGTTTCCAAATTATTGTTTCCTTGGTGGTTTTTTCTGGATTATGATTCAACATAAATTGGTTTATTTTCCAAAACAAACATGCGACATCTCTACGTCAAAATCAAAACTCAAAAACAGCTGTCTACTTTTTAGACACAGAATCGAAAAATCTTCAGTAGACAAAAAGTCGAATTATGATTGATTCATATGAAATGTAGTTTTGGGATTTTCTTAACACAGCACAAATTATGTTAAATCAGAATTTTTGTTTTTTTTGAGATTTTACATTTGCAACACCCAATTGCAATAAAAAAACCATGCGGCTAACTGAACTATAGTAAGAGCCATAAAATAGCCATAGGAGATTTTTCCTTTTTATTTGTGTAATTTAACTAACACGGTACTAACAAAAAAAAATACTATATGTGTTATTATGGTTTTCCATATTATTCACTGTTTGTGTGCTTTTGTCACTTTTGAATTAAAATGCAATATTTTAAATATACTTTTTACTGTTTATTTTTAATTTTATTTTTTAATAATAATATAAACTTCCTTATAGTAACAATTTGGATTTTATTTTTTATTTTATAGAATATCGATTTCGACTTACGTCATCCTCAGTTCTTAAATTATTATTACAATTTTTGCTTAAACTATTACTTATATACTATTTCAACTGCTGTTTTTTATTATTATGTCATATATTTTGTTAGTTTTAGTGTTGATTTTATCATTTAAAATGTTGTTATTGTTTTTATGTTTATATATTTCTATTTCTTCCAATCCATCTAGATGTTGTCCTCTTCTTTTTTTATGTAATATGGTTAAATTTGTGTTGATATTGGTGTATTTGTATTTTTCACATTTTTTTTAAATGTTGGGCGTATCTGGACTTTGGATCGCTTCTGTTAATTTCATTGGTGTGCTCGATAAATCTTTTTTTGAAGGACCGCCCCGTCTGGCCTATATAAAATTTACTGCAGTCGTCACAGGTAAGCTTAACACCTGTGTCTAAGGTTTGGGTTTTTTTAGTTTTTAGGTAGTTTTCTATTTTATTTTTGTTTTTGTAAACCGCAATATATCCATATTTTTATAAAGTTTTTTGCATTATTTTGAATGTTGTTTTATTGTATGTTACGCCTACGTATTTTTTACCTGCTAAGTTTTCTTCATTTTTCAACGTTGTTATGGTTCGCAAATTTTTCTTGTTTTTATATTTTCTATTTAATGTGTCAATTATTTCATTTTTATATCCGTTTTTACTGGCTATGTATTTTATGTTGTTTAGCTCGTCTTGATAATTTTCAGCATTCATTGGTATATTGTTCAATCTATTGATCATGTGGTTGTAGGCAGCTAGTTCAGTGGCGTAGCCAGAATTTTCCATCGGGGGGGTCAAGTATTATTTTATAAGACTTAATAGTTTAACCCAATAAACAAATTAATTAGTTTTATTAATAATTCATTACAATAATATATACTTCATTTTGATGTTTCCTTAATTTTAATTTTTTTAATTAATGATTTTTAAAAAAAAAGATTAATGATTTTTTTAGCTATCTTAAATTATTTTTAATTCAATTTAATTCAATTTATTTTTATTATATATTTACAATTGAATCGGTCATTTCAAAAACCTCATAAGTCACTCAATTAGAATTTTTCAGAAATCAATAAAAACTGTTTCATACACAAACAAATGAGTTTTAAAGGACTTTTTTATGTTTAATTTAGTATTTGAGTGGTGAAAAATTAAAATAGCGAATAACCTTTACAATTTATTAATAGAAATAATGAAAAAAACCTGAAAAACAGTTCTTGACTTATGTTGTTTTAGCAAGAAATAGGGTTAGTGGTATAAAGTTCAATCAAAAAAATCGTAGTAATCATATTTTTTATTGCTTATTATTGTGAATTACACTTAAAAATAATCTTATTAACATTTTACATGTATTAATTTGTCATGTTTTAATATCTTTATGGTACATAGTCATATTCTACATCATTCTTAATTATGAGTTAATTCATATATAATAGTATAATACGTATATAATTCATATATAATTCATATATAATACGAATCCTCGAAAAGAGGACGAGTGTCATGGGTCCGTACCGGCGGTTCCTCTCGTCCTACGCAGGGATGCAGGACTGCTATCGCTATCGACTTACGTGGTTTTTACCCAGAATACGCATCTCCCTTTAAGGAACCATTTTCTGCAAAATAAGCATGTTGGTAAAAAATGTGACTTAAGAGGTTTTTGAAATGACCGATTCAATTATAGTTTAAAAACATATTATACAATTTAAGAGTTCAATAAAATTAAATATTTTTCAGCTTTATTATACATTTTTGATTTCTCAATTTAAAGATTTATTTTATTTATTATAATTATTTTTATATTTTATAATGCTATGCCGGGAAAAAAAAGTTATCTAAAACAAAAATACCCTGTGTATGGTTGTGGCTAACTTAAAATAAAACAAAAATATAAAAACTTAATCTAAACTTAAAAACTAGATTTAAACGTTATGTTAATATCAAAAAAGTGTATACAATTATTTAATATTTAAATAATTGTAAAGTTTAACAAGGTAATTTAAAATTTTATATTTTCCTAAAGCTTAATTCGAATTCTCAAAGATTATATAAAGATGTGTTAGAGCTTGCAAATGTGTATCAAAATCTTATGTCGTTTTCTTTTTGACAAAAAAAGCGATCTAAGAGCAAAAAAAGTGTCAGATCGTATTCGTATTCTTTTTGTACAAAAAATTACTCTTTTTTTGATCTGAAAATATTTTTTCTGAATCTAGATTTTTTAGTAGATCAAGTTGCAAATACAATAAATTTACACAAATACATTTACAAATCTGTAAAATGAGTAAACAAACAAGACGCCATTTATTTATTATTATTTTTTAGAGTGAAATAAATGAAATGAAATAAATGTTTTGTTTAAATCGTGTTTCAGATTTAAAATTAATAAAAAATTATTTAATTAAATACTATTAATTAACAAAAACATTAAATGAGAGTTCACAAACACAACTACAAAATTCGATCAAATTTTTTCATATTCGTTTTGTGAAAATAAAATCTTAAAAAAATCACTTTTTCTGCTCTGGCAAAAAGAAAACGACATTAGTTGGTTTATTAAATTATTTTCAATTATTTGACACTTACTTATAAATTTTTCTCTAATTTTAGTGATGAAAATAATCACATGAGGTACATTAGACAGAATGGAGAGAGCTTGTGTTAAGGTTATAATTTGCAGGATGTAGAAAACCAGATTGAGAAAAACTTTATTGATGTTTGCACACAATTTTATTCTCCTACAATTAGAATTAAATTTTACATTTCTGAAATTATTTATATTTAAATTTTCAAAGCTTACTTATCCACTTTGTGTATAATTATATTGAACAAACAAAAATATTATGGTTATAAATCGAATCAATTCTATACTGTAAATAGGTTAACATTAATTATTATTTAAATGTATAATTCGTCTATTCTATAAATTAACAAACTTTCAACAATAGTTACCAAGAACAATATTAATTAATTAAATTTGCTATTAAAATAATACTTTTAGCAATCACCTTCGCGCGTGTTTTAACTTCAAAAGAAAGCAAAAAGGGTGACGTTTAAATTTGTTACTATCATCAATTGCGTTCGGAATTAAATGTTTTTTGTTATCATCGATTGCGTTCGGAAACTTCTTCAACATTCCCCTCCGTAAATTCTGGTGAATTTACCACTGCAGCAACGTCTAGTTTAGCTAGTATCACGGCCGGTCGTGTTAACAATCCATGTGAAGTTTTCACTGTAGCGGATCGAACTTGGTCATCTTTTGATTTTCTAACGCTTACAACGATCGCCTTTTCCCACAGGTTACGTGGGGCTGATTTGTCGCAAATGACCACTACATCCCCTTCCTTCAATGGCATAGTCTTTTCATGCCACTTCGTGGTGCGATTCAGCATCGGCAAATACTCGGCTAGCCACCTTCGCCAAAAATGGTTGGCCATCTCCAGTACCCACCTCCACTGTTTCCTTGTAATCAAGTCACTTTCATCGAATTCTCCTAGTGGCAATGTTGGGCTCCTGAAGAAAGGATTCATCAAGTGGTTAGGAGTTAGCGCATCGTCAGTATCTTTCTCCAATGCAATATACGTAAGAGGACGGCTATTAATTATACTTTCGATTTCGCAAAACAGGCTCCTCAGGGTATTGTCTTTTGGATGACGTTCTTTCAAAATACTTGATAAAACTGCTTTGACTGACCTTATCATTCTTTCCCAGCAGCCTCCCATGTGTGGAGAAGCTGGGGGATTGAAGTGCCATTGTATTCCTTGTTTCAAACACTCGCTTTGCAAACGGTGATCAGATATTTGGCTTAATGCTTCTTTTAACTCTCGTTGAGCACCTTTGAGATTTGTCCCGCAATCGCAATACAAATTTTTTATAGGGCCTCTTCTAGCGTTGCAATTACCAATGGACATTATTAATGCATCAGCTGTTAAATTTGGAACGACGTCTAAATATATTGCTCTTGATACGAGACACGTGAATATGACACCCCACCTTTTTTCTAGACTTCGTTTATTGAGTATCATAAGTGGTCCAAACAAATCTATTCCACAGTGATAGAAACATCCAAATTGACTTTCCACTCTTGCTATCGGTAACTTGGCCATTTGTGGTGGAATTGCTACTGCATCGCGATTTTTACAAGTTTGACATCTCTTCCGACACTCTTTCACTGCAATTCTCAACTGTGGTATCCAAAACTTGGTACGGAGATCGTTAACTACGCTTTCTTGAAATTGGTGGTGGAATTTTTTATGACATTCATCAATTATGAGATGCGTAACTCGATGCTTTCTATTCAGAATCACGGGTGCTTTCATGTCATAGGACGCGTTTGGTGATGATTCTATGCGACCATGCATTCGTAACAGCCCTTCTTCGTCTAGAAAAGGAATCAAGTCTATTATTTTACTTTTATTACTCACCGGCTTATTGTTCATCAGTGCAGACATTTCCTCAGGGTAAGACTGAATTTGTGATTTTTTGATATGATATTTAGATGCTTCTTCAATTTCTTTCCACGATAATGGATTAGTGTTGATCGACTTTTTCCTGATGTGATTGTTAAAATTGTATAGCCCTCTTTTAATCCATGCGGTAACACGAAGCATTTCATGCCAGTCGCTGTAGTCATTCGGTTCGATTGGAGAATAATCTCTTTCACATTTACGGTTCGCATTTATTAAAAAAATCCTTTTAATTTCTGGATCATCATTTTGTACCGACGTTTGTTTTTTCCTCACTGGCCATTCCTTTTCGTCGTACTTAAGAAATACCGGACCTTGAAACCACTGATTGTTTATATCGAATGCAAGAATTTTTGTTGCTTTAGTAGCATGATCTGCTGGATTTTCTTTGCTGCTGACGTAATTCCGTTGTGATGGTAAGGATGATTCTAGTACTTCCGCAATACGATGAGCTACATACGGCTTGAATGAACAAAATTCGGTGCTGATCCAAGCCAAAACGGTTTGTGAATCACTCCAAAATGTTGTCGACCAAATTTTTATAGAGTGCTGTTGATGAATCATGTTTGACAAACGAATACCTAATACCGCTCCTTGCAGCTCTAATCTTGGCATAGATAAAATTTTGTTGCTCTTTTGTGAGGCTATTTTCGTTTTACTAGCAACAAATCTCACAAGATAATTACCCGCATTGATTTTAAATCGGAAAAAAGCCACGGCAGCATACGCTCTGTCACTAGCATCGGTGAATATATGGAGCTCAATATTTTTTGCACTCAAAAATGTGTCCCAGTAATTGCGAGGTATCCTCAAATTCTCTACCTTCTTCAATTCTTTTAGCCACACAAACCATCTTTTACCAAGATCCTCGGGTAGAGGTGTGTCCCAATCACTAATTTTTCGCATCCAAATGTCTTGCAGAATGATCTTTGCCCTAACCATGTAATGAGCAAGATAGCCTATGAGGTCAAAAACACTCATCGTCGTGCGCAGTGTTTCCCTTTTCGTCGGCATTTTTGAACTCTGCATTGCTTCTTCGTATAGCTTTACAAATCTTAATCGAAACATGAGCTCGTCTGCTCTGGTGTCCCAAAATAGTCCCAGAATTTTTTCCGTGAAATCTTCGTTGTCAACATTCATGCTTATTACAGCAGACTGGCAGGTTTTATCATAGAAGTTGCTCATAATCATCGACGAGTTTGAAATGACGTTTCGCAGATCAAAGTTACCATGTTTACAAATTTCTATCACCGATTTTGTAACCTCCAGCGCTTCCTGTTCTGACTCAAATGAGTCCATGTAATCATCGACGTAAAATCTTTCTTGGATCGCATGAACAGCTCGAGAATTACCGTTTTCATACTCTAGTGCATTCCGTTTTCTTACATATTGCGCACTGCATGGCGAGAATTTCGCTCCAAAAATCATTACAGTCATCATATAGGTTTCTGGCTTTTTCGATTTATCAGAGCGCCACAAAAAACATTGAAATTTTCGGTCTGCTTCCCGAATTTTTATCATATGAAACATCTCGCGAATGTCAGCAGCAACGGCGAATTTTCCTTCTCTAATTTTCATCAATAATCCAACAAGAGAACTGTAATGGTCAGGACCGGTCAATAATTCCGAATTCAACGATACCCCTGAAAATTTAGCTTTCGCATCAAACACAAGTCGCAATTTTGGTTTACTTGGCGTCGATATTCCAAAATGAGGCAGATACCACATATTATCGGAAATAGCTGCAACTTCACCCTCACTGAGTTTCACCGCATACCCTTTAGCAATGTAATCCTGTATCTTCAATCGATATACATCGCCGAATTCTAAATTTTGTATCATTTTGTTTTCAATAGATACCAGTCTGCGTAGACACATGTTAAAATTATTTGGCATTTTCGAAACATCTGTTTTCCATAAGAGCCCAGTGACATAACAGTCACCTTCACGTTTAGTTGTATTTTTTAATATGTCATAAGCTCTTTTTTCGATCGAGGATTGAATGTTTTGCAATACAGGTTTTACTCCGAAATCTTCCATTGAAAAATATCGCTGAAGCATCTCCTCCAGTTTCTCCTCTTCCATTATCTTGCATTCACATATAAGAAGTGTTGAGTGTTTTTCTGTTTGACCACCACAATGAGACTCAGGGCCATGAATACTCCAGCCTAATTTTGTTCTAACTGCCACAGGACCTATTTCCCCAGGGTCAGTCTTTGATTCAAGAGGTGCAATTAAATTGCTATTATCGAGGCCAATTAGTATAGTAGGAACAGCACTTTTTAAGGATTCAATATCGATAGCGCGCAAATATGGATATCTTATTTGAATTTCCTTAGCATCAAGATCTTGGGAAGGTAATGCAAGCTGTTTGACTGTACTCACATTCTTTAAGTGATATTTTGAACTGTTAACACCTGGCGCTGAAATACCCAATTTGACTCTAATGGAATCCTTCTCAAGATTAGTGATATTTTTTGTCCACCCCATCCATAATGGAACTATTGGTCCTGTGAGCTGCAATTTATTTGCTGTCTCTTCTTCCAACAGAGTAACACTAGCACATTCGTCTAAAAGAGCATAAGTAGATATTTGTGATACAGGCCCATGTAGAACGACAGGAACTATTTTAAACAATGTATTTGCATCGCCATTAAAGTGTGACATTGTCGGTTCGACCTCGTCTTTTAAATCGATCGAATCGGATGAATTTTTAGAATTCGTGTCTTCCAACAGTTTATGAAAACTTCTGGATCCATCAGAATCTTTGTGAAAACATCTTTGCCATCGATGCCCTCTTTTGAGACATACGAAACATAGTTGATTCTTTCCCGCGAATTTCTTTCGATCATCGCATGTCATTCGCAAAAACTCTTCGCATTGTGAAAGTTGATGTTCTTCACTCGAGCATTTGAAACAAATCCGCTTCTTTTTCTTTCTTGATTGTTCGGCGTCCTTTCCAATTATTGAACATTGATGTACATTTATTGAGCTTTTATGTTTATTTGATTTACCTTTGTTTTCTCGTGATGTGCTAGCAGGGATCATATCGACATAATCTTGGCTTTCATCAAGAAGCCACTTACTAAATGTCCCTATTTTAACAACCCTGCCGCTGTCTTTCCATTCTCTTCTATATCTGCACCATTTTCGTCGCAAACCATCGGGCAGCCTCTCAACAAGCATTTTAATCAACATCGGATTCATTTTATCTGCTTCATCACCAACTGCAGAAATATTAGCTGATATAGTTAAGATCAGCATAGCATAATCCGCTATAGATTCTGGCCGTCCTTCGTTTGGCTGCTCAGCTGACATTGCTTGATCGATCGAATTTTGTATAACGTGCTCAGATTGTCCAAATCGGAAAGCAAGCATATCCATGGCATCGTCCACTGTATCAGGAGTGAGTAGTAGCCCTGATACAGCCTTTAATGCCTTGCCCGTTAATGCATGCTGTAGTCGATTGCGGTTTGCTGCACTAGAAAAGTGTTCCTTCGAATCGGTGTATGAACGATAAAATGCTGGCCATTGCATTGCCGTGCCATCGAAGCTTGGTAGATGACGAAGCTCTTGCTGAACTATATATCTTTTCATTTGACGAAATGTTTTGGACGTATTCACCTGATCCACATCCAAAGTATTATCGTCTTCACTACTATCCAGAGCATCACAATTTAATGTTTTGGATGTTGATGCTTTCTGTGTTGACGCTTGTGTTTTCGTTTTCATATTAGAACGGCGCAACTGTGGTTTTGATGCGTCACTATTATTATTTTTTTCTTTTAATAATCTTTCATTTATTGCCTGCAGCTCCTTCAACTGCTGGTTTTGTTTATTTATTATTTTTTCCATTTGTTTCATCCTTGCATCAATGGATTTCGCTTGCCTTCCTTTCTGCTCCACACATTCTTTACAATCCCAGGAATCGTTTTCGCCCACATTCGGATTGCCCACGCATAGCTTGTGATACCATTTATCACAGGTGTCGCACTGTATCATATCATTTTCCCCGTCATAAATAGCGCTACATACCACGCAAGGATTTGCCCTATCTTCTTCAGTCGGTTCATATACCATTCTAAATTTTATCAATTTCTTAGCTATCTGACTAGCTCAATTTGTGTTCAATAATGATATATATATATAGCTATCTAACTAGCTCGCTCACAAAGTGCTCTAGTTTCAATTCTACTTGGGTCCTGTCACGGTCGCCATTTGTTAAGGTTATAATTTGCAGGATGTAGAAAACCAGATTGAGAAAAACTTTATTGATGTTTGCACACAATTTTATTCTCCTACAATTAGAATTAAATTTTACATTTCTGAAATTATTTATATTTAAATTTTCAAAGCTTACTTATCCACTTTGTGTATAATTATATTGAACAAACAAAAATATTATGGTTATAAATCGAATCAATTCTATACTGTAAATAGGTTAACATTAATTATTATTTAAATGTATAATTCGTCTATTCTATAAATTAACAAACTTTCAACAATAGTTACCAAGAACAATATTAATTAATTAAATTTGCTATTAAAATAATACTTTTAGCAATCACCTTCGCGCGTGTTTTAACTTCAAAAGAAAGCAAAAAGGGTGACGTTTAAATTTGTTACTATCATCAATTGCGTTCGGAATTAAATGTTTTTTGTTATCATCGATTGCGTTCGGAAACTTCTTCAACAGCTTGTGTTGAGAATAATCTAGGTCGGTTATAAATTAGTTTGAGACATTTGTTTTGTGCTGTTTGTAGTTTTTTAAGGTGAATATTGGAACTGGTAAACCAAACGGGTGCTGCATATAATAAGGTACTACGTAAGATGGATGTATATAAAAGTCTTTTATTTGAAATTGAAAGTTTAGATTTTTTTGTAATATACTGTACAGTATTCGTATCTTTTTTTGACATTTTTCTACTGATGAATTGATGTGATGCTTGAATGTTAATCTTTTGTCTATTATAACTCCTAGGTATTTTATAGTTTCTGACCATTGTAATGGAATTCCATCCATTGAAAGAGATTCATTATTTGGGAGATTTCTTGAAATTATTTTTAATTAACTTTAATAAAACAAATATCGAATAATTTTTATTTCAAAAAAAAAATATTTTTACAATATTTTTTTTTTTTTAGTAAAAAGTGTTGTGTAGTAGGAATTACAAAATGTGTCACAACAAGACATAGCTAGCTTTTAAGACCTTATAGATCCCACAAAAACATGCATCTTGAGGTGTTGGTGGACGCTTTTTTTAAATTTTTGTGGATTAAAGGCACTCGAGACTATTGATTCGGGCAAAGCATTCTATTTGTACGATGTACGCACAAAGAAATCCCTTTGCATTTTGTTACTGTGGCAGTGAGTAATCCCGACAGTTTGACTATTTGCACAAACAGATTGACGAGTTGAACGAGGAAAAGAATATGTCTGAGGCATTATAGATCTAATTTTATCCGAGCACTGCTGGTGACGATATTTATAAAAAACAACGAGATCAGCAACAGTGCGAAGATGTTGTAGGGAATTAAGATTTAATGTTAAATTTCGATCACCAACAATTCGTATAGCACGCTTTTGCACAGAGTCCAAAAGGCACAAGATGGTAACAGATGCAGTGCCCCAAGCTTGACAACAATACTCCATGCAGGGACGAATATAAGACTTATAAATGTGGAGGAATTGATACGGAGAAAAATATTTTTTACATCTATTGAGGAGGCCAAGTTTTCTTGATGCGCTCTTTGCCATGGCCATGATATGATCGTTCCAGAGTAAGTCATTGGAAATTGTGGCTCCCAATAAACGAATGTTTTCACATTTGTCTATTTGGTCGTTACACATATTAATTGAAATTTCATGGGGAAACTCGGTCTTTGATCTGGAAACAATCAATAGCTGTGTTTTGGTGGAATTAAAATTGACCACATTTTTGTCACCCCAATCGGCGACTTTTTTCAGGTCCTCGTTTACATTTATGGCAGCGTCTCTCCGGGCGGGATTTATTCGTTCATGCATTTTACTCTTTGAAGATAGGGGGACGAATGACTTGGTGTAATGTACTATCATCTGCAAAAGTATTTATTGGGTTATTGGTGATTTGCAACACTTCGTTGATACAAATTAAAAATAAAGTGAGAGATAAAACTCAGCCTTAGGGTACACCAGCGTTAATTAATTTGGACTCAGAAATAAAGCCATCTATAGATATCGAGATGTATCGGTTAGACAGAAAATTTTGAACCAACTTCACAACTGCGGGATGAAACCCGTACGCAACGAGCTTGTTGATCAAGTGGGCATACCAGATTCGATCAAATGCTGTTGAGATGTCTAATGCGATTACGTACGTTTCACCACCTTTCTCAAGTATACTATTCTAAAGATGTGCTACATAGTTCAATAGATCAATAGATGGTTCAATAGATGGTTGTCCTCCAAAAATTTGGATATGTGTGAATTAATAAATTGCTCGTATATTTTAGACAGGACTGGGAGTAAGGCTATTGGCCTGTAATTTGAAATATCACATTTCGTTCCTTTTTTGGGACAGGCTGGACATTGGCCAACTTCCAGCAGGATGGAAAAATACCAGATTTATAGGATTTATAAAATATTTTGGTGAGAGTTGGTGCAATATAAAACAAAAATATCGAATAATTTTTAATTAACTTTAAAAAAGCAAATTTCGAATAGTTTTTTATTAACTTTAAAAAATGATAATTTTGGTTATTTTTAAATAGAAATTTTTGTGCTAGTGATTTTGAAATTTAAACTTATTTGAAACTGAATGACACTTTACCTATTGATTCGCCTCAAACCTTTGTCTAGGAAGGGATGAAAAAGGATTTCCCTGATTAATCAAATTCCTTAAAATATCAAGGGGTTAGATATCATTTTAACTAAATTAACACAATTAATTTTGTTTTGTATTTAGAACAACTTCCAGGACACTTTGTTTTGTCCGATCTTATCTATTGTCCGATCTACGAAATTGTTATTTGTTATTTTCGGCACGGAATACTAGTTATGAAAAAATTGCTGTAATTTATTTCTCAATTCCTATTTCACGATGTACAGGAATAGGGCTACAGATGTACTCATAAATAAGGATTAGTAGACAAAATAGTAGACCAGTGGGCATAAATAAAAGACGCCAGAATAGTACATTATGATACTAGGACGTAAAGCTAAAGATTTTAGACGTATGTGGAGTTTGCAAATCGAGGCGCTAGCCGAGATTTGCATCCACATTAAGTCCAAAATAGCTTACGTCCGTGCATCATATACTATTTTTATTCGCCGCAAGCAAAATATTTAAAAAAAAATGTTTATTCTAAATTAAAATTATAAATTTGCATAAATTTTGAAATAAAAATATGTGGAACAAGTTACCTTTGACATAATATTTATTATTTTTTCCAAATTATTGTATCACTATTTTTTTTTTATTTAGCGTATGGTTTTTTTTGTGAAACATTAAAAATTAAACTTAAAATAGGTAGACTCTTCTATGAAATCTACCTAAAACAAAACATGGATACACATTAGATGAACTTACAATCGATTTGATTGCGCGTCTTTTAGTTAAAAAGTAAAAAGTAAAATATTTTAACATTAGGCAGTACATTTGTACATTAGATGTTTACATCGAGCGAGTCTATCCATGCTACTACATCGGGAGTTGCCAAATGGATGTCGCCATTGTACCGTCGAATAGGACACACAGTTGCAATGTGTTTTATGGTTTGTTGTGGAGCGCCGCAGTCACACTCAGGGGACTCTGAAATGTCCCACTTGTAGAAAGAATCAGCCCAACGTCCATGATTCGTTCTTATTCGGTTTAGTGTAGTCCAGGTATACGGTGACGTAGCAGATCGGTGACGTAGCAGATCGAAACCAGGTTGGGTAGAAGTCGGGTTAGTAATAGAAAGGCCAGTTGTATTGTAATGATGCCAGGAGGTGTCCCAGGCATCCAAGATATTAAAATTAGTTGCCAGCAGGTTGCTGGCAGTTTTATGTGGAGGCTTTCTTGACTTCAATCGACAACGAGTGTGGTCACCGTAATATTCGTGCAAGGGTAACGTGATGTTGTTGGTTACCTTTTTATGTTCACGCATGAGAGCATGCGAGCGTAGGTGTAGCGATATTGCTTAACACAGGGCCAAGGTAAAGGGGTGGATCTGATAGTACCACTTATAGTACGCATCGTGGCATGCAGCTGGCAGTCAACTTTTTGAGTATGTGTGCTAGTGAGTATGTGTGCTATCACTATGACAACATAGTGGGGGATGGGGTTCTGTGGAACGAAAAGAAAGCAACTGTTCAATTCATTCGTAAGATGCCAGGGAAAAAAATGTTAATATTAGAATATTAGAGCAATTCTTCTAGATTACAGAAACTTTAAAATTTCAATGGGTTTAAACCCGATTAAACCCGTATGTCGCTACGCCACTGGTTACTGTAATTGGAGGTTTATCTGGTAGACCGTGAAGGTCTACCGTTTGGTCTTGCACGCCATTAAACCCTGCGCTAGCTCACTCGAGCGAAGGTTCTAGACCAACCTCACTAACAAGAAAATTTAACATAAAAAAAAAAAAAACAAACGAAGCGTGCCTTAAACATCACCATCCAGATCTCCCAAAGGGAAATCTGGCATGCCACAACCCTCCCTAAATAATTACCCTTAGCAATTCATTGAATTATGACAACAACTAAGATAACAAAACACTACCATATATGAATACATCAAAAGTTAATATTAAGAAAATAAATAGAAAACAAAAAAAAACTTCTCTGAATATGTCTCCGATGATTTCCTGATGTGTCTTCTTATTGTTTTCTTCTATTAGAAAAACACCAAATATATTTCTTTTTCTCTTTATTCAAGACAAATCTTTAAACATAATTTTCATAACTTTCTATTGGTATCGTTATGAAGTTGAAAAATGCCCAAACAGAAATCTTAGATTCTGATCTAATACTATCATAATTCACGAAGTCATAATTTATTCTTTTTTTTTGTACCTTTTTCTTGACTTTATTATCTTGTTAGCCAATCGGCATTTTTGACCATTGAAATGATCACATTATTCACTAAAACATTATTATTATTAATATTATCTTGACCATTGAAATGATCACATTACTCACTAAAACATTATTATTATTATTATTATTATTTTGACCATTGAAATGATCACATTATTCACTAAAACATTATTAATTAATTTCCTTATCAGTATTTTACTTGAAAAACTTCCACAATTCCCACTCAACTCCACGTTAGCAAACTTCAATCTCCCTGCACCAAAAACTCACTGCCAAACAAAAAAACAACTAATTTCTTCAACTCCCAACCACCAACTCATTAATTTTTTTCATTTTATCACGAGCAAAATGAAAACTACTCGGTCAGCATAAATTTCTTTAACCGTTCAATTTCTCTATTCTGCAATTAAGTCTCTGTGAATTTTCATAATTATGTAAAAAAATTAAAACTGAAAGTTAAAAACAATAAGTTGATACGTTGCTTCCGGAAGGGTCAAATTTAGAAGTATTTTAAATGATAGTGTTGTTACACACAATTGGGTTGAGAAGTACAGTGACTTCAAAGCTCTCTTTAGTCTACTACTATAGATAAGGAAGACGGAAATGGAAGCACAACTTACATGGAAGATCTTGCCCGTTACAGGACAGGACGAAAGGAGGAAGTTCGGCTGACTACATTCGTCCTGAGAATCAGAGGAAAATTAAGATGTGAAATGGGAGCTGGGCTCGAACCCAAACCCCGAGAAAGATTCTCAGGCTCTACCGACTGAGCTAGCCGGGCCAGACAAAAAATATATGGCCGAAAACTAAATGAAGACAAGAAAACCAATATACAGAAAACAGGATTTTTCGGATTGTAGGAAGTCAATGAGTACTAGAGGAAAGGTGGTATCTATTGACGCACGTCTTTGGAATGGTATATTTCACGTAGTCGAGAAATAAGGTCCTCCAGTTCATATGAAGCGTTACCAACCAACCGGATAACTTTGGCTTTAACAAATTTTGGTGCCAGTTTGGCACTTATCTGTTTACCAGCGTCACTTAATATGAAGTTTCGACGGAAAACGATATCACCGGGTACGAAAGCACGTTTTCGAGAACGCAAATTGTAGCGAGCTGCATTTTGAACAAAGGCTTCAGCGGTCAGATCTTGAATTCGGGTGCGAATCTTTGATAATTGATCTGAACGATCAAGGGTTTCCCCACTTTCGTCCAGACAATTCAAGCGTCGAAGTAAAGAATAAGACGTACCATGAGTAATCATGGGCAGCCCAAAGGAGGCATAATAGGGGGAACAACCTTAAGTTTGATGTACAGAACATCGAAGAGCACATGCGATTTCACTAAGATGCACGTCCCACCGAGTATGGTCTTCGGTCAAGTACGCACGTAATCCAGCGATGACACTTCTGTTCACTCGCTCGGATGCGTTAGCTTGAGGGGAGTATAAAGCTGTAAAGGTATGGTTGACCCCATACCTTGAAAGAAAGGTTTCAAACAATTTAGATTTAAATTGCGACCCATTGTCTGAGACAATTGTTTCGGGACAACCAAAAACATGGAACACATTAGTTTCTAGCAGTTTGCAGATAGGCTCGGCGGTGAGTTTCCGTAAGAAGAAACGGGAACTTAGTAAGATGGTCTAAGACAATCAAAATAGCTATATGACCAGACTTAGTTCGGGGGTAAGGACCAATTATATCAATATATAACCGTTGGCCGAGTCTTTCAGATTTGAGTGATGTCACCATAGGAGCACGAAGCACGGTGTTAGGTGCTTTGACAGTCTTACAAACGTCACATTGAGAGACATAGGATTTAATTTGTGTGGCCATCCGGGGCCAAAAATAGAATCGACGTAGATGATACAATGTTTTCGCAACACCACCATGTGCAGAGGTAGGAGGATCATGGGCCTGGGAAATCCACTTGGTTGTCAACTCTTCAGGAATCCACAACTTCCAATTTTCACCTTCCGGTGTCACATCACTCGGTGAGAAATTAAGTTTTTTGTACACTAGTCCATCGGACGTACGTAAATCAGGAAGAGAACCGTTGGAATCACTGACTATCTTTACCAATTTAAGGTAATTGTCACTGATGAAAGCTGGGGATTTTAAATCAAGATTAAAATTATCAATTTTGTCCTCGGTAACCGCATCGATGGAGAACATTCGCGAAAGAGCATCTGGAACCACGTTTAGCTTACCACGCCGATGCTCAATCTCAAAAGTGAATCCTTGCAGCTTCAAGCTCCATCGGGCCAAACGTCCTGACAGATCTTTCTGCTGCATTAACCACTTTAGAGAAGCGTGATCAGTAATGATCTTAAAAGAGTGACCCTCGATGTACGCTCGGAATTTCTTGATACCTAGGATTGCAGCAAGGCATTCCTTTTCGCTGACCGAGTAATTTCGTTGAGCTGAGTTCAGTTTCTTGGACATATAGGCTATAGGATGTTCAATACCCTCTTTGTCCAATTGTACCAATACACAACCCACACCATCATTACTCGCGTCGCATTGTAGGATAAACGGCTCGGAATAGTTTGGATTCACCAGAACTGGTGCTGAGGTCAATGCTTTCTCTAACGAGTTAAAGGCCACATCAGCTTCGGGGGTCCACACTAATTTGTTATTAGATTTTTTTAACAAATCCGAAATTGGTGCCCTTAGTGAGGCGAACGCAGAAATAAATCGACGGTAGTAACCAGCCATGCCTAAGAATCTTCTAATCTGTTTCACCGTGGTTGGCACGGGAAACTCAGCAATTGCGGCGGTTTTATCTTCATCGATTTTTAATACACTTCTACCTACTACATACCCCAAGTATTTAACTTCCGGGATTAAGAAATTACTTTTCTCAACATTTATCGTCAAGTTTGCATGTCTTAGGCACTTGGCGACTTCTTTCAGAACATCTATATGGTTTAAAACGGTGTCAGTAACAATTAGAAGATCATCTAAATATACAAAGACACAGGACCTTAAATGGGGAGGGATGACTTGATCCATTAATTTCGTCATTGTTTGGGGCGCGTTACACAGTCCAAACGGCATTCGAACGAACTGGTACAACGGCCGACCAGGAACAGTGAAAGCTGTTTTCTCTCTAGACGATTTTTCGAGAGATATTTGCCAGAAGGCATCTTTCAAATCCAAGCTGGAGATGAAGTTGGCTTGAGGTAAGCGACTTAGAATTCCATCTATTTGGGGAAGGGGATATGCATCTTTCTTGGTGACGGTATTAACCTTACGGGAGTCCAAACATAAACGAACCTTACCAGGTTTGCGTACTAGGACCACTGGCGAGCTCCAAGGACTGTAACTTTCTTCGATGACACCTAGCGCCAGCATACGATCCAGCTCATCTCCCATCATTTTCTCTATTGCTGGTGATATGGGATAGTGTCTTTGTTTGATGGGGACAGCGTCGCCAACATCAATGATGTGTTCAAGCACATGTGTTTGACCTAAACCCATTTTAGAAAATGACGGGAGAAGCCGAATTGCATCCTGAAGCTGTTCATCTTCGTCGGAAGTAAGGTTTGTAGAAATTGATTCAATAGAATAATCTAAAGAAGATGCAAAAAGGACTTGATCTAATAGTTTGAACGTTTTAAAAAAATCAATACCCAGATATAAATCCTGGGTAAGAGAAGGGATGACATAGAGATCAAGGGACTTACTACGGCCCTTAAATGAAACTTTAGTAGTAACACAGCCAATAACTTTTTGGCTGGTACCATCTGCAGTTTTGATCTTAGCTGTAGAGCGAGTAAGAAGATGGGGAGTTTGCACCATTTCTTGTGCGAATGCACCACCGATGACACTGATAGACGCTCCACTGTCCAGCAGTCCAATCCGAGTTTGATTCAATAATTCAACCTTGGCATGATACCTTAGATCATTTGAAAGTGTTGTTTAAGATTGTTTTAGAACGAAATGATTTGCGAATACGCCAGAAACGACGCATTCGAAGAGTGGATCTCGATGGAGATTTGGTATTTCCAATGGCATCAATGAATATTCTGGACCTGGCAGCTAAGTAATCTTGAAGTCGCTGCTTATGTGACTTAAAAGGCAGAACAGGTGGAGTTATAACGCTACTTGGATCTCGTTTGAGGATGGTTATTTGCGGTTCATTTTCCGTTGTGGTTGTCGAAAGGTTAACAACGGTTGATTCGACAGGAGAAGCATCTTCTACACCCGTTGGGATGGAGAGTGTGATAGATGTATCTTCAGCTGGTAGAGATAATTGAACGTTGGTGTCTAGAACTGGAAGAATAGTATTGGTGTCTGTAACTTTAAGAGGGGTTATTTCGGAAGTGGGACCCTGTTTGAAGAGTTCGGGGAGCGAGGAAGTGGGTTTGGTACCCCGCTCCCTCGTCGGTTTTCCTGACAACGACGGCAGTTGGGTAGATAGGTGTCATCTTTTCCACACCCGAAACAGAAAACTCGTCGTGCTGCAGTGCAGTGTTGATGAATGTGACCTTCTCGTTTGCAGTTCCAGCAGTGAGGTGGTTTTGAAAAAGGTTTTGCAATGGATGGGTGGTTAAGTGAACACACTTCGGGTTCTTCTTGGGGTTCATGGACCTCGAGGGATAACTCAGAAATATGCCGTGCAGGTCTAAAAGAAGAATGTCTGTACCTAGAGTTAACATCTGCAAGTAACTTTTCTCGGTCACGACAGAGCTCTCGCAAGTGTTCGACGCTGTACACTTGAACGAACATCAAGTCCTTGCGAATGTCCCCATTTAGGTTGTTTTTCAACAGGGACAATAGGTCTCTGTCACGAAGCTGTGTGTTCAATCTATCGGTTAATCGAAGTATAGCGTGCAGGAAGTCGTCAAATGTTTCACCAGCTCGTTGTTTACGGGATCTCATAAGTTCTCGGATCTCATCGTCAGAACGACGATCCTTGAACTCTACGCGTAAAGCTTGACAAACGTCTGGCCAATGAAGCTGTTGGGTCCGCCGATGATATCGCCAAAACCATTCAGAAGCACGATCGACGAATAAAAGATGAAGGTGACGAGAAAGGATATCAGTTGAATTGGGGAAAGAGTTGTGGTTCAGGACTCCAATTCGATAAATAAATTCTTCTACTTCTAGCCGGTCAGGTTGACCGGTGAACACTACATTCCAATTCCGGATAGTGTTGGAATATTTTTCAGTGGAAGCTGTTCCACTGTTCTGGGTAGGAGGTGGGGGAGGATGAACCTGGGGTGGATATCTAGAAGAGGTGAGGTTCACAGGAGGAACAAACTCACGCTGGAACATGGAAGGAGTAGGGACTGATGACATATTGTACCTGGGTGGATGACGTACTGGGGAAGCTTGTTGATTAGTCATCGGATTATTAGGGACGTTAAGCTGATGATCAAGTGGTTGGAAGTTGAGCGGCTGCCCAGAAGGTTGATGTAATTGTTGATTTGCCGGTGGCATAAATTGGGATCTAGCCTGATCAGCAGTCACCAAAGATGACTGGCCATTCGATGGATGGAGAGATGGTGGTGCTGGACCACGTGACATCGATAATCGAGCCACTTCTTGCGTCAACACCCGTAAAATATTGGCTTCACTAGCCCTTATAAATGCTTCCATCGTTTGTTGGGTGACGGAAGAATTTGGACTACGTACAGTCCCAGACACAGGCGGAAGGGTAGGATTCCTGTAATCGGTATTGTCATCAGCTGTTGTAACTGGTGGTGGGGATGAACGTGGTGTTTTTGATGACCTTAATTTGGAGTTGTCGTTTTCTCTTATATGTTTCTGACGAGGATGTAATTCGTCTTCACTGCCATCCTCCCAACTTACCCGAGAGGTATGTAATGGAGGAGGACCAGCTGGTAACTCAGCTCCTTTCGAAAAGGGGTTTGGGCAGTCGATTTTGAACGAGTAAATCCTTTCTTCACTGCCCCTTGGGACTGTTGAGTGGGAGCCGCGGCTGCTTCGAGGATATCAGATGAAATTACGTATTGGCAGGTTGGGCATGCCGTTAACAGCGAAGGTGCTATCAAGAAACACCTTTTATGGAACGAATGGCCACAGGGCAGAATCAGGGCCTCACTTAGGCCTTCCATCTTCTGCCTGCAAAGATTACATACCGCACTGCTGTTGGCCAAGGTGATTTGGGGAGTGGAAGCCATAGTGACGTAAAGGAAACCGAACGAAAAGAGATGAAAACCAAAAACTTAAGGATTCAAAAAAAACAAAAGAAGTTCCAAGAACTGTTAAAAAAAAATTTATGCTTTCAAAAAAAAAATTGAGACTTCAAAAATATACGAATTCTAAAATATCTAAGAACGATGAAAATAAAATCAAAAAAACTTATTAAAACCAATTAAAAACAATTAAAAAAAAATGATGAATTAAATAAAATTTCAATTAGTGAAACAAATTTCTAAACAAAAAAACGACTAAAAAAAATTGATTTCAATTCAAAATTAAAAACTTTTCAAATAAATAGTAATTCAGAAAATAAAATCAAAAAAATTAAACTTGAAGGTTGGCAGTTGTAGACAAAATGATTTCAATTAAAAAAAATTCAAATTCAACAACACTAAAACAAATTTAAAACAAATCAAGAATTGATATTATTTCTCAAAACCTAAATGTAAGAAAACCAAAACTTCAAAATCTTAGTACTGAAAATAAAAAATCTTACTAAGTTAACTAAAATAAATCTCTAACCTTTACAGTAACAGTTGGAGTTGGTTGGTTGAATTCGGGATCGCTGATACTAAATTCAAAACAAAATTTAAAACTTAATTGCAAACTTACACAAATAAAATTCTACAGTTTAAAAACAAAATAAAAACTTCCATATGTCAATCATAATACAAAAAATTCAAATAAACATTATTTAGAAAAAATTTCAAAATTTAAGCATTAAAAAGTCGATATTCAAAAAAACTTTCGAATTTCAAAATAAATGTTCAAAAATTTAAAATTTACAAGAAATTCCAAAATATACAAAAAAAATTAAAAGCTCAAAAAAAAATTATTTTAACATTTAAAACATTCAAGTTCAAAAATATTAATCAAAACTTCTAAATATCTAAAACTAAAAAAATTCTTAAGACTTTAAAATTTATAAATAATTTCAAAATTAAAACAAAATATTCAAAAAAAACTTAAGATTAACCAAAAATTTCAAATAAACAATTATAAAACAAATTTTCTTTAAAATTACTTTTTTTTTAAAAAAATTACACAACAAAGGTTTCAAAATTAATGAAAATTTTCAATCAAAAAAAAATTTCCAAAATTCCAAAATTATCAAAAATTGTAAAACAAATATTAAAGAAAACTTTTAGAATTACTCAAAATCACTTCTAAAATTGTTCATTAAAAACCCAAAACTATTATAACATAAAATCTTTCAGACTATTTAACTAAGTGAAAAGAAAATTTAAACACTAACAAAAGTTTTCAAAATTTTAACCTTACTTCATACTCCAAATTAATTAAAATATTTAAAACAAAACTCAAAATTAACATAAGGCACAAAAAACAAAACTTAAAACTTCACAACAATGAGATATCCAAAACTTAAAATCTTACATTAGATAAAAAAATTATACAAAAAATTCGAATTGCAAAAATTTCCAAAAATATTTACATCAAATATAATTACCAAAATTCTCAAAATTCTAAAATTACTGCTAACAATTAATAACAATTTTTCAAACAAAAAACTCAAAATTAAAATTTAACTAAAACACTAAAATAATAAGAATTACCCTAACAAAAAATTAAACAAAAAAATTCAATACGAAATATGTTTGTATTAAATAAAATTCTAAACTTCTAAAAAAATTATTTAAAGTACATAATTGCAAAAACATCCAGATTTCAAAATTATTCAGAACAATACAAAGATTATAAAAACTATTCAATAAAACACAAAAACATTGTTCAATTCTTCAAAATTTCTATAATTATAATAAAATTTAAAATTAATAAAAGTCAAAATTCAAAGTAAAAATACAACAAAATGATTTCAATATTTTTCAAAAAAAACTAAGGAAGAGTTGTGACCGACAAGAAACCGATCCGACAAAACTAGGTCGTGATAAAAAATTTTATTAAAAGGGCTTTTAATAGGTTGTGTCTTCTGTGGTGACAACAGTCTGACAAGCCAACACACATGGTCTAGCTATGGCTCAGAGAGCCAAATGCTAGCATTTTCCATTAATGCGTCCGCCTGTCAACCCAATGCCAACACCCAAACAACCTGTATTGAGAAAAAAATGTTAGTCTTGGTGTTGCCCCGGATGTAACAATCGTGGCACGAAGTACAGACGAAATCATCTACTGGCAAGCATTGAAATAATACCCGCCCAGCAGATCTATCTCTATTATCGTCCACGCACATCACATCCACCAGCAACACTCTAACAGGCTATGCTCTAACGAAATTGAGTCGAAGACAATGTTACAAATTTAAATGAGCATAGCAGCACTGTAAAGTTTCCGTTCTGCAGAGGACCCAGAGTCTAATGAAACATTCGCAGGGTGGGATGGTATTGGCGGAAACCACCAATAACCAACAAGGTCCATCATCTGCTTGTTCCATCATCTCCGACCTCCTCTACGAAACAAAAACCTTACGATTTTTATTTTTGTTTTTAAGACTTTAAGTCTTATCGACCTTTGTTTAAAATATTATAATTTATTGTTTTTGTCCCAAACTTGGGCATCAGATTTTTGGTCAAATTTTTTGTGAGTTATTTAAAAAAACATTTTTTGTCTTTTAAACAACTATATTTCGCCAATTTCTTGTTGGCATCTTCAGGTTTAAAATATACCAACGGAACAAAATACAACATGCACCAACGGAACAAAATACAACTAAATATATTGGATGCACTTACCATCAAGGCTTATCCGAAAACATAGCAAAAATTATAACTACGGTTGATAAACGGATAAAGCTAGATTACAAGACACAAAACAATATCAAAAATATTTTACCGCCACTGAAAGATGTTAAAAAGAAAGTAGACAATGATGGGGTTGTTTACCGAATAAATTGCAAAAATTGTGAAACCATCTACATAGGACACACGGGACAAATACTAAAAAACCGGATGAATCAACATAAACACGACATCTCCAAGAAACACTTAATAACGGATCATAGCACAATGGTGGCAGTACACGCAAATAAAACAGGACACAACTTCAACACAGATGAACCAATAATTCTGGATAGGGAAAAAAACTACAATAAACGACTAATTAAAGAAATGTTGCACATAAAAACCAACAAACATACATGCAACAAACGATCAGATGTAGAAAATTTATCTCCACTCTACACACCTTTAATCAAATGAAATAGCATATTTAAATAATTGATATCAGCATAAAATGTATTTTCCTTTTCTTTCTCTGTCTCATTTCTTTTGAATTTCATTATAATAAAACAATTTACCGCCAACAACAATGAAACAAAAAAACAGTAGATATATATGATGCTAGCTGTTAGTTAATTTATAATTTTAAACAAAGTTTTTTTAATCAGTAATATTTGTGTGATTTTAATTTAATTTTTTATGATTTTAATTTGGCTGTGTAGTTTTTGTAAAAAGTTTTTAAAAATTATTTATTCTTGTTAACTTATTTTACCTTAGGCTTTTTTTTTTTTTTTTTTTTTTTAATAAAATGTGTTGTGTAGTAGGAATTACAATATGTGTCACAATAACACATAAAAACCTTTTAAGACCAAGGTCCCACAACAACATACGTTCAGAGGTGTTGATGGACGTAAATCTTTCTTTTTTTATTTTTTTAAATTTTTTGTTAAAGAATGGATAGCTAAACAAAAAATCCTATCACTGACAAAATATGACATAGGCCAATATTTTATGATAGAATAGAGAAAATAAAAGTAAATTAAAAGGTAAAAAGCAAATTTCTACAAAAATTTGCTGAAACAAAACAAAAATGTAGTTGCCAATAATCCAGCCGGGTTATTTTATTAAATCAATTTAATGTGTTTTGTGAAAATAAAGTATAGTAGTTACTAGTTAGTATAATCATACCATTACAATCACCTCAAAAATAAATCTCATGTAAGCAATTTTTATTTAAAAAATCTTAAAATAGTACAAAAAACTTTTCATATTTACTTTGTAGATTTCTAAATATTTATATTTTAAACCTGAAGATGCCAACAAGAAATTGGCGAAATATAGTTGTATAAAAGACAAAAAATGTTTTTTTAAATAACTCACAAAAAATTTGACCAAAAATCTGATGCCCAAGTTTGGGATAAAAACAATAAATCAAAAACCTTACTTTAACTGGAGTCCGCGGGATCGTAAACCCCGTTGAACCTTAGCCTTAAGGGCTAATGCTCACTCCTGCGGTAGTCATAATTACACAAAACAAACACTTATATAATTTAAAAACTTAAACCAAATAAAAGAAAAAAATTGTTGTCTCTAGAACAACCCTGTTTGGATCCCAAGACCCAAACATTGTCGCTCTAGAGGCCCCGTTGGACGCCATCTTGTAATGTGAGGTTTATCTGGTAGACCGAGAAGGTCTACCATTTGGTCTTGCACGCCATTAAACCCTGCGCTAGCTCACTCGAGCGAAAGTTCTAGACCAACCTCACTAACAAGAAAATTTAAGATAAAAAAAAAAACAAACGAAGCGTGCCTTAAACGTCACCACCCAGATCTCCCGAAGGGAAATCTGCCATGCCACAACCCTCCCTAAATAATTACCCTTAGCAATTTATTGAATTATGACAACAACTAAGATAACAAAACACTACCATATATGAATACATCAAAAGTTAATATTAAGAAAATAGATAGAAAACAAAAAAAACTTCTCTGAATATGTCTCCGATGATTTCCTGATGTGTCTTCTTATTGTTTTCTTCTATTAGAAAAACACCAAATATATTTCTTTTTCTCTTTATTCAAGACAAATCTTTAAACATAATTTTCATAACTTTCTATTGGTATCGTTATGAAGTTGAAAAATACCCAAACAGAAATCTTGGATTCTGATCTAATACTATCATAATTCACGAAGTCATAATTTATTCTTTTTTTTTGTACCTTTTTCTTGACTTTATTATCTTGTTAGCCAATCGGCATTTTTGACCATTGAAATGATCACATTATTCACTAAAACATTATTATTATTAATATTATCTTGACCATTGAAATGATCACATTACTCACTAAAACATCTTCTTTATCTTCTTTTTTTATATATTAATACGCTAGATTAAAACTTTGTGGAGCATAAGGCTTTTTTATTCGCAGATGGATTCAATTCAAATTTTCACAGCTAACTGATATTAGTGTAACCTATATTGGGATCCGGATTCAAACAAATCGGATCATAAATAAAAAAGTTATTATATACGGAAAACTTTTTCTATACATATGCATTATAAGTTTACATACATATAAAAATATATTTGCTATCGAACAACGAAATTAAAACTTTATTTTGTTATTCTTTTTTATATTTAATTTTTTCTCAGCTGTTAGTATATTTATTTCTTTGAATGTGAATAAACGTACATATTGTTTTTCTATGTTTTAAATTTCATTTCGAATTTTTTCTTATGCGTAAGATAGGTTTTGAGTTAGATCGTGTGAATCCTTTTGTTCGTTCTTTCAAATCAAAGCATGAATTTTGTGAAAGACCTGAGAATGTTACTGCTGATGTGTCAATGGTTATAAAAGTTAACAGAGAATGTGATATTCGTCGTTTTAATGATGCTGTTCAAACTGATGTGGTTGCTATTTTTAAAAATGATGAATTTTGTTAAATTTGTAAGATGAAGATAGAATTTATTAATATCAACTAGGAAGGCCAGGCGTGCTTCGCTACGCTTATAAATAAAGTTTTTGCGTAGACATTTTGTTGACGTAGAAGCAATGATTTCAAAAAGTGGTAATGAGAAATGCTAGCATATAATTTTTAATTTTTCTTTTTAAATATATGAATGAAAAATAATCAGAACTCTAGCTGATCAGTTCGGATATATGAAAAATTAGCGATCAAATAAGTTTTCAAGTAAGCTTATTTTATCTCTAACTTATTTGATCGCTAATTTTTCATATATCCGAACTGATCAGCTAGAGTTCTGATTATTTTTCATTCATATATTTAAAAAGAAAAATTAAAAATTATATGCTAGCATTTCTCATTACCACTTTTTGAAATCATTGCTTCTACGTCAACAAAATGTCTACGCAAAAACTTTATTTATAAGCGTAGCGAAGCACGCCGGGCCTTCCTATAATAATATATTAATACGCTAGATTAAAACTTTGTGGAGCATTAGGCTTTTTTATTCGCAGATGGATTCATTTGAAATTTTCACAGCTAACTGATATTAGTGTAACCTATATTCGGATCCGGATTCAAACAAATCGGATCATAAATAAAAAAGTTATTATATACGGAAAACTTTTTCTATACATATGCATTATAAGTTTACATACATATAAAAATATATTTGCTATCGAACAACGAACAACAAAAACGAAACTTAAAACTTTATTTTGTTATTCTTTTTTATATTTAATTTTTTCTCAGCTGTTAGTATATTTATTTCTTTGAATGTGAATAAACGTACATATTGTTTTTCTATGTTTTAAATTTCATTTCGAATTTTTTCTTATGCGTAAGATAGGTTTTGAGTTAGATCGTGTGAATCCTTTTGTTCGTTCTTTTAAATCAATGCATGAATTTTGTGAAAGACCTGAGAATGTTACTGCTGATGTGTCAATGGTTATAAAAGTTAACAGAGAATGTGATATTCGTCGTTTTAATGATGCTGTTCAAACTGATGTGGTTGCTATTTTTAAAAATGATGAATTTTGTTAAATTTGTCAGATGAAGATAGAATTGATGGAAATGAAATGATTAATAAATTTGTATGTACTGAAATCCCTGATCCCATTCTTTTTCCTAAATTACATGAATATGTGAAACGTCATATGATGCATGAACCATGTGGTGCTCTAAATCCCAATTCTGTTTGTATGAGAGTGGTAAATGTAGTAATAATTTTCCAAAACCTTTTTCTGAAAATATTAAAGAATATGTGAATGGTTATCCTTTGTACCGTCGACGTGATAATGGTATGAGTGTTGATGTACGTGGTGCATCTCTTGATAATAGATATGTTGTTCCGTATAATATTTATCTTCTTGCAAAATTCAATTGTCATATTAACGTGGAAATATGTACGACTGTTAAAAGTGTGAAATATGTTTACAAGTATGTATATAAAGAGTATGATTCTGCCAATGTTGAATTGAGAGTGAATGGAGAGAATGCAGTGAATAATGATGATGCGATTGTGGGAAATGAAATTCAAGATTTTTTGAATGGACGGTATGTTGGTTCGACTGAAGCTGCTTGGCGCATATTTGAATTTCCAATGCATTTTCAATCTCATACAATTATTCGACTTGATTGTCATTTGCCTAATAGACAAAATGTTTATATCAGGAATGGTAATGTCGCTGGCACAGTCGCAAATGTATCAAGAACAAAATTGTTAGCATTTTTCCATTTGAATTCCATTGATAATTTAGCTAATGAGTTTTTGTATACAGAATTAATTATGTTTGGTATGACCAAAGTAAATCGTGGAAAAGAAGACAACGTGGGGCTGATAAAGTTGTTGCTCGATTATATATGGTTACTCCAAAAGATATAGAATTGTTTCATATGCGTTTACTTCTGTTGCATGTTCGTGGTCCAAAATCTTTTTTTGATCTACGTATGTATGAAGGTGTACCCTACCCTACTTTTGTTGCAGCATGTGAAGCTCGAGGTATTACAACAAATGATAATGAATAGCGTGAATGTTTACTTGAAGCTTCAGAAATTCAATCACCAAAACAGTTTCGTCAATTATTTGCATTTATCTGTGGTTTGAATGTTCCTCCGAATGCTTTAGCTTTTTTTCTTGACAGCTCATGCAGGTTGTGGCAAAACTTTTGTTCAAACGGCAATCATTCATAAATTTAATTCACTAAATCTTTCGTGTATTGTAACTGCCTTCAGTGGTATTGCATCAACTCTTTTGATTGGGGGGCGAACTTTGCATAATGTTTTCAAATTACCAATTCCATTATTAGAGAATTCAATGCCAAATATAACTCCAAACAGTGTACAAGGCACATATATTAATAATGCATCAATCATTATTATAGATGAAATTTCAATGTGTTCTATTCATGCTTTAAAATTAACTAGGAAGGCCCGGCGTGCTTCGCTACGCTTATAAATAAAGTTTTTGCGTAGACAGTTTGTTGACGTAGAAGCAATGATTTCAAAAAGTGGTAACGAGAAATGCTAGCATATAATTTTTAATTTTTCTTTTTAAATATATGAATGAAAAATAATCAGAACTCTAGCTGATCAGTTCGGATATATGAAAAATTAGCGATCAAATAAGTTAGAGATAAAATAAGCTTACTTGAAAACTTATTTGATCGCTAATTTTTCATATATCCGAACTGATCAGCTAGAGTTCTGATTATTTTTCATTCATATATTTAAAAAGAAAAATTAAAAATTATATGCTAGCATTTCTCGTTACCACTTTTTGAAATCATTGCTTCTACGTCAACAAAATGTCTACGCAAAAACTTTATTTATAAGCGTAGCGAAGCACGCCGGGCCTGCCTAGTTATTATTATTATTATTATTATTTTGACCATTGAAATGATCACATTATTCACTAAAACATTATCAATTAATTTCCTTATCAGTATTTTACTTGAAAAACTTCCACAATTCCCACTCAACTCCACGTTAGCAAACTTCAATCTCCCTGCACCAAAAACTCACTGCCAAACAAAAAAACAACTAATTTCTTCAACTCCCAACCACCAACTCATTAATTTTTTTCATTTTATGACGAGCAAAATGAAAACTATTCGGTCAGCATAAATTTCTTTAACCGTTCAATTTGTCTATTCTGCAATTAAGTCTCTGTGAATTTTCATAATTATGTAAAAAAATTAAAACTGAAAGTTAAAAACAATAAGTTGATACGTTGCTTCCGGAAGGGTCAAATTTAGAAGTATTTTAAATGATTGTGTTATTACACACAATTGGGTTGAGAAGTACAGTGACTTCAAAGCTCTCTTTAGTCTACTACTATAGATAAGGAAGACGGAAATGGAAGCACAACTTACATGGAAGATATTGCCCGTTACATTACATTCTGCAATATCTTTACAGTCGACGATGAAAATAAAACTTTTCATGTTTAGATACATAAACTCGAAATAAATTTAATTGTAATTTTTAAACAATTATTATAAACCACCATTTATTGATAAAAATTAATATATTTATTTAAAGTTAAGTTGTTTTATCACTGATAAATTATAAATGGATTTATTAACTATATACATATAATAACATTTTTTTCATCGCCAAAAATCACCAAATTTAGTTTTAAACGAAAAAATATGGAGGGATTGAAATCTCACAGCTCTGAGATATCAAGACTTCGGTCTGGGTTAAGGATTTTGATATAGTTTTCGGCAAAAAACTTTTATGAGGACATGGTTTTTTGGACAAGTGTATTTTTTATCTCTGTTTAGAAATTTATTACAAAACCAACACGAAACATCAATACGTTGCCGGAAAATTATAATAAAAATTCCAAAAATATTGTTAAATTAAATAAAATCCAACTTTTTTCATAATCCCAAAAATATTCCGAAAATTAGAATAAAATCAAATCAGAGACGGAAACCGGTTCGTTTGAACCAAACCAAAACCACTGAACCAACGAAATTTTACCGAGCATAAATTTGAAAAATCTATTAATTTCTTTTTGAAAATACTACATTATTTTTTCACGGCTACTACATTTTTGTATTCAAATTTAAATTACAGGTATGTTTTGTTTTGACAATTCTTAGGTTTTTAGTTTATTAAGCGGAATAAACCGTGAAATTATTCTTTTATTTTCGAATTTAATGAAATTCATAAAAACAGTCTCTTTAATGCGACTTATTAGGTGAATACAGCTGTTTTTATTTGAATACCGAAAATTCATTAAGAATAAAAATGTGAATCTAAATTCTAAATTTGAACCAAAACCGAACCAAAACCAAACCAAAACCAAGTTTTGAAATATCAAGAAACCAAAACCAAACCAAAAACCATAATAAAAATTTGTTATTAAACCAAAACCGAACCAACTGAAAAAAAACTTTGGTTTCCATCTCTGAATCAAATATTTAAACTTTTTCTAAATTCCAATAATATTCCAAAAATTCTTAACAATTTAATCTTTTCCAAATTATTACAAATCAAAAATTCAAACTTTTTTCAAAATTCCAAAAATTATAATAAAATCAAAAATTCAAAATTTTTCAAGATTCTAAAAATATTCAAAAAATTCTTACAAAATCAAAAATTAAAACTTTTTCCAAAATTCTAAAAATATTGCAAAAATTATTACAAAATCAAAAATACAAACTTTTTTCAAAATTCCAAAAATATTTCAAAAACTGTAACAAATTCAAAAATTTCCATGTCCAATTTCATTTTCAATTACATTTACGTCATATAAACAGCTACATTTTTTTCCCAAAAAATTAGCTAAAAAAATTAAATGAAAATGTTTCTTTTGACACACTTGACAACATTTTTTTGACAAACTTATAATGCCATAATTCTCTATAATAATAATAAAATTTCATGTCATACATATTATTAATTTTATTTTTTTCTAAAAAAAAATGGGTTAAAAAATAAATAAAAACCTTTCTTTTGACACACTTGACAACATTTTTTTGACAAACTTATAATGCCATAATTCTCAATGATAATAATAAAATTTCATTTCAAACAACAATTTTATTTTTTTTCCAAAAAATTGGGTAAAAAAATAAATAAAAATCTTTCTTTTGACACACTTGACAACATTTTTTTGACAAACTTATAATGCCATAATTCTCAATAATAGTAATAAAATTTCATTTCAAACAAACAATTAATTTTATTAAAAAAAAAAAATTTAAAAATTTTGGATTATATTGTCATAAATATAAATTCTTTCATTGATGATGGATATTTATATCCGAAACGCGTCTGAAATTTATATTTTTAATAAAAATTGTTAGAAAAATAATATTACTTTTAATTATTAAATTTAATAATTGATTAATTAATTTTATTATTTTTCCAAAAAATTGGGTAAAAAATAAATAAAAAATTTTCTTTTGACACACTTGACAACATTTTTTTGACAAACCAATCCCTCACATACCAATCCCTACCATCAAGATTTCTCCAAATTCAATGTTCCTACTCGTAATCAGTTAAAATGAACGTTTTTTAAGCCAAAAAATATGGAGGGGCTGAAATCTCACAGCTCTGAGATATCAAGACTTCGGTCTGGGTTAAAGATTTTGATATAGTTTTCGGCAAAAAACTTTTATGAGGACATGGTTTTTAGTTTTGGGCAGCGATGTATATCAAACATAACTCTTTGTTAAAGTACAAGTATTTTTAATCTCAGTTTAAAAATTTACTACACAACTAACACGAAACATCAATACGTTGCCAGAAAATTATAATCAAAATTCCAAAAGTATTGTAAAAATTAAATAAAGTCAAAATTTTTCAAAATTCCAAAAATATTCCAAAAATTAGAAAAAAAAACAAATATTTAAATTTTTTCTAAATTCCAACATTTCAAAAATTCTTAAAAATTCGAACTTTTTCCAAAATTCTAAAAATATTGCAAAAATTATTACAAAATCACAAATTGAAAGTTTTTTCAAATTCCCAAAATTATAATAATATCAAAAATTTAAAATTTTTCAAAATTCTAAAAATATTATAAAAAATTCTTACAAAATCAAAAATTAAAACTTTTACCGATATTCTAAAAATATTGCAAAAATTATTACAAAATCAAAAATACAAACTTTTTCAAAATTCCAAAAATATTTCAAAAACTATAACAAATTCAAAAATTCAATTACATTTACGTCATAAAAACAGCTACATTTTTTGTCCCAAAAATTGGCTAGAAAAATAAATGAAATCATTTTTGACACACTTGACATTATTTTTTGACAAATTTATAATGCCATAATTCTTTATAATAATAATAAAATATCATGTCATACAAACTATTGATTTTATTATTTTCTAAAAAAATAGGGTAAAAAATAAATAAAAACCTTTCTTTTGACACACTTGACAACATTTTTTGACAAACTTATAATCCATAATTCTCTATAATAATAATAAAGTTTCATTTCAAAGAAACAATTTTATTTTTTTTCAAAAAATTGGGTAAAAAACTAAATAAAAATCTTTTGACACACTTGACAACATTTTTTTGACAAACTTATAATGCCATAATTCTCAATAATAATAATAAAACTTCATTTCAAACAAACAATTAATTTTATTTTTTTTTCCAAAAAATAAATAAAAATCTTTCTTTTGACACACTTGACAACATTTTTTTGACAAACTTAAAATGCCATAATTCTCAATAATAATAATAAAACTTCATTTCAAACAAACAATTAATTTTATTTTTTTTCCAAAAAATTAGGTAAAAAAATAAATAAAAATCTTTCTTTTGACACACTTGACAACATTTTTTTGACAAACTTATAATGCAATAATCTAGTTTTTGATCTCACATACCAATCCCGACCATCAAGATTTCTCCAAATTTAATGTTCCTACTCGTAATCACTTAAAATGAACGTTTTTTAAGCCAAAAATATGATAATTTGCTATTTTTGACACACATAATGATTTTTTTGACACACTTCCGGTACAGTTATCGAACACAGCGTCCTTTCGGACCTGTCCCTTGTGAATACCTATTTTTAGAAAAAAAAATTTTTGAAATCCTTCCAGCGGTTTTCCCTGCAGCGTAGGTAATGACGGCGGCCGGACGGACGGCCGGCCGGCCAGCAGACAGACATACATTTTTTTTTTTTTTGCTTTTTTAGAATCAGGAGGTCCTAAAACGTCGAGAAATGTCAAAAAAAGTGGGGGTAAGAATTTCACTTTGAGCTCATGAATGTAATACTTAGGTCTTTCAGACCGAAGTAATTATCATTTAACTCAAATATTTTGTATAATTCTATCTTGTAAAATTTCATTCAAAACATTTCAAAAATTCAATTGATGATTGAATGATATTGAGCAATTTGATTCATAAATTTAGTATGCCATTTTTCAAACAAAAATTTTAAGAATGAAAAATATGTTTTTTATTCGCCTATATATTAAAGTGTTACTTTATTACTGTGATTTGCGGCTTTAAAGTATCACTTTTCAGCTATTTATTTTGTCGTCATAGCTACGTCCAAAAAAGTAAAAAGCATTTGTATTTGTTTAAATTCTATGAAAAATAAATTTTTTTATCAAAGCAACCCGCAAATTCAAAATTTCATTATCCAATTAAAATAGTTGTTATCATTTGTTGTCATAGAATTTGGAAAAAATAATAAATATTTTTTCAAAGGTTACTTGTTCCACATATTTTGATTTTAAAATTTATGAAAATTTGTAATTTTAATTTAGAATAAACAACTTTTCTTACAATATTTTGCTTGCGGCGAATAAAAAATAGTATATGATGCACGGACGTAAGCTATTTTGGACTTAATGTGGGTGCAAATCTCGGCTAGCGCCTCGATTTGCAAACTCCACATCCGTCCAAAATCTTTAGCTTTACGTCCTAGCATCATAATGTACTATTTATTCGCCTACATATTAAAGTGTTACTTTATTACTGTGATTTGCGGCTTTAAAGTATCACTTTTCAACTATTTATTTTGTTGCCATAGCTACGTCCAAAAAAGTAAAAAGCATTTGTATTTGTTTAAATTTTATGAAAAATAAAATTTTTTATCAAAGCAACCCTGAAATTCAAAATTTCATAATCCAATTAAAATAGTTGTTATCATTTGTTGTCATAGCTACACAATAATTTGGAAAAAATAATATATATTTTGTCAAAGGTTACTTGTTCCACATATTTTTATTTTAAAATTTATGAAAATTTATAATTCTAATTTAGAATAACCAACTTTTCTTAAAATATTTTGCTTGTGGCGAATAAAAAATAGTATATGATGCACGGACGTAAACTATTTTGGACTTAATGTGGGTGCAAATCTCGGCTAGCGCCTCGATTTGCAAACTCCACATCCGTCCAAAATCTTTATCTTTACGTCCTAGCATCATAATGTACTATTTTATTAATGATTAGTATATTTTGGTAATCTGACGATGAATGTTTACATTCGAAACATGTTATAATAAATGGATAGTTCTACAAACATAGGAATTTTGGACGGCTCTGCTTATTTCGTATATTAATATGAAAAAAAAAATTTTGTTTTCACATGAAATTTGTAAACCTTAACCATGTCTAGCTGGTCACCCAAAATAAACCCGTTTCGAAATATACGTCTTAGAAAAAAAATTATTCAAAACGTCAAATTATCAGTCCCCTGGCGTGTCCCACCTTGAAATTCCAAGCTGGTAAACTAAATAATCAATGATTCTAAGTGTGTAGAGACAAATTTACTCTGTAGTAATAATTTTGAATAATGGTGCTTTAATAATGTGTAAATAATTATAACATAACTCTATATTTCATATTAGATACATCCTATTAAAGTTTGTCCCACCAATTTGTTATTATTCTCCTGCCCAATCAAAACACATTGAAAATATTGGAAATTCATATTTCTATCAAGTTCTCGCTCGTCACAGGAATTAATTAAAGTTCAATAAATATAATATTGCAAGTGTTTTACTTAGTCCGAGGTTTTATCATTCAAAACAGTCATCATTAGTAGCAAGATCGTGTGTTGTCCAGTCAAATTATCAGTCCCCTGGCAAGCATTTTCGTAAAAAGTATTTTAATTACAGGTAATTTTGTAATTTTATACGTCGTGAATATGAATTGCCTTGGTATAGAATCCGTTAATTTTTTTTTTTTAGACGTAATTTTGTCATTTTTAAGCGAAATACTGATAAATTACCAGTCCCCTGTTCTCAGTCCCCTGGAAGATTTAAATGCGGGCAGAGTTAGTTAAATGTTTATTTCGTATTTTGAGATAATATTGAGACAATTTTGAGTTAATTTAGGATTAAGAAGGATATTTTTTAATTTTGACTCTTGTTTTTTTTTTTTTTGTTTTTTGTTTTTTTTTTTTTTTTTTTTTTTTTTTTGACTGGCCACATTCAGAAACGTTGAAAGAACGTCACCAACTTTAACTAAAACTAGTTGCCAGAACTTATACGCAAAAAACATGTCGTGCCGTAATTAGCTCCATTTTCTTCCTTCGTGTGTAGAACTACCCAAATATATACCAAAAAAAGTTTGTTCCGTTGATTATAATTACAATAATTTGTTTATATAAATTATTGATGTTATTTAAAAATGTATTAGTCATTCATCCAGATTTTTCTGCTTCGGCTATTTTAAGTCGAGTTGCCGTAAAGATTTTAAAATCGTAATTTGCCGAATGACAAAGAAAATAAATAAGTGATACTGAACAAAAAGTGTTTATGTACTGAACAAAAAGCGTCAAGCCTGACAGGTAGAGGGAAGGGGGGGTTCTGAGGAACGAAAAGAAAGCAACTGTTCAATTCATTCGTAAGATACCAGGGAAAAAACCTTAATATTAGAATATTAGAGCAATTCTTATAGATTACAGAAACTTTAAAATTTCAATGGGGGGAGGGGGAATCCGAACAAACCCGTAAGTCGCTACGCCGCGTTTATGTTGGTATGGATGATGTGATTTAATATTTATTGTTTGATCCGTTTGGGTTGGTTTTCGGAATATTTTGAATGTGTGTTTTGAATCTACATTTTTGATTGATAAATCCAAAAATGTTATTGTGTTATTTTCTTCATTTTCTAACGTGAATTTAATGGAAGGTTCTATGCTGTTTATGTATTGGTGTAATAGATTAAGCTGTCTATTCGTTCCTTTGAATAATAAAATTATATCATCAACGTAGCGATACCAATAAATGATTTTCTCTTTATGTGGATTTGAGTTATTATGTATATATTTTGTTTCAAAATCGTTGAGATATATTTCGGCTAATGTTCCAGATAGTGGACTTCCCATAGGTAATCCTTCTGTTTGTTGATAATACTCATTGTTATGTGTGAAATAGTTTTGTTTTGTTATTTCAGTTAGTATACTTATTATTTCTTGTGTATCTGTTGGGCTTAAACCATTTTTTATTAACATATTCTTTGTTATATTTATTGTATCTTTTGTTGGTATGTTGGAATACATGTTAGTTATATCAAACGATGCTAATTTTGCGTTGTGAGGTATTATTATTGGTTCTATTCTATTGATTAATTCTGTGTTATTTTTGACTGAATAGCTGTAATCAAATTTTATGTGGTATTTCAATAGTTTGTTTATGTACCTCGCTATTCTGTATGTTGGTGCTGTGGTGAAATTATTTAATGGTCTTATCGGTGTATCTGATTTGTGTATTTTTGGTAATCCTCTTATACTTGGTGCTGTTGGTTTTATCATTTTGTTATACCTTATGTTCTTATCACTTAATATGTTGATAGATTTGTTGATGATAGTTTTTATTTGTGCATTGAATCCATTCGTTGGATCTTTACTTAATTTTTCGATGTTGTTATTAGTGATGTATTCATCTATCTTATTGTTGTAGTCTGTAGTTTTTAAGATGACTAATGTATTCTCTTTATCTGCTTTGGTTATTGTAGCATTGTTTTGTTTGATCTTGTTTTGTATACTGCGTATTGTTTTTATTTCTTTTTTGTTGTTGGTTTTTGAATTGTTTAAGTTGTTATTTTTTACTGATATTTCATTAACTATTATTGATCTGATTTCATTTTGGTGGTGAATGTTAGTTTTCAATATTGAATTTTCTATTTCTAACAGATTTTCATTTATTTCTTTTGTTGTGTTGTTTGGTTGTATGCCGTATTTCAATCCTTTTTCCAATAGTTGAGTTTCATGATTGTCAAATTGTATTTCAGTGTAATTTTCTATTCTATTGTTAAAAATTCTTACTATAAGGAAGTTTATATTATTATCAATAAAATAAAATTAAAAATAAACAGTAAAAAGTATAATTTTAAATATTGCATTTTAATTCAAAAGTGACAAAAGCACACAAACAGTGAATAATATGGAAAACCATAATAACACATAAACTTATAATGCCGTAATTCTCAATAGTAATAATAAAATTTCATGTCATACAAATAACAATAGTACATTATTTAATTAGGAGCTAAAGTGATACTTTTTGTGTTGAGTTTATGGTTTGACAATTATAGACGATATACAAAAGTCACTTTAGCTCCGAATTAAATGCTATTTTTTCGGCAAACGCTTAAATTTGGTATAAATATGAAATTAATACATCAAAATTTTTATAAATATGAACTTTTATCGTCATAATTACTTCCAAAAAAGAGAAAAAAACTTTAAAATTTGTATGAATAAAATTTTTTTTATCAAAGCAGCCTTTTCAAAATTTCATAATCCAATTGAAATAGTTGTTATTTTGTTGTCATGGTTATATGATAATTAAAAATTTCATTATCCAATGAAACTGTTTGTTACGTTTTGTTGTCATAGTAACATACAATCATTCAAAATATCATAATCCAATGAGAATCAACTTATTTTTTGTTGTCATAGTTATACGATTTGTTTGAAAAAATAACAAAATAACAAATAACAAATGCTACTTTACAGTCGCCGTAATATAAAATAAAAATGGGGTTAGAGCGATTTTATTTTACGATTTTTTTCAGCGCGAAAAAAAAAGTTGCGTGTGAATAGCAGTGATGATTTTTATATGTTTCATTTCGAGCGGAAAATAACGTTCAACTTGGTTAAAAAAAACGTTCATGAGAACAAGGCCATACTTTTGTAGCCGCAGTAAAAAAAGTAAGACTTTAGCTAACTTCCTAGCGTCAGTAAAGTTAAACTTTACAGCCGTTTGCCGAAAAACAAATTTTTGCAAATTTAAAAGTAAACAACCACCATTTAAATATCACTAATACCTACATATTTTACATCAACTTTTGTCTTTTGTTCTTTTCAGAAAATAATTAATAAATTGATTTAAGATGTTGATAATAAATTGACTTAAAATTAATAAATCAATGTGTCGATTTTAGATACTTAATTACATATTGAGTTTCGTTATTTTTTAAATTTATATTTTAAATTGGTTTAGTTTTTTAACCGACTTCAAAAAAGAGGAGGTTCTGTGTTTCATTGTGGGTTTTTTATGTATGTTGGCCAATTTCTCAAAAACGGCTCTTTCGATTGTGATGATTTAAAATGTATTCTATTTGGGTTGATTTCAAGAGGGTCCCATAATTTTCTATGATGTGAAAAATACAGTTTTTCAGGAAATCGGAAAACCCGTGTATTATGTATTTTAGTCGATTTCGTTAAAACATCTTAATCTGTTTGGATAGTTAGAATTTTATTATATTGCTTTAGATGTCGAGGTGTTCGTATATAATTTTCTATGACTGGAAATATGCCGTTTTTTTTTTTTTTTCAAAAAATAGCAAAACTATGATTAATAGATTGTCATTGATGAATAGTTTCCGTGATTTTAAGTTATTACTCCAAAAACGCTTTCTGAGCATTGACATGTGCTTTTATGACTACACTAAAAACGAAAAAAATAAACTTTTAAAAAATATAAAACCAACTTCAGAAAAAAAAACCAAAAAAGTGAAAAATAACTCAATTGTGGCTTTTGGAGACGAGCTAGCTTTTAATTAATTTAATTTAACTATAACTTACTAGAGACAAAAATTACGCTTTTAAACAAAGTTATTATATTATAAAAGTACATTTATTATAATTATTATAGTTATTATACTTCTTATGGTAGTTATAATATTTCAAAAGTTATTTGTAGTACAAAACTGTTGCAAGTCAGTTGATTGATTGATTGATTGATTGATTGGACTGTAGGACCAAGCACTAGGCGAGATTCCCGGATTACGGCCGGGCCACTTCCTACAGTCGTTTTACATATAACAATAGGTAAGGATAGGTAGGTAATTGTAAGTTAGGAGTGAACGACCCGGTTACAGACACCTGGCAAATCGTATCTAGCTACTACTGTTAGGAGACAATCACAAGGACAATCACTTATACATATAATCTGCAATCGCCAATCAGCAATCCCGTATCTAAAATTTCTCGCCTGCAATCTCCAGTCGGAAACCTGTTATTCATGTAATTTATTAGTATAATAGGATGATGACTAAATTGTAGTCCTCTGCACTCTCCAATCTGAATTCATGTTATTATATTTATGGTTAAAATTATTTATGGTTATTTATGGTTAAAACATTTATATTATGTACATATATATAAAAAACAAAAAACCCCTTTGAAAATTGAGTGAATTTCATATAAAAAAGTATTGGGATTGAATTGGATAAAAATATTATCTTTCACTTGATGTTTTTATTTGAAATGTATTTATTTAAATTTTATAAAACATTATTTTATATAATATAATTAACGCAAGAATGTTTTGAATTTTTCTTGAAACACAAGAATTAATTTAACAAAAACAATTAACCCTGCTCGTTGATATCGTTCAAAAATCTTATTGGATTTTATGGATAATGTTTGGATAAATAGAAAGAGATAAATCTATCACATAAAATTATGTCAACAAATGAAATTTTAAACTGAATTTGAAATAATAACTAAATTTCGCTAGTTAAAGCTCTAAGTAGGTTTAAATTTTACACAAAATCGAATAGCACAATAACACCTTTATTTAGTTTTCTAGTAAAAATCAGGGTTAATAAATTTTACATTTAGGGAAGATTACATCTTGGTCGCCCACATCTTTCCATTTTTGAAAACAATCTTACCTTAGAGTTTAATTATTAAAACCAACACTTTAAAACTATTATATTAGATATAAAACTGATTATTACAATTAATGTTTTCACTACATTTAGTTATACTTATATATTTATCATTTAAGAGATTAATTTAGTTTAAAATTCACACTGTCACTTATAACAAGTGTTGATAAGACGACCATTCACCATTGTCATATATATATACACATATATACACGTGCACATACATACACATACACACATATATACACGTACATACACACATTTATACACATGTACTCACATATATATACATATATACATACATATACACATACATGTACACATACATACATACATATATACACACATATACACATATACGCAAACATACATATACATATACATACATTCATACATACATACATATACACACATACATACATATATATACATATATATATATATATATATATATATATATATATATATATATATATATATATATATATATATATATATATATATATATATATATATATATATATATATATATATATATATATATATATATATATATATATATATATATATATATATATACATATGTACATATATACATACATACACACATATACACACATACACACATACACACATGTATACATATACATATATACATACACATACACATACACATACACATACACATACACATACAGATACACATACACATACACATACACATACACATACACATACACATACACATACACATACACATACACATACACATACACATACACATACACATACACATACACATACACATACACATACACATACACATACATACACATACATACACATACATACTCATACATACACATACATACACATACATACACATGTATACACATACATACATATGCACACATACATACACATATATACGCACATACATATATACCTATATATATTACATATATTTATTAACAGCAAACATACATATTAAGAAGTTTTCACCTTATGTCCAACATACTAATTTATGTGGTATTGTTATATAAACATACATACATACATACATATACATACATATATATATATATATATATATATATATATATATATATATATATATATATATATATATATATATATATATATATATATATATATATATATATATATATATATATACATATATATACATACACACATATACATACATACACACGCACACATACATACATACATACATATCCATACACATATATATACACACACATATACACATATATACATACATATATATACATACACATACACACATACACATACATATACATACACACATACATACATACATGCATACATACACACATACATACACATATATACATATATTGATAATTCATATAAATATGTTATATATATTTTGATAATTCAAATATGGAATATATGTATAAAATTTGTTTGAACGATATCTTTAATACTTTAGACGTATTTTTAGACTTCCTTTCATTTATTCCAAATTACATAAAATTGATAGAAATACGAAAGATGTTTTAAGAAAGTTATATATAAACATTAAAAACTAGTTTCAATGTTTATATATACCTTTTGTATTATATTCTGTAGCTGTAAATCAAAGAAAGTTAATTAATTCGAAGTTCTATTTTCATTAAATTTATTAAAACTAAATTAAATTAATGCCAAATCTCAGCTAATCTCATATATATATATGAAAATTCAATTATTTCGAATAGCGAACCTAAGATATCAAACCATCAGTTTTTTTAAGAAACAAAAATGTTATCAATGTTTTTTAAGAATAATATTTCACACGCCATGACACCTTTTCAAGTTGACGAAATTTGTATCTTTATTTCTAATAAATCTGCATTTTCATTAATTATATTATGAAATTTAAACTAAAATACTCCATTTTATTTACATTCATTTATTCCTGGTAATGGCATTTTGATAAATTTTTTTTTATTTTCTCTAAATCAACAAACAAAATTTTTTTTTTTTTAATCAAAACAAGAAACACGAAATTCCAATTAGAAATGTTTATGTATAGTCTCGAAATACTACGACAAAATTGACATTTGTTTTTTTTAATGTAAGAGTGTCCTCTTACATAATTATACCCAACTATAGGTGCGTTCGATTTGACTGAAACAACTGAAAAAACAACCACAATTGCATTTAATTTTTCAGTTGCTTCAGTTGTTTCAGTCAAATCGAACACGGCTTATATACCACGACTTGTTGATTAGATCGTTTCTTAATTTAACACTACAAAAATCAGATAAATTCTATAACCTTTTTAAAAATGTTAATAACTTTCATCGACTAAAATCACTACGGTTTAATTTCATTTTAATTTTAAATGAAAAAAAGTAATAAAAATAAACAACGACACAACAATGTTGTATCGAATTGAAAACCATAAATTACGAGAATTTCAAGAGAAAAAAATTATTTTCCTGATTTTTTCAATCTTTTAATTAGAAAAATTAAATTATTTTTAAAATACCACCGTTATTATATATTATTATATATCATATATTATATATTATTGAAGCACTTGGTTTGAAACACATTTTAGATAACTTTTATTGAGTAATAAGACACTTTAAATATGGTAAATTATTAAAGTAAAAAATATATATATATTTATCACGACGGAGAGTTTTATCCACGTCCATCTTCTTTAAATGCGCTCGGCAAACTCCAGTACAAAACTGTTGCAAGTCAGTGACGAAAAATCCACTAATATGTCTCAGGCGTGGCATTGATTTCCAACAATTTTGTACTACAAATAACTTTTAAAATATATTAACTACCATAACAACTAATAGCTATAATAATTAAAGTAAAATATAATTTTATAATATAATAACTTTATTTAAAAGTGTAATTTTTTTGTCTCTAGTCTCTAGTCTAAATGAAATCAATCAAAAGTTAGTTGTATTTTTGTCTCTAAAAGCCACAATTGAGTTATTTTTCACTTTTTTGTTTTGTTTTCTTTTCTTTTCCTGGAGTCGGTTTTATTTTTTAAAAGTTTATTTTTAAATGAAAATATTTGTGTTGATTAATTTGTGTTGTTAAATAAAAATGATGTGCGTAATCTTTACACGCGGTTGAGTAGCATTTCTTGATAATATAATTTACAACAATGTGTAATAAAAAGCCATATTTACATAATGTTTTACAAAGTCTTACAACGTATTACAAATTAAATTTCACGCTGAATAAATGTCCAATTAATTAAACAACAAGATTTGGTACAGCAATTTTTTTTTTTAAATAAAAAGTGTTGTGTTATAGAGTTTACAATATGTGTCACAACAACACATAAATACCTTTTAAGACGTAGGTCCCACAACAACTTGCGCTTTAAGGTGTTGGTGAACGCTTTTTTTAAACTTCTACGGATCGAAACCACCTGAAACTATGGATTCCGGCAAACTATTCCATTTGTATGCAGTTCGGACAAACAAGTCTTTTTCCGATTTGCCAGTATGACAGCGCGGGATCTCGATCGTTTGACTGGTTGCGCTAGACGCTTGCCGAGTGGAACGGGGTTAAGAATAAGTTTGAGGCATGATACTGCTGATTTCATCTGAGCACTGTTGATGACGATATTGGTAAAAAACAACGAGGTCGGCAACAGTGCGACGATGTTGTAGGGAATCAAGTTTTGATGTCAAATCTCGATCACCCACAATTCGTATAGCCCGCTTTTGAACAGAGTCCTAGAGAGTCAAAATGGAAACAGAAGCAGCACCCCAAACTTGACAACAGTACTCCATACAGGGACGAATATCGGACTTATAAACATGGAGCAATTGGTATGGAGTGAAAATTTTTTTGCATCTATTTAGGAGGCCGAGATTTTTAGACGCGCTTTTTACCATCGCCATTACATGATCGTTCCAGAGTAGGTCATTTGAAACTGTGACACCTAATAAATGAAGGTTTCACATGCACCTATTGATTCATCACACATGCTCAAAAAATATCTTTGGGGAACTCGGTCTTTGATCTGGAAACAATCAACCTGTGTTTTGGTTGAGTTGAAATTGACCAAGTTTTCGTCACCCCAATCGACGACTTTTTTTAGGTCTAGATTCACGTTTATGGCAGCGTCTCTCCAGGCAGGACTAATTCGTTCGTGCATTTTACCTTTTGAAGGAAGTGGCTCGAACAACTTGTGCAGAGTACTATCATCTGCAAAACTATTTATTGGGTTGCTGGTGATTTTTAGCAATTCGTTAATATAAATCAATAATAGGGTTGGGAATAATACTGAGCCTTGAGGTACACCAGCGTTAATTAGCTTAGCTTCAGACGAAAATCCGTCTAAGGAGACCGAAATGTATCGGTTGGATAGAAAGTTTTGAATCAGCTTCACAACATTGGGATGAAAACCATACGAAACGAGCTTGTTGATAAAGTTGACATGCCAGACGCGATCGAATACCTTGGAGATGTCTAAAGCGATAACGTATGTTTCACCACTTTTATCAAGTATGCTGTTCCAACAATGCGCTGCATAGTTTAATAGATCGGTAGTTGATCTTTTGTTTCAAAAACCGTATTGGCTGTCGGCTATTAAATGATTTGCTTCCAGAAATTTTTAAATGTGTGTATTAATATAATGCTCGTAGACTTTTGATAGAACGATAGTAAAGCTATTGGCCTATAATTTGAGATATCGGATTTTGGTCCCTTTTTGGGGACGAGCTGGACATTTGCCTACTTCCAGCATGAGGGAAATATACCAGATTTGTAGGATTTGTAGAATATCTTGGCCAAAGTTGGTGCAAGTTCTTTAGAATAGGTTTTTAAAATAATGGGTGGAGTGTTGTCCATACCTGAGGCTTTATTGATGTTTAACCCTTTTAAAAGTTTAGCTACTATTTTGGGTTTGAAGTGGAGTTCATTCATATTAACTCCTGAAGATTGGATTTGGGGTATTTCTTAGAAGTTTCCAAAACAGTGGAGTTCAAAGCAAAGCGTTCAGCGAGCAAGTTAGATTTTGATTGATTCAATTGATTCAGTTTTTCAAGAAATTTAGCAAATTTACAAAGAAAAATTTATGTTTCTCACTTTAGTTATCATATAAATCTCTTATTTCATATTTCAATTATGATAATAATTGAATTGACTTAGTAATACATTATGTGAATGTTGCATATGTTGTAAATTATATTATCAATAAGTGCTACTCTAAATTGCAATATGACATATTTATTTTATATATAATCTTTTTAAGCCGCTTCTACACGATGCTACGAAAACCTTTCAACGTTGGGCGCATGATGTTTTTTGAATGAAATTCTTTCAAAAAACCACCATGCTTCCAACTTTGGCAGATGTTCGTAGCATCGTGTAGAAGCGGCTTTAGATAGTTGCCACAGAAGCCAAAGAAAATTGTTTCAACCGCTTGCAGAGATTACACGCACTCATTTTTTTTAAGAAAAACTTCTTTAGGCGCGATATGACAAATAACTCAAAATCTTTTTTGAACGGAAGTAACGTTTCCAAAAAAAAAAAAATAAATAAATAAAATAAAAAAAAAATTCAAACAACAATGAAATAAAAAGGCAAACGAATATTAAGCTCGTCAAGTATACGATACAATTCGATTATGTTTATTGTGTGTGTGTCAATTGTCATTAATTTGTTAATGCTATTATATTTTTTTATCGTGAAAACCCATTTTCCACCCCTTAAAAGCTCTCCTCATTTCACCTTGATGATTTGGATCACCTTTAATATATTTTTTCCATCATTTGCGCAATATTTTCTTCCTTATGTAATAGTTTGCATGCTGTTACTAATTGTTTCCTTCCCAAAAGTTATTTGCACTGGTCTAATTGATCGAAAATCATAAAATGTATTTGGAACGATAGAAAAATTAGTAAGTTTTCAATGAAAATTTTATAAAAGTGTCATGTACTCATAATTATATTTATTAAGGGGGTAAAAACACCATTTAAACCCCGATCATTTGAAAGCACACTAATTTAAGAATTATTGAAATTCTATTTAGAATTTTGCGTTGCGTTGAATTTTGCGTTACGTTTTTGAGTTTTTGTCAAAAAAGTGATATTTTAAGTATTTACCCTCCCAACCTCCTCCTACATTTAAAACCATTTATTAACTAGTTGTAATCGAATCTTTCTGTAGTTACCATAAACAGCTATGGATAAGATTTAACCTCAAGTATCATTTTTTGTGTCATTTCATTCAATTTAGAAGAGATTGACATTTACTATTGACATGTGTCTTATGTGTTTATAGTCTGGCAATATAAAAACTTCATATTCATTCACGGAACACTTGGCGAGCGTATTTTATTCGCACTTGTCTTACTTGAAATGATTGATATTAATAGTTTTTATATTGTTTGAAAATATAACCATTTTTCAACCACGTTCACTGGTGACTGATCAAAATGGTTAATTTTACAAAATTTAATATGAATTAATTTTTGATATCTGTATTTATTTATTTATAAGATAATATTTATTAAATTTATAATATTTGTTATGGTTTAGTAAATTTCATTAGAGATGTTACGTTGCTAATTTCTGCAACTATCTGACTCTACCTTTGCTAATTTATTTATTTATTTACTATCCCCTTTAATTCTTATATGTTCCAATAAATGCTCCACAACTGGGACAGTAATGATTCGCATTTTTGCATGAGTCCATTACGTATGGTATCCAAGCACAAGGCCAACATCTAGAAAAAAAAGATTGTGTGAGTTTTTCTTGGCTATAACGATTTATACGTCTATTGCGGACATATTACGATTGACAAAATAAAGATTAGAAACAATGAAGATTGTTTAAGTAGAGGGATCAGGTTTTGTTGATTTGTAATTTTTCTTTCGTTTTTGATCTTGAGCCAACCCCGTGTACTTCAGTCCCTGCTATTTAAAAACGGGTTAACCTGAGATATCACATACCACTGGCAATAGCAGTAAGATATCACTAATATTTTAAGGAAGCTGGCCAATGTCAACCAGTCAACGGTCAGCCACCCTAATCTTACTCATGGAGATAATGATGCCACGCTCATACCTGCTTGAAAAATGAGCTATATATGTGTGAATATACCACTAGCCGGGTTAATTAGCAGCTCCCTTTTTCATTTTGTTGTGCAGTTTGTAAAAAAAAATTGCTTTCTACTTCATATTTTATTATTATTTCCTCAGTCCTATCATGAAATACTGGAATATTTCATATTTTCTTATGCCATAAGTTTAATTATTGTTTAGTTTTTCATTCTCTTAAACAACTATTAAAATACAACTAAAACCATCCGCAAAAACCTCAGAACGCATGTTGTTGTTGACCCATTATCTTAAAAGGTTTCTATGATATATATTGTAATTCCTCTTACAGAACACATTTGATTTAAAAAACTTGCTTACTTACCACATCTTATAAATATAATTAATAAATAATTCAACAAAAACTTTTGTCGAATATCGTAACATGGATTAGAAACGGATGAAAATAGTAACATGAGTCGTTTGGAAGTCTATTTTCAAAAATATGTCTTAAGATTAAACAAATAAAGTCACTTACACAAATAAACACAATAAAGCCGCCATTAAATGAGTTTTTGTTGTTGTTTCATAGTCTAATCTAGTTATAATTTGATGATGACATGATGGACAAATAATTCCAACTGGATCGGGGCCAACCCTTGGTGCTGTTACAACAACATCTGAAAATATAAAAAATTGCATTGAATGTATTTCATAAATTTTATTTATAAATAATTACTTTGAACAATTTGTGGTGGATAGTGTCCAGCAGGTGGTTGTCCTGGTTGAAATCCAGGTTGATCATAATACGGTGGTGGTTGATTAAATCCTGGGGTGGGTTGGTTTACTGGTGGTTGCTGTGATTTATTATCCATTTAATCTTTAGAATAAATTTCGAAAATAAAAACTGTATTTTTTTTCTTGCTGATTGTAAAATTTATTGTTTATTATTATCACACAGATAACATGGAACTGTTTACCCTTTTCTATAACTAAAGATTTTTGTATCACTTAAGAAGTAGTGATATCAAAATTGAATGAAAAAATAATGTAAAATGCGCTGAGGCAAACAAAAAAATTATTGAAAATGTTTAAAGATATCAGTAGTTTGTTAGTGTTGGTAAAAATTAATGTAAATAAATTCAGAGTCTAATATATAAAGGAAAACAAAAGTAAAGTGATAGTAAAGTTCAAGAAAAACACACAGTTGTGGCCGGGAGTTTTATTTTAAAAAGGGTTAAATCTAAAATCGTAAATCGTTGTTGTGATTGTTAACATGCTATTTTTATTTACAACAATAAAACAACGAAAATGGAACACACTAATTTTTTCTCTTAAAAATATTGTTATTATTTAGAGGGGTTTTGTGTGAGAAATTAAGCTTAAATACATATTGGAAATCACTTGAATTTTGCAATTCGAAATAATTTTTCATTTTCGTGGTGGCAAAGTGTACGCATTTGCTATATATTTTGTGGCTATTATGACACTATGCGAAATGCATAACGTGTTTCACTTCGTATTTTATTATTATTGTGGTAGTAATAATAAAAAACGAAGTGAAATGAATTTTATTTAATGATGATGATGATAAGATCAATAAATTCAAAGAATAAAAATGGAGAGTGAAAAATTAGTTTGACATTTTTTTAAATGACTGGTTTCATTTAACTTTTTATAAGACAAAATATGACTTTCGTAATAATAAATTGATAATTTTCATTTTATTTTCATCTAAAATTATGTGCGAAAGAAACTATTTTGTGAAAGTAATGGGACAAACGGGCTCTTTAAATAGTTAGTTTTAGTGATTCAAAAAAATTATTATATGCATTTAATATTTTTTTTTTGTCATTTCTCATGTCGACTTACTGATACTTAAATTTATTTTTATATAATATTAAGAAAGTTGTGGAAAATTAATATTATTTTTCATATTTAAGCCAAATATTAATTTTTTATTTTGTCTGATTTTTTTTCGTTTAAACTGTATCATTAAAAAAATGGCGACACCTAAATAACAAATGCAATCACCCGCATACATTTTCATTTTACAACTTCGAAATACGTCCGCAATCTTCATCTGTCGCAATGACGTTACCGAAAATCCCCACAAAGACTGTGGCGGCACAATGTTAGCACATTGTGGTCACATGTTCTCACTTGGACATCAAAGTGCATCAACATGTGGTAATCATAGTGCCGTCATTTTGTGACGACACGCATGGCGAAAAAATGTACGCACAATGAGCGCAAAGATACGGCATAAAGTGTTAGCATGCCACGGCAATTCCATGGCGCCCGCTGTGTTTGTTGAGATATTTACTTAAGTTGAATCTTTCATCTATGATTACATATTGGAAATTGCATTTCTTTGGGATTTTTTGTATTAAATTTCTATGTATTATAATGCATAAGATGAGAGAATATTTCTTCAACATTTTAAGTCAACATTCTAATCAATAACCTAAGTCACGATTGTAGAGTCATTATTGATTGTTGTCAATCAATGCAAAACTAATATCTGATGCAACGTCAATTTATTGCTATATTTTGGTTAGGAAATATAGACAACATTAGGGGCATTTTATTTTGGAGAGTTTTTTGTGGCAATTAAGCTTAAGTACTTATTGAAAATCACTTGAATTTTGCAATTCGAAATATTTTTTCATTTTCTTTAAAATTCCTTTAGGAAATTTTTTTTTTTTTTTTTTGTGTTTCGTGACAGGATTCGAACTCACACTCATCAGAGCCACCTGTTCAATTCCCGTGTTTCTTACACAACTTCAGATATTAGTTTAGATATTAGTTTCGCATTGATTGACAACAATCAATAATGACTCTACTAGGAGGGCCCGGCGTGCTTCGCTACGCTTATAAATAAAGTTTTTGCGTAGACATTTTGTTGACGTAGAAGCAATGATTTCAAAAGTGGTAGTGAGAAATGATAGCATAATTTTCAATTTTTATTTTTAAAAATATAGGAAATCCCGTGACCGAAATTCGGTCATACATTAAAATTTTACATTTTATTCTATATATTAATAGACAATAGATTATTATCAAAAACAAATATTCAAATATGTTTAACGATGAAAATGATAAAACTGAATGGCAAATTCTTCCTCAATATGAAATTAAAAAACACGCATATTGAGGCAAAAGCAAACGAACAGACACTCATACTCATAAAAGAGGAAAAGGTTTTTGAGAAAAGTGAGAAGAAATCAGGTAACAATTGCTTCTGGGAAGACGATATTTTTTGTGAAAACTCTATCATCGTTGAACAAATGTGAACATAAATATAAAATTTTAAACATTCAAACGCACGTACTCTACTTGCAGCAACATACAATTGACCATTCTTTAAGTAAACTGGCAACTCTGTTGAATGTCTGACCTTAAGATTTATTAATAGTCATAGCAAAAGCAGGAATAATAGGGAATTGAGTTCTTTGAAATTTAAATGGAAGAAGAGTTCCAGAATAAGTCAAATGAATGCGTGGAATTAGAATGCGTACACCTCGCATGACAACAGTGAAAACTTCAGAATCTATTGAATTTCGGTACATAACTTTTGCACGCATTCGTGTTCCATTTACTAATGCTTGACCTGTATTTAAATTACGTATGAGGAGAACAATGCAACTCACTTTCAAAACTAGTTTATGAGGTGGCAAACCTCCTACACTTAATTTATTTAAAAATTATATTGGAGAATTGTTCTGCTCACAAATGTCATCACAAACAACTTTATCAAAACTAAAATATGCTTTCTCCTCTCCTGGCATAATACTCAAGATTTTAGAATTGATTTCATTGCAATTATTATTTATGGGGCTAAAATGACGGAACTCAAAATGTCATCAGATAAAATTGTATCAGAAATATTTCCAAAAATGTCTTCAATAATATTTTCTGGATTACCAATCAAATTATGAGGAATTTCAATGATATCTGAACCAAACTGTGGAAAACTTTGCATATCACCATTACCGAGTCTTCTAAGAAATTCTACAAATTCAATTTCATGAGGGAGAGCTCTCATGTTTTGATTTAATTTCAAAATTTTAAAGTTAAAAAATTCTTGCCAAGATGTAAAACAATTTTCAATTAAAATAGAACGTGAGCCATGCGGTATAACTAGAAGAATTTGGCGAAAGTCACCGCTCAGTAAAAGAGTTTTACCTGCAAACAGTTTATTTTTATTTTCTTCGTTTGGAGTCAAATCTCTTAACAAACGATCAATTAATTTTAAAGCATGAATAGAACACATTGAAATTTCATCTATAATAATGATTGATGCATTATTAATATATGTGCCATGTACACTGTTTGCAGTTATATTTGGCATTGAATTCTCTAATAATGGAATTGGTAATTTGAAAACATTATGCAAAGTTCGCCCCCCAATCAAAAGAGTTGGTGCAATACCACTGAAGGCAGTTACAATACACGAAAGATTTAATGAATTAAATTTATGAATGATTGCCGTTTGAACAAAAGTTTTGCCACAACCTGCATGAGCTGTCAAGAAAAAACATTACTTCCAGTATCATGGAATTGATCTTCACGCAAAACAATATCAATCACACTACGTTGCTTATTATTTGCATTTTCATGCATTCTATCGAAAACTATAGCTTCTTCTTCAATATCAAAATGACCTACATCGCCAATCTGTAAGTTATATTGTGGAATCGGAAGACAAAGATCACCACATGAAGTATTATGTGTAAGAAGAATTTCATTAATTTTAATCAAGGCTCGATTAATGGACACATCTTCATGGTAATTTCGTAAAAAGTCTTCAATCATACTATTTCTAAATTCTATTCATAAAGCTAAAGCATTCGGAGGAACATTCAAACCACAGATAAATGCAAATAATTGACGTAACTGTTTTGGTGATTGAATTTCTAAAGCTTCAAGTAAACATGCACGCCATTCATTATCATTTGTTGCAATATTTCGAGCTTCACATGCTGCAACAAAAGTAGGGTACTCAACACCTTCATACATACGTAGATCAGCAAAAGATTTTGGACCACGAACATGCAACAGAAGTAAACGCATATGAAACAATTCTATATCTTTTGGAGTAACCATATATAATCGAGCAACAACTTTATCAGCCCCACGTTGTCTTCTTTTCCACGATTCACTTTGATCATGCCAAACATAATGTAATGTTAATTCTGTATACAAAAACTCATTAGCTAAATTATCAATGGAATTCAAATGGAAAAATGCTAACAATTTTGTTCTTGATACATTTGCGACTGCACCAGCCACATTACCATTCCTGATATAAACATTTTGTATATTAGGCAAATGAAAATCAATTCGAATAATTGTATGAGATTGAAAATACATTGGAAATTTAAATATGCGTCAAGCAGCTTCAGTCGAACCATACCGTCCCGTAATTTCATTTCCCACAATCGCATCATCATTATTCACTGAATTCTCTCCATTCACTCTCAATTCAACATTGGCAGAATCATAACCTTTATATACATTATACATATGTACTTGTAAACATATTTCACACTTTTAACAGTCGTACATATTTCCAAGTTAATATGACAATTGAATTTTGCAAGAAGATAAGGATTATATGGAACAACATATCTATTATCGAGAGATGCACCAACACTCATACCATTATCACGTCGACGATACAAAGGATAACCATTCACAGATTCTTTAGTATTTTCAGAAAAAGGTTTTGGAAAATTCTTACTACAATTACCATCTCTCATACAAACAGAATTGGGATTTAGAGCACCACATGGTCCATGCATCGTATGACGTTTCACATATTCATGCTGACAACCTTAACAAAATATGAGTATGCGGAAGACCACGTTTTTGAAATTCAATGGTATATATAAATGCTTTGACAGAACCGAAAATCTTTTTTTTTCATTAAACAATCTATGTTCGACGACTGGATTAGTTTGTAAGGGGAGTCCGCTATATAAAGAAGTAAATTTAATTCGTCTATAACTTTTATTTATGATCCAATTTGTGTTAAAAATCTTTAAAATCTAAGTTACACTAATATCAGTTAGCAGTGAAAATTTGAAATGAATCCATCTGCGAATAAAAAAGCCTTAGGCTCCACAAAATTTTAGTTAGCGTATTAATATATAAGATACTCGTGACTTAGGATGTTGATTATAATCTTCACTTAAGATGTTGACAAAATATTCTCTAATTCTATGTATTCATACATAGTAATGTCCAGAAAATGAATACAAAAAATCCCAAAGAAATTATTATTAGTGTTCAAAATAATAAACCCATTTTTATTTGTAACAACCAAGTGCTAACGGCAAACACTTTTAGTGGTTGTGTTTTTACCAGAGAGCGCCTTTCTTGTTGGAAGAATGCGTCACATAATCTATATATATATATATATATATATATATATATATATATATATATATATATATATATATATATATATATATATATATATATATATATATATATATATATATATATATATATATATATATATATATATGTTGTTGTTGGATTTCTTGGGCGTTATTTTATTTGATTAAAAAAAATTTTTTCTTTGGTATATAGCCCTTTTTATTGTTTTAATTTTTTTATTATTTTAGCATTTTACGTTTCGTTGGAGTTCCCAACATTTTCAAAAATCTAAAAAAAAAAATCACAAAACTTCGATTACATTATTTTTCAAAAGAAGATTACGTATAGAAATTATTATACAAGAACAATTATTTCAATTTTTCAAAAAAAATTAAATTTTTTACCTCATTTTTCTTTTCCATTTTTTAAAAAAATTAAAATCGTCAAACATTTACAAAAACACAATAAATTTAAAAAAAACTTAAAACCGAAAAACTAAACACTATTTATAAGATTTGTCAAAATTTAAAATAATTTAAAAAAATTTTTCTATTAAAATTAAGTATAAAATTTTCTAGTTTAAAATAATATAAATATAAGACAACACAATTAGGACACGGAACTTATATTTTGAAACAAGAATTATTAATTAAAAGGAGAAGAAAAATGATAATTTTATTTTTATTAAAACCGGACTTATTTTTTTTTTTTTTTGGAAAAAACAAGACAAACACAAGTAAGAAATAGTTATTCATAAAAAAGACAAGCTTTATAACAGGGACGCAGCAAACAAAGTTGAGCACAACTCTCGATGAATCGAATATTTAGTTTGTAAATGTAAATCAGATTCTCGTTTATTATATCAAGTTATCATAAATGCTTTGCAGATACTCCGAATCTTTCTGTATATTGATTGATTTATGTTTTTTTTGGCTTTTTCTTATCAATATCATTTCCATGATTCTGCGTTTATGAAAACTTGGTTCTTTTGCAAGAATTTTAACATTGTCTTTCAGGCAAATTTGGTGTTTTGTATTCATCAGATGTGAAGAGAGGGCACTTTTCGATACTGTGGGATCATTGTTGTTGGACCCATTGATGTGTTCACTTATTCTTTTCTTTAAGTACTGGTTAGTATTACCCACATACTCTGACAAGCATGAACATGTGACTTGGTATACCAGATTGGATTGTTGATCCAAGGGGACTTTATCCTTCAGATTCGAAAAGAGTGTCTCCAGAGATAGATTTGATCTTCCCACTGTCTTTATATTGTATCGACTCAACAAAGCACGTATTTTCTCAAACAGATTTTTAATATATGGTATAGATACATATTTTTCATCTGGAATTCTTATCCTTTTGTTTTCTTGGCCCTGTGTATGTTTAAAAATGCTACTCTTTATTATTTTTGTAACTAAAGATTTTGGATATCCATTTTTTGTTAAGGTATTCAACAAAAGTTTAAAATTTTCATTATGAAACCGTTCGTCGGACAGTTTGATGATCTTGTCACACAGAATGTTGATTGTGTTGATTTTGTAGTTATATGGTAACCACGAATTATAATTCAAGTATCGACCTGACCAAGTATCTTTGTGATACCAGTTTGTTGACAGCGTTCCATTGATGTTCCTAATGACTTTTGTGTCCAAAAAAGACAGACAGCTGTTATTTTCTAATTCGAGTGTGAATTTGATATGTTCATTAAAATCATTAAAAGCTTTCAAAAAATTATTAACTTCTTGTGCCGGGATTGCGGTAATGATGTCGTCTACGTAACGATAATAGAACGCTGGAGAAAATGTTAATGATGACAACACAGATGTTTCTATGTACTCCATCACCAAATTAGCCAGTACGGGACTAATCGGAGAGCCCATTGGAGAACCAAACTTTTGTAAATAGGTTTTGCCGTTGAATGTAAAAATGCAGTTACTTAGAACCAGTTGTAAACCTTCTATGAACTGAGCTTTTAAAAGTTTGGTTTTCGATCTTCTTTTTATGGATCTCCAGTCTTTGTTAATCAGTTTCATGACAAGTTCACTATCTATATTAGTAAACAAGGACACTACGTCTAATGACAGTAGTACATATTCTGGTGGTAAAACTACAGCTTTAATTTTTTCAATGAATTCTTCTGAGTTTTTTAGAAAAGAAGATGTGTTTCCGACACTTGGCTTTATGATTTCACAGAGGTAAGAAGATAAATTGTAGGTTGGTGAACCAATAGAGCTGACAATAGGCCGAAGGGGTGTATTTTGTTTATGGATTTTTGGTAAACCATACATCTTTGATACTATACAGTTGTTTTTACGCAAACGAAGTCCCTCTTCTCTGGTAATTCTACCGTCCTTTTGCCAACCCATTAGTATATCATTAACTTTTTTCTGTAAAGTTAATGTACCATCTGATTTAACGATATCATATGTGCTACGGTCGTTAAGTTGCGTTTCTAGTTTGGATATATACTCTTCTTTTAGCATCACCACTGTTACGTTCCCTTTATCCGCTTTAGTTATTAACAAATCCTTGTTGTCTTTGCAAAACTGTTGTGTTTCTTTAATTTGGGATGTAAGCGTGCAATCTTCTTTGGTAAGATATGGTCTTTGTTGGTTTTTATTTTGATGTTTGAAGTTTGTGAGAATATTAACTAGGTTGTTTCTTATATCAATCTTAGTGTCCTCTTCCATATTGTATAGACATGCTTCTACATCACAGATTATATTAGTGAATGGAATGGAATTTGCAGATGTTGGGGGGCAAAACTTGTCACCTAAGCTTAAAATATATTTGACATTATCCGGGATTAGTTTATCGGTAGTATTAACCAACCACTTTTCCAAATCACGATTATCTTGTGAACAGGTGGTTAGTTGAAGTTCACATCTCATTTGGTTCATCTTTTTGATATGCTTTTCCTTAGTATCTCGAAAAACTGCTTCATATCGAACAAAACATCTATTAACGAAATTATTTGTAGTTTCGATTGGTAGGTCTAATTGTTGAACTATTTCTAAATATTTATCAAGTCTATCTTTATTTTCTCGAATAAGCTTGTTGACTTCTGTAATTTCCTGACTGATAATCGCAAAAATGAATTTATCTTGTAATCTTTTAAAAACACCTTCATCAATTTTTTGTGTATTTTTTATTTGTCTGTTTTTTGGAAAAACTTGTTGTTTCCTACATCGAAGCAAAAAATGTAGTTTGTTAACTGCTTTTGCTTGCTTGATGTTAACGGTCAGCAAGTTTTTCATGTGTTTCACCATAACGTCACCACCAATTGATCGAATGTATTCGAAAAATTTATAATCGTGAGCACTGTGGATATTCTCCATTTTCACCAAGGAGTATTTATATGTTGTTGTTGGATTTCTTGGGCGTTATTTTATTTGATTAAAAAAAATTTTTTCTTTGGTATATAGATACTTGGTCAGGTCGATACTTGAATTATAATTCGTGGTTACCATATAACTACAAAATCAACACAATCAACATTCTGTGTGACAAGATCATCAAACTGTCCGACGAACGGTTTCATAATGAAAATTTTAAACTTTTGTTGAATACCTTAACAAAAAATGGATATCCAAAATCTTTAGTTACAAAAATAATAAAGAGTAGCATTTTTAAACATACACAGGGCCAAGAAAACAAAAGGATAAGAATTCCAGATGAAAAATATGTATCTATACCATATATTAAAAATCTGTTTGAGAAAATACGTGCTTTGTTGAGTCGATACAATATAAAGACAGTGGGAAGATCAAATCTATCTCTGGAGACACTCTTTTCGAATCTGAAGGATAAAGTCCCCTTGGATCAACAATCCAATCTGGTATACCAAGTCACATGTTCATGCTTGTCAGAGTATGTGGGTAATACTAACCAGTACTTAAAGAAAAGAATAAGTGAACACATCAATGGGTCCAACAACAATGATCCCACAGTATCGAAAAGTGCCCTCTCTTCACATCTGATGAATACAAAACACCAAATTTGCCTGAAAGACAATGTTAAAATTCTTGCAAAAGAACCAAGTTTTCATAAACGCAGAATCATGGAAATGATATTGATAAGAAAAAGCCAAAAAAAACATAAATCAATCAATATACAGAAAGATTCGGAGTATCTGCAAAGCATTTATGATAACTTGATATAATAAACGAGAATCTGATTTACATTTACAAACTAAATATTCGATTCATCGAGAGTTGTGCTCAACTTTGTTTGCTGCGTCCCTGTTATAAAGCTTGTCTTTTTTATGAATAACTATTTCTTACTTGTGTTTGTCTTGTTTTTTCCAAAAAAAAAAAAAAAAAAATAAGTCCGGTTTTAATAAAAATAAAATTATCATTTTTCTTCTCCTTTTAATTAATAATTCTTGTTTCAAAATATAAGTTCCGTGTCCTAATTGTGTTGTCTTATATTTATATTATTTTAAACTAGAAAATTTTATACTTAATTTTAATAGAAAAATTTTTTTAAATTATTTTAAATTTTGACAAATCTTATAAATAGTGTTTAGTTTTTCGGTTTTAAGTTTTTTTTAAATTTATTGTGTTTTTGTAAATGTTTGACGATTTTAATTTTTTTAAAAAATGGAAAAGAAAAATGAGGTAAAAAATTTAATTTTTTTTGAAAAATTGAAATAATTGTTCTTGTATAATAATTTCTATACGTAATCTTCTTTTGAAAAATAATGTAATCGAAGTTTTGTGATTTTTTTTTTTAGATTTTTGAAAATGTTGGGAACTCCAACGAAACGTAAAATGCTAAAATAATAAAAAAATTAAAACAATAAAAAGGGCTATATACCAAAGAAAAAATTTTTTTTAATCATATATATATATATATATATATATATATATATATATATATATATATATATATATATATATATATATATATATATATATATATATACTTATATATATATATATATATATATATGGGGGTAGTGAAATCCGAAATTCTACGTCCACGCCGTGCTACCTGGGTAATGCTAACAGAATTAGGTTGGTGTAGTTGAGAGGGGCAGAGTAAATACTGCTTATACTCAATGATTCTGCACCATGGCGAGTCATTGGCGCCACAAAACCAATGCAACTCAAGCGTCTGTTCTCCATGTTAGGGGCGGCTTGGAGCGGGCGTCTGTCTTGGATCAAGCGGCTCGCTATATAAACGTGTAGCAAGCGTCTGTTCTCCATGTTAGGGGCGGTTTGTAGCGGGCGTCTGTCTTGGATCAAGCGGCTCGCTATATAAACATGTAAAAAGGTTGTTTCTGGTGACCTAAAGATGCAGAACGAACCCATTCACGAAAATTTGGGTTGGGCGAAGGGCTAACACCCCATTTCCGTAAAAAACTACTTGTCATGAATTCTGTACACAGGCCTCGGATTATCTCGGATTCACTATTAGAACGACCTCGGAAACTGTACCCGGACTATGATTTAAAAATGGGAACCTGGAACGTGCTAAGCCTTAGAAGACCAGGAGATCTACTGAAACTTACAAACCAAATCAATAGCTATACACTGGATATAGTGGCGTCACAAGAACTAAGATGGCCAGGGAGTGGAATCCACGAAACAGCCAAAGGATACACTCTCTACTATTGCGGTCATGAAAACGGAGGAGAATTTGGAGTTGGCTTTCTCACACATCGTCGCGTGAATCAACATGTTATCGACTTTCGCCCAATTAATATGCGGATATGCACAATGAGAATCCGCACGCAAAAATTTAATGTAACGATCATCAATGTTCATGCACCTACTGAAGACAAAGCAGATGACATTAAAGACCTGTTCTTCCTAGAACTCGAAGAAGTCATCAATAACATCCCGCGGCACGATATAAAAATCGTGGTAGGTGACTTCAATGCGCAAATTGGTAGAAGTGCAGAACTTAAAACACATGTCGGCCCTAACAGCTTGCATCATGCTAGTAACAATAACGGCTTTCGCACAGCTGAACTGGCTATGATGTATGATCTAGTAATATCTAGCACTTTCTTTCCTCATAAGAGAATCCACAAAGCAACGTGGAAATCAAATGATGGAAGAACTGAAAATCAAATCGATCACGTCATGATTTCTAAGAGACACTCTACAAGTGTAACTGACGTTCGATCATACAGAGGTGCTGATATGGACACCGATCATATGCTTGTCATCTTTAAGTATAAGTGCAAATTATCATCTACATTTAATAGGCAAGCAAAAAAGACCGTGCGCTGGAATTTCGAAGCATTTAAACACCTGGAAACACTGAATAGATATCAGGAAATTGTAACGCAAAACATAGAAGAGCATGACATCCCATCTGAGATGCCATTAAACATACAAGAAGAATGGCAAACGCTTCAATCAACCATCATATCCGCAGCACAAACTACAATCGGAAAACGACCACCGAAATCACGTAACGAATGGTTTGATGACGAGTGCCGCGAAAGCATTGAGCACAAACAAAAACTGCGAGAAAAATGGTTAACAAGAAACACCCGAAGCTCCCAAACTGATTATCTATGCGCCAGAAAAGCCTCAGCAAAACTCCTACGGAAAAAGAAACGCGAACACATGAAGAGCTGTATCGAAAACATCAACCAACATGCGGCTAATGGAAATTCGAAAGAGTGTTTTGCCAATGCGCGGAATCTGACCAAAGATTTCCACCCAAGATCTACAGCCATCAAAAATGGAAACAACGAGCTTACAACAAGTGAACGTGATGTGCTGGAAGTATGGCGATCCCACTTTCAAGACCTACTGAATAGGACGAACGAAGTTCATCCTATTCGAGCAATTGCTCCGTCAAGTGAGGAGATTTTTGTCCCTTACCCAACAATAGAAGAAGTGGAAGCTGCCATCAAAAAATTAAAAAATGGCAAATCACCAGGTATCGATGGAATCCCTGCAGAACTACTTAAGAATGGAGGAGCAGCTCTGGTCTCACGTATATATGATCTGATTCTTGCAATCTGGGACCAAGAAGAACTACCTGCTGAATGGAAAACAGCTCTCATTGTTCCGCTACATAAAAAAGGTGACCGCCTAAAGTGTGCAAATTATCGTGGAATCGCACTGTTGAACACTGCATATAAAATACTAGCTAATGTCGTACTCGCTCGGCTCATCTCGTTTGCCGAATCTATCATCGGCGACTATCAGTGTGGTTTTCGTCCCAACCGTTCAACCACAGATCAATGTTTTACCTTAAGGATGATTCTGGAAAAATGTTGGGAGTACAACATCAGCATTCACCAGCTCTACGTTGATTTCAAGCAAGCATATGATAGCATCATCCGCGACAACCTCTGGTCTGCACTCATATGCCTTGGTATTCCAGAGAAACTTGTTTCTCTGTGCAAACTCACAACATCGGGATCAAACTGTAGAATAGTAATCGAAGGGTCAGTTTCTGACTCTTTTGATATAACATCAGGTGTTCGACAAGGTGATGCACTCGCACCCGTACTATTTAATTTGGCGCTTGAGTACGCGATAAGAAAAAGCCGCATTGAGACACAAAACTGTATATTTAACAAATCTAGTCAAATTCTTGGCTATGCAGATGATATTGTGCTTCTCGGACGTAGAACAAGCGATATCAAGGATAGTCTCTCTCGGCTTGAAAGAAATGCTAAACGACTT